>VYXB01011839.1:213698-492213 GCA_013397135.1 Pachyramphus minor
CAAGGGTACAAAAAAAAAAAAAAAAAAAAAAAAAAAAAGCTTTACTGTCAAAGTCACACTTCCAGGCACCTCATATGCTGAGGCTGAGGTAAAGGCACTTGGGTGAGTTTGATGTGAAACCCACTGGTTTAATAAGAAGGTTTTCCCTTTTGCCCAGGGCTAAGGGCAGGTTTGGGTGTGTAATGCTGCCCCAGGTAAGGATCCCACCCACAAACAACTCACAGCTGTGTTAGGTGGAGCTGTTCACGTGGTTTGCAATCACAGCTGTAACCACTCAGGACAGCCTTTGTCTTCCCAGCAGTGGTCACCTATTCTGGTCTCTTTCCTTGGCGTTCCTGCAGCAGAAGGGTCCTGTCTTGCTGGGAGGAGGCAGCTCTGAAGGTATGGCTCTGGTAGGAGGCTTGTTTCCTAAATGTGCTTTTTGTAGGTGTTTGGGGGTTTTGTTTGTTTGCTTGTTTGTTCTTTCTCATTTGGCTTGTACTGGATATTTCCTGTAGTGAGTATTTTATTTATTCTGTGGCATAGTAGCTGAGTTTATTAGACTGAACAGGGATTAAGGTATGGGAGTATAACAGCCTTACAGTTTTATCTCAAAGCTTTAACTTGACTGAGCACTATGGTTGATTGTTTTAAAAATGTGCAGGCTTGCTAAGAGAGGATCTCCTCAGATTTCTTGTTCACCCAAGGGTAAACTGCAAGTTCTTTGCTCCCTTCCAGAATGGAAAAATCTGAAGCTTATTTAGAGCATGGTTTATGCTGTGATAGGCACTGCATACTGTCCAACCATCCCATAAAACAGCATGTGTGCTGAGGAACTCCGTAAACTTTCAAGGGTGCAACTTCAAATGTAATAAATAAGACTGCAATGAGAGTGGCTCATAAAATTCCTGTTAAAAGTCATGTTTGATAGGTACTGAAATTTTCATGTTCTTGTGGAATGCCTTTTGTCAAAGACACATTAATTATGAGTGCTTTCTGAATCAAGGCTATAGGATGTGTTACACAGCTTTAGGAATGTCCTGTGATGATCTGTGTCCTAACAGCTGAAACCACTTTGCTTAGGCAGTCATCTGAAGAGCAAAAACTTTCCTTAAATCACTTAAATATTTTTAATTCATACACTTCACAGATCTGAAGTGATCTGATAAAGTATTAGCAAGCTGATAAAGTTGCTAGCAGGTTAGCTGTATTTAAAGTTATTTCTACTGCTAATGGCAAACACTGCAGTTACTTACTAGCAAAATGCTTATAAGAATGTCATTGGTACTATGTAAATTAAGAATAAGTCTTATTGTAAGCATCTTTTTTTTGCTAAGACTTGCACATGTAGCTCACAGCGAAGTGCTTGTTTATTTGTGACATGTCTCTGCTCCATCACAGTTGAAGCAAAGATGATGGTGAAGCTATTTTGTTTCAGGAGTAGCACTATTCCCCAAAAAAAACCAGTTTGCTACCAATTTAATCCTATTTAAAATAGTGCAGTTATGTCTATGGATTCTTGATGTTTTCTAACTTTGAGTCAAAGAGTGTGTTTTTCTTGACTTTAGTATGGTAAGAGGTGAAATTAGAGGTGGGCAGGCAGCAAAAGAGCAACCACTTACAAAATCCTGGGTTTAGCTTCTTTTGGCAACCTTGTGGCTTTTTAATAATTTATAAGCATTGTTACATTGTCATTTTGGAAGGCTCTGGCTATGTGCAGGAGAGGAATTGGAGGAAACCAAGGCGTGAGGAAAGGGTGGGTCTCACCTAAGATGAAGACATAATTGGGGATATCTGTGTGCCAAGGACTTAAAGGACAAAGTCTCTGTGAACCTCCTCTGCGTTCAGCTGCGTGTAAGCCAGATGGACAGTTCCCAGTCAGTAAAATAGAGCAAACTACGTGGAGGAATCTACTCTGAAAATAAGAGTCCTTGGTAATTATCTACCAGAGAAAGGAGTGGCTCCAAATACAAATTCTTACTCGGCATAATCCTGTGAGAGCAAAACCAAAGAGAGATTTGCAGGTGAAGCCTATTATGTTTGGTGCTTGGCTGTTCTTGACCCACAGCTGTACCTCGTAACTCATCAGACTGACAGATGGCTTGGGCCAGGAATGGTGGATGGAGTAGAGTGACTAATCCAATGTAAAGATTATGTTTCCCAGCAGACCTGATTTATTTTCAAGGAATCAAAGAAACTAGAGGGGAAACCAAAACGGAGGTATTTGGTTACTTATTTATTTGCTTTTGCTCCTGAAGTTAGTCCAGAGGTTTCAATTTTAGCAACTAACTTAGGGGAAATAAGGGTTTAACAACTAGTTTCTGTAGCCTGGGATGGTGTGTGCCCTTAGGACAAGTGGGCACAGGCTTAAGCTCTGCCAGGGGACGTTTAGGTTAGATATTAGAAAGAAGTTCTTTACAGAGAGAGTGATCAAGAGTTGGAATGGGCTGCCCAGAGAGGTGGTGGATTCACCATTCCTGGAGGTTTTTAAGATGAGGCTGGATGTGGTACTGAGTGCCATGATCTAGGAATCACAGTGGTAGTGGATCAAGGGTTGGATCTGATGATCTCAGAGGTCTCTTCCAACCCAGTTAATTCTGTGATTTTATGATAACATTACTGATTCTACAATCAGCTTGGGTACTGCAGGCATACACGTCTGTCATGCGCTCAGCATCTCTCAGACTCTTCCCACTATTTCTCCCTTCTTTCAGAAAATGTTCCAATGCAGTGGACCTGGGCTGATGGAATGGAGAAAACATGGCTTCTCCCCAAAAGCTAATATAAATCCCTACAGCTGCAGTATGTCCCCTACTATCCTTTTGGTGTCCTATGTGAGTTTGCCAGTTGTCCTTTTCAGGGTTTCTCCTGTGGTATCTCATGGTCTAGTTCTTTTTCTATATCATGCTTGATAGTTTGCTGTTATTCTTCTAAAAATAGTACTGCTGTTCTAGGCTGTGAGTTATACTAGGGATAACAGATATGACATCTATTCAGGACTTCCTTTCTTTAAAATAAAAGGGTAGTTGTGGTTTTGGCCAAGTCTCCAGGAAATCTGGAGGGCCTGAGGCTGGCCTCATATCCAAAAATCTGAATTGGGTCAAAGTGTCTACAGGGGATGGCAGAAACTTCCTGGGGACCTTCGTGGGAGATGTGGAGATTCGTCTGCTGAAATGACTTTTGAACTCAATGCTGTGCCAATGCTATTTGAAGAGCCAATGTTGTAGCAGTAATTTGGTACGAAGTTTTATGGTGAACTACAGTTTATGGATATTGGTTGTCCTCTTTGCCACCAGCAGTGTAAGGAACATGTGAAGCCAATGTAGTGCAGAACACATCAACGAGGTGGGTGGGGACAGGTGGACGCAGGTGTATGAAAATTTTCCTGCAGCTAGCAGAGGAACTGGGAAAAGCCTTTCCCTCTGAGGTGTGATTGATTTGTGAGCTTTCCAGAGGACTGCAGAGATCAGGTGCTTTTTTGTTGCTTCTCCTAATAGTCTTTATTTTACCATTAACTGTATCAGCTTCTTGACCCAAGCTCCACGGAGTATGCCTTGCTCTGGACGATTTCCTAGTTTGATTTGAATTACATTTATAGATTTATTGATGATAATTTTTACTGTAAATGTAGACGAGCAAGGTACAAACATGTAACTTTTGATTTCACATCAAATGAACCTTTTATTCCTATCTAGTTATTTGAGCCAATGTAGTTTAAATTCTCTAATGCAGAGCTTTTGCTCTCCATGAATTAAATGGATTAACTTTTCTTAGAAAGATTTCTCTAATTATATTACTGTACTGGGCTATTAATTCCTTTTCTCAATAAGTTACTATTTTTATATGGCTACAGTGACCTGAAGTAATTACAACCTTAGTATTAGTTGAAGCCTTTTGGTTTAACGCTCTTCTACTAAAATTTATTGCTTCTACTAATGTCTTACAAATACTGTGGAAAAAATAGCAGTGCACAGAGGGAACTTCAATAAGCACTATTAGAACACTAGCTGAGGATACCCTAATGTAAGTGTTCCTCTTTTTTCCCCCTAGATAGTTGCTCTGGTGTATTATGAGCCTGTTTGAGAAGAGAAAGAAAGTGTTCACTTATTAGTATCCATTAGATTTCTTTTGTATGCTAGAAATAATTTATTTTCCCTAGTTGAAGATGATGGAAAAATAAGATGATTTACTGTATGTTCGCAGTCTGATATTGCCTAGAGTCCAAAAATTCACAATGCTACAGGCTGAATTTGTCTTTCTTGTACTTAGAATTGTAAAATGTTGAGCTGCTGTTGCATGCAAGAAGTGGTGTTAGTTGAATACTTGTTGATTGTCTAATAGCTGATTTCTTAGGTGGGCAATTCATTCCATGTATTATGAATGAAGGTAGATGGGAAAAACTGAAAGGGTGTTTGTCACCCCGGAGGAGAACTTCTCCCCTCAGCTTCTTGAAAGATATGTCATGAAACCAAACAGGAGTGAATTTCATGATTTATGGATTAAATATCACTTTAATCAAGCAGACATTTTAAGTAGCCAGCTTAATCATTGTCATCAACTTCATCAGGGTGATTGAAACCATCATTACTTTAGCAACTGATTAGCAAGAGCTAGATGTGGTCTTTCCTCTAATGCTGGAGGTGCTCATTAGAAGGATGTCAGAGGTCCCTGACTCTATCTGCCCTCGTGCTCTTGCTGTATTTTGCTAGAGGGTATGTGGATTTTTCCTTATATTAAACTTCTTTCAGTGTAATTCAAAATAATTAATATTTTTTATTACAATATCTAAGTATTTATGCATAAAGCTTTTTCATAAAAGCAGAGTGCAGAAGTCTGTTTCTTCAGCTTTATAACCAAAACTAAATAAATCATTAACTATTTAAACACAGTTTTAAAAAAATATAAAAGAAAGGATTGGAGTTTCTGAAGGAAAACAAAAATTGCATCTAAACAACACAAAATCTCAAAGCAATGCATGTTGGAGGAGACAGGTAGTTGATCTGTGCTCCAACCTAGTATTTCCTGGGCCAGATTATCAAAATGATAGTCAGGTTGGAAGTTTACATATAAGGTTCTCTGTCTGGAACAAGGAGATAATAAGAAATGTGATTCATGTGTAACATACACTTGGGGTATTTGGGTTAGGGAAGGGAAAAAAAAATTTTTTCTCTTAACTACTTTAGAATAGGCCATTTAAGATTTGAGCAGAAACAAAGTCTTAAGAAGGTTTCAGGAGCCTAAAAATGAGTCTGATAAGCAACTAAAATAACCATAATCTATATAGCAAGTTACTTGTAGAGGTGATTAATCCAGCCATCCAGAGACCTCAGGGAATGGGACTTTCTGTCAAACTAAAGATAAGCTTTTCTGGTTAGGAAAGCATCCCTCTTGCTCTAATTTTCAGATAATTATTTTTTCCTAAAAATAAAGGAAAAAGTCTTATTTTTAACTTCATGATGCTAGCAACTGACTGGGAACTTCATCAAAGACACAGGCACTAGCAGTTGTATCAGTAATCTTGACAAAATTTATATAAAATTCTTCAAATAATCCAAGTTTTGCCTTGGATTCTTGGTAGGGGTTAGCTGATGGTCTGATATTATTATAGGAAAATGTGAATAAAAATTCCCCTGAAGTAGTTCTAGGCACATGGGGAAATTCAGCTCTCAGCTGAATGTGAGTTAGACATGAAGCATGGTGATTTTTGGCAAAAACTAATGATGCACCTCATCTGTATTCAGATGGAGATTGGGGAAAGGAAGCCAAGGATATTTTTGTCATTTTGCAGTGATCACCATGGGAAAGGCAATCATTCCCAGCAGCAGCAAACAAGTAACAAGGAGGGCCCTTAGTGTCGCATGAAACAGTGGGGAGGGACACAATTTCAGTTTGGTTTCAGAATGTATGGAAAACCATGACTTTGAAACTAAAGGAAACTATTTATTTATCTTCATGGCTTACAAACCGAGCTTAAGGATAGGCAGGACTGAAAGTGACACTGAAAGGAAAGTTTAATGAATGTGGGGAAAGCAAGGATGAAGGTGTTATAAGAAGGGTTCTTGGACAGGAGAACAAGAAATGGCTCCTCTACCTTATTTCTCATATTGAAAATCGTGTTCTTGTCATCTGTGAGAGGCCACGTGAGATCAAGACATGTACTGATTTAACAACCATAATCTCTTCCACCTGTGGGACAGGAACACTTGTGTCAGTCCTGCTCAGCTTTCTGTGAAAGGCATTTGCCCATCTGTGACAGCCTCTTTCCAGTACCAAATCTTCCAGAGCTTTTCTGGCTCTTTGGTGCCATATGTATTGGTTGCTAAGGTCTGGAGTACTTGCTTTTATTATTACTGGGATGATACCAGAATACTGGGTTCTTCAGGTTCCCACAAGTGGCTTGCCAGCTGTTAAAATATTTTGTGGCACTAAATAGAGCTCCTCCAAAACCAAAATAGTATTCTCTGCTGTCACAGGGTACATGGAGTTGATATTTTGGACCCTGAAGTTAACAGAAGGGATTTCATCAGGCTTCCTGCACCAGCACAGGTATCCTTCTTCAATGCATAGAGAGTTGTGCTGTTGCTCTGTCTCTCTGTCCTCCTGAGTGAGCAGGGCTGGGTGAAGGCAGCGTGGTAGCGATGCTGCCAGCACCTCTGAGGCTGTGCTATGTCCCTGCTGTACCTGGCTCCTATCCTGGCCCTGCTGTCACAGCAGCTGGTGCTGCTGCAGCAGAGCTCTGTTTACATCAGGCTAGTGTGAATCAGGTTTGTTATTATTCACATGTGCAGGAGAGATTGAATCAAGTTTCCATTTTGTTCTTTGGGCTGATATGCTTTTGCTTCAAATGTGTGTTCCTGCTGTGGCTGCTGTTTCAAAACACATACTGGAATTTTATTTCTATTACTCCCTGTTAGTGATAGTCTCTCTCTCTTGCTTACCTTTGTTTCAGACCCTGCAGGTGGGCTTTAACAGAAACATGCCCTTCCTTCCACTGAGGTTTTGTTATCCCTGTTGCCTAGAAGGAGCACTTGTACCATTAACAGTCTTTTTATGGTTTTACCATTGTTTTGAGAGAGTGTTTTGGAGTGTCTGTGTGCTTGGCAATTGCTGAAGCAGCAGCACCTGTGACTTTCTGGACAGAGGAGAAATGAGCTGCAGGCAGACAGACTGTTGGGAATGGCAGCAGGGCTTGGCAAACCCGGGTGCCTGACTGTGCTGGGGCCACGGCTGCATCAGTGTCCTGAAATGAGGAGTCCAGGCTTCTGTTCCCAGGTGGAAGGGCAATCAAACCTTCTAAATGCAGCAAATAACTCTGGCAGCAGATTGCAGGAGAGCCAAAAGCAGCAGTGAAACACATCTGATCGTTCCTGGTGCCTTGTCAGCAGTAAATTATCTTGCATGTGCCTTGACAGCAGCTCACGGTTCTGCTGATGAGGGCTCTGCCACCAGCAACACTGGCTTCTGTTCAACCAGAAACTGGACTTGGAGCTTCCCTTAAGCCGTGTGGATGGGAACCAGTGTCTGCTAAAACAGTGACAAGGAAGCAGTTTACCATAGGGCAAGGTAGTTCCCAGCTCCTAATTCTCTTTCTAGTACTATGGCAATGCAGTCACCAAATTAGTGGCTATGGGCATCATTGAGAAGGACAAGTACAGGGCAGGTCAGCCAGATTCCTGGAGTATGGCATACAGCTTTCTGAAGAGAGCATAGTTATGCTGTTTTGTCTATACGTTAAGAAAGGATTCAGTTGTTGCTATAACGAAAAATGCTTCTGCCTCATTCATATTTTCCCAACATACTTCCTCATAGGTTTCTTTATTACTACTATCTGTTCTAGATGATCTAATTTTGTGGTCAAAATGAGCAGATGGAGAGGGACATGCTATTCCCTGGCATGTTCTAAACAACATCAGCCCAGTGAGTTTAAGCACCAGTGCAAATAGCTGAAGCTTGAATCATAAACAATTGTTGTATCGGGCACAAATGATGCATCTCAGCCTGTTAACAGAGTAGGCATATATTAACCTCCCACCAGCATGGCAGCATTTCAGAAAGTTCATGCATATACTGTCTTATTGACCTGCTTAAAGAATAAGAGCATTTATTTCTAGGTTGCTGTGAAAAGAGATGGTACATTTGTAAGAGGGGTATTTTTGTAGATGTTAAAATTATTGAAACCTTTGAAAGTAAATCTACTGTTGACTATAATAAAAGTAAATTGCCTGTGTGTGAACTAGGAGTCCCAAAAACACATAAACATCATTCTGGTAAATTAGGGCTGTTTAGTTAAGGACTGCTAGGATGAAAAATGCTGAGAAGTGATCTGGCTTTGGTCCATTTTAGCATCATTCATATTAAGTACTTATATCTTAGAAGTGTTAAATGAGTCATCCTTTTTTTCCTAAGGTTAGGAAAGAAGTCTATCCTGGAGTTACAGGAAATGGGGCTGAGAAAGGCCATCAGGGAGCCAAAGTAACATCAGCTCTTTTGATGGGTGCTGTCTAACTTTCCTACAAAGCTTGTGCAATTTCCCTGAACAACCCTTTTTACTCATTTCAAATTCTAATTCTTTAATGCCTTTGCTGCAAGTGAAGGCTTAATTTGGTTTCTTCTTCAACAAGCAGAGAAGAAAAGCACTTTCCCCATTTTGTAGTGCTCTGAGTATTTGAGGATTTACAGATCTCTCTCAGCCTGCTTGTTCCTTCCCCAGATGTGTTGTTCTGGACCCACCTTGCCCTCACAACTCCCTTCCCCCAAGGAAGATTTCAGCCAGTGTCTCCCCCAGTTACAACAAGGAAAACTCAATAATTACGACGTACGGTTTTACCATTGAATCAACCTTCTTGTTGCAGTGGTTTCTTTTAGCCCATGTTTTCTCTGTGTTTCATCAGACAGGATAACAAAGGTCTTTATTATAATTATAATTTGTTATTATAATAACAAAGGTCTTTATTATTATTATTGCCTGGGCTTCCCTGACTACAAGGTCTTCTCTCCTGTCTGGGGAAAGAAATTAGCCTGGTACAGTTGGTATTTGACTATTTGACTATTACCTGCAGACCCTGGTAAACCTTAACCCAAATGAATTGAATAAATGAATTCAAGAGCAGAAAGATTTTGATGTCCTTCTGTTTTCCCACATAGTTTCTTCATTCTGGTATCCCTTAAGAAAAAAGACTGGTCAGCCCAGACCACCTCCTTCCTCCCACCCTCACTTATTTCTCAGAGGCACTCTGCTTGAGCTTTCAGTGTTTCCAGCCTGTATGTGAGCTCTTAAAGGTGATGTATAACTGTTTGGAGAGAAACTGACTGGAGCAATGTCTTCTAAGACAAATTCCACAAAGCCCAAGAGAAGCATTTGCAAAGGCAGGAATACAGAAACTGTGTGCCCAAACACAAGTGTTGAGGATCATGACAGACACAAGCAAAAATCTGTGGCAGGCAGTAGGGAAATGCAGCAAATAAATGGAGGCCACTTGCCTTGTAGAAGGTCCTCCCTCCAGTATGATATGTGCTAATAAACCACATAGCTCTATTTTATTTACAGAACAAAGGAAATTAGGTAGTTCTCTTACAGCCAGTGTCGTGGTAGGTCTGAGGGATCTATTTCAGGTCAGCACTGACAGTGTGAATAGACGCTTGTACTACCTGATTTGCACTTGAGGACTTGAGGTTTGTGTACTCTCTGGTGTAACTACACAAAAAGTCCAGGCAGTGTTTTAAGCAACATACCGCTTGGTTTTTTGAAGAGAATGATTTAGTCTGGGTTTTGTGGACTTCAACGAACATAGTGATCTTACATGTGTATTTTAAAAGCATATTCCTTGAATATCTGACAGAAGCTATCCCAAATTAATTAATTTTCTTGGAATTCATAATTTTAATGTCTTTTCTGGGAGTTCCAGTTAAGAAATAAGGTATTTTTACTTACTTTTTAATGTGGTTACTGCTCTTCAGCTAGTTCAAGGTGATCAATTTATTAGACATTTTAAATGTTTAAATACAATTATTGACTAAACAGAAGGCTGAGAAGCCTCTTCCACAGACTTTTCATAATTATAGTATGGCAAAATTAAAGTCCAGAAAATAAATTTTTTTTTGGTTTTGGGATATCTAATGTGTAGTGCACACTAAAAATGGCATAGGAAAAGTCTAATCAAAGTTCTTTACAGTAGCTTTCGGGAAAACTGAGAATAACAGTAATACTTGTGTGTTTTCTGAGCATTCTTATGACTCACCAGTGTCATTACATACTTGAGATATTAATGTATGTATGCTTCCTTAGGGAGATGGGAAGGAACAACTGTTCACATCAGGACCATAGCTAGAATGGATACAAATAGGATTACCTCTTCTGCCTCAGTCAGTAGAAAATCCCTGAGTCACACTGCTGAAGAATAATCTTACCTTTCCAGTTAGTAATCAAAACAAAGAAAAAGCTGTGGTGTCCATGACCTTGAATGCTTCTGAAAAGCAGGATGAACTTTAGGTTACTTATCTGAATGGAAATTGGCTTCCAGTTTATCCTTCAATAGTTAATAGGAAGTTTGTTGGTACTAATGAATTGTTTAATCAGAATTTTACTCACCACACGGAAAGTAGAACCCCTGCACTCAGGGAATAGAAATTCAAAGACTCAAGTGAAGTTTTCGAAGTGTATACATTTTGTAGCGCCAAGGATGGCTTTTCAGTCAGGTGTGCTTTTAGCATCCTATTTTGACACAGTTGGGTTATGCATGTGTGCGTATATATATACGCACATATATATGTATGTGTCTATTGATTTCCTCTAAATATTTTGAGTGGCCAAAGCCCAGTGAAAATGCTACTTTTCCTAAGAAATCATATTAGCCATCATTAGCTTTCCAGAATTTGTTTTCCCACAGGCTTGCAGTGAAAAACTGCAGCTCGGGTATGTCTACAGGTTATGTTTCAGGCTGCAGAGAAAGGCTGATGGAACTACTGAAACTGCTGGAGATCTCCAGCTTCAGTTTCCACAGAAATGTTCCTCCTGCCCCCACCGCTCCTCTTGGGAAGCTCTCCAGACAGAGGGTTGCATTTAGCGCCTACTGGGGAAAGCTGCGCTGCAGGATCTTGGAGAGCAGGGAAAGTAAAAGGAAAGGGATGGAGGGGAGGGACAGGAGAAAAAAGAGTGAAGAACATGCACAGAAAAGTTAATACACAGTAAAATTAGCCTCTATATGTTTCCTCAATAGTTGGATTATTTCTGCAGTTTGGCAGATGAGTTACTTGTTTTCCTACTGAAAGTGGCAGCAAAGAGTTGCATTGAGTGGCTGCAATGCTTTAATTTGCACTTAATTAAATTTTACTGCATTCTATTTCACTTTTAAATTTTCCTGTGTTTATGAATGATTTGCAATTCAGACTCACAATTCATGCTTAAATTGCCATTTATGCATCTACTTTCTATGGTTGCTAATGAAGATTTAACTCAGATTTGATAGTACTACTTTTAAGAAAGACCCGAGAAAAGTGTGTTGTTCGTTTGCTTTCTTAAATTTCAGATACTGTTGACTGGATTCAGAGCTCAAGCTGAAAATTCAAGAGCATTTATTTTGTGATTATAACATTATAACACTGTCACGACATGCGTTTTGGTCAGTGTTTTTCCTTTCAGCTATCAGAGAGCAAGATGAATGGGAAATAGACTAAGAGGTGTGCTTAAAACAAACAAAAAACCCCAAAACAGAGTCCTCTGTGTATGTATTTGCTTTCAGTCGTGAATCAGCGAAACGTGAGAAAACTAGACTAAGTTCAAGCAGAGATAATTTCCCTATAATTTGACTGTTGGGCATCAGCTTGCTAAATGCGAGCCTTTGCTTTTTGTACTCATAGGTCTGGAAAAACATTAATTACATTTTTTCTGAGGAGCAGAGCAAATAGGAAATAAACTGGAGAAGGTAAAAAAATAGTGATCATAGCATTAAAGACTAGCAAGCTTCCATTTAACAGCCAACTTGAGATTAAAAGGGTGTTTGTTTTTCAGTTGTGAAGATACAAACTCATGGTCATCATCACTGATAGAAGTTGTGCTTGGTTGTAGCTTTTCCGTATTCAGCTGATTATCATGACTGTGTTCCTGTACCAACTCTTACTTGACATTTGCAATCCATTATACTTGGAAATACTTGTATATATTTTATATAATGTACCCTAATGCAGCTAGGTCAGGGCAAATACAGTAAAGCACATCTTTGTTGTGGATGAAAAGGAGAATAGGAAGCTGGATGGAGCAATGAGCAGTGGCACAAATCATTATACAAGTGGTAAAAATAAGTTTGATTTTTGCTGGCCCAAAAAGAATTACATATACACTTCAAGTGAAAGAAAATCACTGTTACCAGAACACTGCAAATGGCAGATGAACAGTCCTGAATCCAGCGATTGCTTGTTGACATAAAGCAGAGGTAAAAATTGTATTCTGAGAGAAGCTACTCAAGACAATATGGAACAGATAGAAGAGGAATATATAAACATAACTGAATCCTATTTGCAATCAGATTAGGACAGCCTGAACAATCTGTATTCAGAAAAAAAAACACTATTGAATTTCATTAAAACTCAGGTGATCTCTTAAGACAAAAATAACTTAATCTGATTTTTCTATCTAATGCACAACTGTGGACTTTAATGTGGACATCTACTTTAATGGACATCTACCTTCAATAATTTTAATTAAAAATGGATATTGTAATACATTCCTCAGAACTAAAGATTTCAGGCAGTGAAACAGACCTATTCAAGTCAGTTCTGTGTTGTTTTCTGATCTCTGTGGAAATTTACTTACTTAAAGAAAATATCATTTTAATAATTAAATAACATCTCCAGAGTTTTGACCTCTGTGCTTTCTCAGGAAATACTGGATGCTACTGAGCGCCTACATCCTAAGGCGCTTCCCAACAAGGATTTCTGTTAAACCACTATGAATATTTTACAGAGCCGTTGACTGCACTTGTGCATTGCTTTCTCCTTAACGGCCAAACACAGCTAGACTTAGTGCCTCCCAAACACATGAATCCGCACTGGAGAGCAGGAGGCTGTGCGCTGTCCACTGATTCAGATTCCAATAACGCTCACCTTGTATGACCAATTCCCTCAGTTCAACTCCATAATATAGGGAGTGATGTTTTTTACATTTACTTTAATGGCTGACTAAAAAAGAAGTGTACTGGTTTCTCAGGGCGTATAGTGTTCGGTTTGGGTGGGATTTTTTGTTTGGTTTTTTGAGGGTGTTTTTGTGGTGGTGCTTTTTTGGTGTTTGTGTAGATGGGCAGTGGTATTTGGTATAAGTCAGCTAAGTGGAGAAGAAAACTAACTGGGAGAAACCTTGGCACATTTTGACTGGAGGCCAATTTCAAAAATTTTATGACTGCAGATTTGTTGCAGAGAATCAAAGAAACGGTAGGCAGAGCATCCAGAAGCAGAATAAATTAACTTCTCTTAAATTCCATCAGGTAAGCAAGTACAGCAAGGGAAAACTAAAAACAGGGAAGTTTCCCTTCCCTTTAAAGCTTTTCTAGAATGAATCTTTTATGATGGGTGACTGAAACGTCTTTCCAGATGATAATGAATGTACAAACTCCAGGTTTTTAAGGCAGAGAAGATGGAGCCTAAACAAGAACAACTGCAGTGAAAATATTGCACTGATAGTTACCTGTAAGTATTCCCCTGGGGCATGAACTACAGTTCCACTCTGTGAGTAACGATAAAGCCATCATTTGAAAGTTGAGAGGGGCAGTGGGGTGTGTAGTGTTTGTTCTCTGAGTACTGAAATCTGCAGTGACTCTAGTGGTGGGAGAAACAGAATCCTCCCTTCTGCAGCAGGCAGGAACCAAACAGCACAGCAGAGAACAGGCTACAAACACTTGTGTAAAGAGAGAGAGACTGCAGTGAAAATATGGAGGGAAAAATGAACAGCTTAGTAAAAGCTCCTTTTTTTGTCCTCCTTGTAGAAAACATGCTTAGTAATAGGTTCATTTTGACTTCTAAAGGAATTTTTGCCAAATACAATTATCAGGCAAGACTACAACTGCAAAGGTATCAAAGCCATGCTTGCAAAAATCAGCCTTCAGAGCACTTTGAGATGGAAGATATTTGTCGAATTTCTTTACATGTCATTTCATATTTCTTTTCTTTATGAATTTTCCAACTGTGTTATGTGCTGTCTTTTTAAAGATGAGAATGCTCCAGCAGTTTTCCTTTTAGAAAAGCCTTTGGCATCTGCATTGTATGTATTTATTTATTTATTTACTCTGTCTTTGGTTGAAAAGAAAGGCAGGAAAGTGAAACAAAGCACAGGAATAAAGCAGCCTGTCACACTGAAAAACCTCAGAAACGTAAATAATAAACTTTATTTACTAGGTAATTCTCTTTGATACTCTTTCATATTTTTAACAGCTTTCACTTAAGGCAGTGTTGCCTCATTACAAGGGAAATGTTTGTCTTGACATTGTTAAACTGAAAGAAGTATCACATTTGCATCAACAGATAACTGGGTTTGAAAGCATGTCAAAAATATTTTGAATGCAGTTAGAAAAGCAAATGCTTTATTCCAAGTGTCTGAAGACTAATTTATATTCTGAATAAGACCACGATGGTATCAAGAAGTGTGCATTATTTTCTACTTTTATTTTTGCATGGCATGTATATTCCATGTTGAAGGTATCTTTCTGTTTGTGAGTCTTCAAAGACTTTGGTGTTAAACACAGATCAAATATTGGTAACCACTCTATACACAGATCTATTCTTATCTCTGTGTAACCCACCACAACAATGATTCCTGACTGATGAACTGAACATTAATTTAAGCACATTTAAAGGAGGAAAAAGAGATTAAATTGATTTCTTTACCATTTTTTGACTACTCACTAACTCACAAATCAAACATGCACTGCATAACCTAGTGAAAATTAAATGTCATCATCTGACTGTAAGAGGAATGACCCACTGAATCAAAAGTAGGAAGAACTCTGAATTGCTTCCAGCTGTTTTTGCAATGGGCCACCATTTCTAATGATGAGTTAAGTCTCCAGGTATGTTGGCAGAGCAGGAGCAGAGAAGGTGGATTGTGTTTGCAGGAAAGCATGTGTTAATTAACAGAGGTGTTTGCTGACTTGTGTTTTAGAGCTGCAGTCAGAATGTCTTCATCACTGTTGTGCCAGGGAAAGTGCTGTTCCAATTATTTCAGGGGAAGCATGTCATGTTTGGTTTAAGGGCTGGAAGCAGGAGCTCTGAGCTATTTCTATTATGTAAAGTTTTCCCAGTGGAAATAGCACGTCACACTGCACTTCTCCTGTGCTCTCCAGTGCCATCAGCCCCCTGGGTAGATGTGTAGAATCCGGTGGGATCTGGACAGGACTGTGAATGTGCAGAGGAGGAGGATCCTCCAAAGCAGTGAACAGAAGATTTCTCCATGCATGATTTCATACTGGATTAATGTAAGACTTGAAGAGAGCAGCTAAAAACCTGCTGCCATATTTAATAGTTTATGAATTATATTCTTTTTCTTGGAGAAAAAATGAAGGTCTTGTTCAGTCTCTAAATGCCTGCAAGCATCATCTTGCAGAGGCATCAAATTCTTTTCTCCTCTAAAATTCAAGTGTCATTTGCTGATGCTCAAAGCTCCAGTGGGATGACCTGTTTCTCCACCAGGCAAAACTTCCACCATGTATTTTGTAGTGTCAGTTCAGTGATATAAGTGAAGAGGATACATGACAAAGCAGGAGGCAGAATCTATCGCTCATACTCCAGGCTGTAAATCAGTCAAAGAAAACTTCAAGTGGGAAAGAAATCTCTTCTCTATGTATTTAATGCCTGGCTATAAATTTGAGGACTAACTCCCTCTCATGCAGCAGTATTGACTAATGTGTTTTTCATGTATACAAGTGTGCATTTGTCAGTTTGTTCTGCCCAGAGTACAAACATTCACAATTTTGATCACAGATGAGGACTCCCCTCTCCCGAGACTTTTTGCAAGTACATATTCACTTTAAAAGTCTGCAGAGGATTCTGTGGCTGCATCAAATAGCACCCAGCTGGCCATGGAGCAGCATTTTTCACAACCCAAAATTTCAAAACATTATTTCATAAGAAAAACAAATTCATAGTGTGCAGTTCTGTCTCCTCACAGGCCACTAACATCAGAAATATGATGAGAAGGACTATTAATAGAATCCTATAGTCATAGAATCGACTGGGTTGGAAAAGACCTCAGAGATCATCAATCCAACACTTGATAGTTAAAGCTGAGTTCAGGTCACTTACTGCAGTTCCTAGGTAGTGCAACCACATGCTTAAAACCATCTCTCCTGATTACGTTTTAGGTTTTAAAAGAACGGTACTCTGGAGCCTATGTGAGCTACATACAGAAGCTTCCTGAAAGAAATTTCTTTTATAAGAGGGTGAAAAGCACTAGAAGCCTCTAATTACGGCAGTGCAAACTGTCAGTGCTTGTATAGTAGGCTATATTAAAATGTAGTTTGTGTTGATTCACTTTCAAGCCAAGATAGCAACCTCACAGAAAACTAGGGTTTTACATCAATTAATTAAAAATTGATGTGGCTCCAGTGCAGCCTAGGTAAGGAGGCACTCACCCCTCATACTGCCAGACACTTGATGAAACCTGCCCTGCAAAGCCAAGCAAAGGCCAAGTATCAGTCATTGCTAATTCCCTGCTGATGCTCCTGCAAGTAGCTTGTAAAGAAGATCCAAAGGCTATTTAATTTCAGTGTCCCATAACAGCTTTATAATAAGCTATGTGCTTCTGTAATAATTTACTGGTTTAATTACATTATGTTGTTCAGGCTAAAAAGATAAGAAATTAAAAAAAAAAAGCTTATAGGCATATTTCCCTTTAGTGCTTAGCTTCTTTTAAGGCTGAGGGAACAGGATAGGAGGGGCACAAAAAAAGAGAGAACTAAATCTCGCTGACTTGAACCAGAGTTGTGGGGTGGGTGAACACATGCAATCATTAAACATTTTCCCATCACACATGACACTAAAAATAACATGTGAAATTCCTACAGTACAAAGTGGAACAGTGACACAAATAACAGGTAGTAGGCTCTGGGAAGGGTCTTTATGATTTCATAGCTGTAGCTCAGTAAACGGCAGCCTTGCCCCTTCAGGTTCCTCAGCAGGTGATCGGAGTGGGTTGCCACTATGATAGGGATTGACAGACTGGGTTGGTTTTTTTTCATGAAGATCTTCTGTCCTCTCCCTCCCTAGGTTCAGCAGTGGATAGAGCTAAAAAGTGTACAGCCTGAGGTGATACAGTTTCTGCTGAAAGGCTTGATCCCTTCTGGGATGCAACAGCACTTCTAAGTGCTGCCATAACTGCTCTGCTATGTATCAGCACACCATAAAATGCTACTGAGTGATGGATATTTATTCATGGTGTTGTGTAGCTGCAAGGAGAAGGTTAACAATGTGCAAAATTGCTATTTATGTCACTAATACTGTAGATGTTATTTAAAAAAAAATATTAAACCCCCATTGGCACAGACTGCAGGATTTACTAATCAACATGCCAGTTCATTTACAAATGCCTTGTACGCTCAAAGTTATTTTTGTCCAGCTGCTTCCTGCAGATCCAGTTTGAACAGTGAGAAATAAAAACAAAATTCAGTGCACTAGCAGTGTGGTACTGGGACTCATCTCTGACTTATTCAGGCAGATATCTTCTGAAGGCACGTACGATAAGGTGTGGGGGAGAGGGAACAGCCAGCGTAGATATGGGAAGATATTCTATAACTTTCTGATACAGCTAAGAGAATTCCTGTCTTTGGGCCACACACAGCATTGTTTCTTTGTAAACTGATTTAGGGTAAATTCAAAGACTGTGCTGAGAAACGTTTATTTGTAACTGGCAAGTGAGGGCTCCATAATCTATATTCAGTTATGATTTTCAAAAACTGTTTAATTCTTCAGTTTATAGGACTTCTGCACATGAAAATTTAAGCATATACTCATGTGCTAGAACAGCTTCCCTGCATTGGAGACTGCCCCCTCAGTGCACTTCAGCACAGGAATTGTTCTCTCTGTGGATGCAGTTATGCCTGAGAGAGGACAACCCGCAGATGAGACTGGGTTTTGTTTCATGGCTGGATTAGGAAGAGAAAAGGTGTGTGTCAACAAATAGCGGTGTCCAGGATTACAATAAGAAGCTTAAAGATTGGAGAATTAAAAAAAAAAAAAAAAGATAACAAGATTAGGATACTTATTACCTGTGATGCTCTGTGGTGAGGGTAAAGGAGGAGAGAGCTGTTGGAGTTGAGACTTTTTCAGGCAATTTTGGGTTCCACCGCTTCTTGTGCTCTCCTCTTGGCTTATGCTGCTACTGCCTGTGCCAGCTGAGCTGGGGAAGAGGTCAGGCATGGGATCCCTGTCCTCCTCACCTGTCATGCATGCCAGCATATACTAAACCTCTCACAAGTGTACTCACTAAGGCATCACCGACTGATGAATTTTAAGCAAGAACCCAGGGAAATTACTCAAAGGAGGAAGCTCTTGATTGCACCATTCCTGAGCACACCGCTCAGTTTTTTTGTCTGTTTTACTCTTGTTTTTCTCTCTCCATGTTCATGTCCATTTACAATGGATATTATTAGGAGCTGGAGCACCAAATAGGAATCTATAATAAACCTGAGGCTCCAGGATATGTTTTTGCTAGAAAGGGAACAACAAAAACTTATTTTCTTTTGAAGTAGCTCATCTGAGCTTTTAGCAGTCTGAGGGAGATTTCTCTTAGCAGGCACAACAAGGACTCTTGCTTTGTATCAGAGCAGGGAAGTAAATGCTGGTCAGCTGAGCTGTGCTGCTGCTTGCCTGCAGACTTGCTCGATGAGCAAAGGGATTGCCACTGTGCTGCTGGCTCCCCTTGCCAGGCTCTTTGATACCCAGCATATTCCCAGAGTATTTTCCTATTGCTCCTCTTGTGCCTGGGTACCTGAGGCCCCTTCTCTCTGATGGAAACCTACTCTTTTGCAAGTTTCTGGAGCTTTTTTCAAATTGGTTACCAGTTGTGACCTGAGTGGAGATATTTAAGAGAGCAGACTTCCATCACCACAGGCTTATCCGGGACAAAGCTCATAATGGCGGGAAGCCAAGGGTCAGTATATTAAAGCAGAATGCAATAATGCTTTCTGTTGGCAGGCTCTCTTGATTTCCATATAAATGCAGAGAATTATATTTGACTGTGCACCTTTCAGGCATGTGAAATGCTAATGGTAAAGTAATTTTTATGTCACTTTATGTTTTGATTTAGTTATTTGATAAATGGAATTATCTCTGGCATTCTTGCTGTTCTGTCTTGCTAACTGATGTTTGAGCAGCGATAATTTTAATTGAAATTAATGACTACCTATGGCATTTATGCAGGTCCTTGGCTCAGTCCTGGAAACCTGAATTACTAAAATCATCAGAGATGTTTAAAATGCCCTGTGCTGCAAAATAAGTCAACAGTTCAGCCTGTAGTTCTGAGCTAAAGAAGAGTCTTTAGGTCATCTTCCATACCTTAGCCTGGTCCACAGTTGTATCACTAAACCTAATTCTAACAAGAGATTTTGTTGGTAATAGTATGCTGTCAGAGCCTGATTTTATTTTTTTTTTTGTTTGTTTGGTTGGTTTTGTTTTGTTTCAGCCATTTTTCAACTGTAAAAATGGCATGATTTGACCTAAATTCCTTTGGTACTTATAGGTTCTTGACCATTACAAGCACCATGCTGGCCTTATTTCATAAAGCAAGCTTTATGATAAATATTATGCTAAATTTCTGATTTTTCCCTTATGTAATTCTTACATTTGGTCATGTATTATTAATGAGTATGAATTGACATCCTAGAAGATGGTATATTTACCATCTTACCATATTTTTATTTCTTAAAAATGAGAAAGGAGCATAGATCACAGGTTACTATGCAGAGATAAATGAATCGCAACTCGGAAGGAAAAGTCAAATTGTAGCAATCTTCTCCTTTACCTGAGCACTGCTGGGATGGTGGTGGATGGAGGAAGTCAGGCCACTGCTGGTCTCACCTGGAGCTGGTGTTGAGCTGGGAGTTTTCCTATCACAGGTGCTCACTTAGTGCAGGGAACTGGTGGGACTGCTGCAGGCAGCCCCTGGAGCTGCCCCAGTGCAGTGCAGTGTGTGTCTGGGCTTGTGCGCGGGCAGAGCTCTGCAGGGGTGTCTGTCTCATGAAGATGACAGGCAGGGCTGGGCAAAAGTGAGACACTTTTAATGGAATCACAGAATAGTCTGAGTTGGAAGGGAGCCACGAGGATCCTCGGGTTCAGCTGCTGGCCTTGTACAGCTTCATCCCCAAGAGTCTCAGGCACACCCTGTGCCTGAGAGTATCACCCAAATACTGAACTCTGTCAGGCTTGGTGCTGTGACAACTTCCCTGGGGAGCCTATTCCGTCCCCCAGCCACCTTTGGATGAAGAATCTTTTTCTGTTGCTTGCATGTAGCACCTACTATGGTCTGTTTGTGGACTGTGGTGACAAGAGACATCAATGAGTGTACAGCTGAAACTTGAACTTGGAAAACAGTAGGTGATAACTTGCAGGAAACAGGCAGAAAAATGTATCTGCCAGAATGAGCGTTATCTCGAATAAAAAGCAGTGCCTCTCCCCAGCGACCACAGTGGCAGGACAGGACTGCCAAGGCAGTTCTCAGCTTTAACAAATGATTCTTCACAAACAGTACTTATCTTGTATTAGTGGTTTTTTATTATCCTGTAAGTGTTTCTGCTCAGTAACAGAAGCAAGCTGACTTTCCACAGATAATGCCAATGTGGGTAAGGTATCTGTGGGTGGGAGGGGCCCATGCTCTGAATGACAAGCTATGGGTCTGTCTCTGAAGAAGGCAAGGTGCTGTTTTAAAGGAATGCTGCAAGATTTCTATCTAGTGAGGAGTTCTCAGAAAACATGCAAACTTTACCCTGCCCCCTCTTTACAGAGTATCAAGGTTCCCAGGAAATCTTTAATTGGGGAGTACCAACACTTTCTGCAATGAAATACATTCCCAAGGCATCCGAGCCACAAAACTGAGCTCATTGCCAGCTTGTCTGCTACTATTCTTCAAATTTGTTTTAAATGTCATTGTTCCTAGTATATAATGCAAAACAGGCACATCAACAGTATAGTAAATGTTTTCTTATCTCTAAAATTCTTTTCCTATTGCCTTGTTCCCAGAAGATAGTGTAGCTGTTGTGACAACTAAATAGATAGAATATCCTTAGAGTTCAAATATGACTCATGATATGTTAACTTACTGATACAGTAAACCTAAACAGGGAGAAAGGAAAAGACTATAGTTTGCTTTTTCAATATATTTCTTCTGGTTGCTTAACATTAAATAATGCAAATAACATATAAGTTGTGGGGGTTTTTACTCAGAAAACTACTTGTCTAAAGAGAATCTAAAGTTCTCTTTTTAACAAAAATAATTTTATTTTGCTGAGAGGGTTTTGCCATGACACTTTCCATTTCCCTGTCCCCTAATATAAATTACAGAATTTTGTATAATGGGGAAATCCATAAGATTCTAATTTACACAGAAATTCAGCTTGTGTTATGGGAAATTTTTTTCTTTTGTCAGACTGACTTTCTTTTTTTTCTTGTAAAAGAGGATGTGGAGAATATGAAGGCTTTTCGTTCTCTTGTAAAGAATACAAAGGGAGATATAGAATGACAAAAAGGACACACTGAATTTCCTGTGGAAGTCCTGATAGTGTGAGCACCTGCCTCTCTTGCTGCATCACCACTGCAGACAATGAAACATGGACTCTAAGTAGTGGAGCTTTGTTTTAAACTATGAACTCTTTTATAAAATGCTGCTAATTAAAAAAAAATATAGGGTCTTGTCCTCTGCTCATTACTTGCATATGATATTTGTCAATGATGGCCACTTGTCTGCAGAATTTTCTTTTTCCTAGGAATGGTTTGTTTTTTTTTTTTGCCATGTATCACTGGACAGAGCTTTCATTCAGTGACTTCTCTTTCAAAGTTTCTAACCCCAGAAGACCCAGTAGAAACATATGTGAGAATCATTAGGAAGATCACCAAGGTCTATTCATGCAGGAGAATAAATCACACAAGTCTCTTCCAGTTTTCAACTTTATCAAGCATCAGCATCCTTCTTTTACTTCTGATGTTAAGAGAGACAGGTAGACACAGCGTGTTTGGTGTTGTTCTGGTCCTCTGGCTCGTCTTTCCCAATATTTTCCTAAACCATGAACTGAATTGCAAGTAACAAGATTGCTTATGTGAAAGGCTACCTCTTTACATGAGTAGAAGCCATGAATTTGGACGCCTTTTAAAATGGCTCAGTGGCATTTCATGTACTTTGTTCTCTGGTCAGAAATTCAGGGTCTTCCATTTCTTAATCTGATTTCCAGCTAAAATATAAATGTGTCACTTTGACTGATCACTCTTGGAAACTTATGCTTTTAGAGTTAAATGTGTGAATGATTAGTGCTTTTGCTGTGCTTGGCTGTGAATCGTTATATGATGACCTGATTTTCCTTTCTAAATTTCTGTAGCTGTAGCAAATACAGTGTGTAAGGAAGAGGGGAGGAAAAAGGGTAGAATATGACCTTCCTATTAGTTTCACTTCAGATAAAATAATATTCTTGCAAGGACATGGTTCTGTTTGAGTTTCTATCTACCCTGTGAACTGTGACAAAGTACAGAATATCACCTGCAGGCTTTTGGAAGTAAATCCAAACACAGAAGTCTTGAAGACCAAGCTGTCAAGATTTAAGGTTTAATACCATCTTAACTAACTCTAGTATTACTTCCTCTCAAGGACAATTAGATATTTTTGGGTTATTCAGATGAAGTATTCCTTTGGGAAACATGTTTTTCTCCATCTGGTGACCAACTTCTTTCAAAATCTCTGAACATCTCTTGTCTCCCTCTTTTGTGGAGAAGAAAGGGTCCTGCTGTGGGACCCTGCTCCTTGCAGTCCTCTCAGCTGATCTTCTTTGGCCTTTGCTGGGAGATGAGCTTCCCGGTGCAGTTATTAAAAAAATGCATAAAGTTAATGGCAAGTGTGTTCAGAGTTTTGTCTAGACCTTGCGAGTCGGTGTTCTCTATCATGTGTGCAAGTAACTTGTTGTAATTACTGATTTGAAAACAACAGGGCATGACTCATCTAAGTACAGGCATCTGTACTTTAAACAAAATGCATTTTCCCAAACAGCCACCCACATTTTGCTTGATTCATCTGCTTGGGTGCTATTTCACCATCCCAACAGCTTTCTTTTGCTCTCTGAGCCCTTAACTTGGGTATCTGATGGGGCAGATGCAGTCTGGGAGGGGCAAGGTACTGGGGGAGATGCTCCACCTCTGCTGCCAATTTAAATCAGACCAAACAGGAGAGAGGAATTGATTTGAGAAGGAATGAGGGATTAAAAGTGCTGGGTCTGCTCTCATGGGGGCAGATGCCATGCATTTATGTGGCAGGCACTACCCCGAACATGCCTAGAAGGCATGGAGTTAGTGGCTCTCGTGACACTCATAAATTCCACTTGCCATATTTCTTCAGTGGGGCAAGGAAGATTTACCATTTGTTGACTTCATCTCTTAGGGAAAAAGTGCTTCATTTCATGCCTATTTTGCCATAAATATTAAGGTAGAGCAGAAGAGCATATTTTAATTTAAAAAAACAAACATAATTTTGGACAGTCTTTTCCAAGATGAATCCTTTCTTTGCTGAGATGTTTGGAATGAAGCTTTCACGTGGAAAAAATATGAAAAATATTCTGTGAGCTGGTGGCTGCCCACTGAAGAGGAGATGGGAGCAGTATTAAGGAACATGAAACCATTCTGTTCTGTTAATGTCTAACTGTTTACCAGTTTCTGTGCTCTTATTCAATGGCTACCATAGCAAAAGCACTTGCTTCACCTTATGGCAGGTGTCTGCTTCTCCTAGGGGAGACAGAGGACTCAAAGATAGAAAAATAATTTCAAATTCTTTAGTTTGCCTTTTACCTGTACTCCTTTCCCTTCCCTCCCCAAAATGATTGTTGTAGCCAAGCTCTCTTAGAGAGAAGTATTTTCTCTCAGGCACTCATAATGTTTCCATAGCTTGGATCACTTGGGAATGCAGTCTCACACTACTTTGGGGACTAATTGCACAGAGTAATTACTGAGTCCTCAGCCCTCACAATGATTGTTTCATAAATAATTCATGCTTTAAAAGTTGATCACATACATGTGTCCTGAAAGAACTGTGCAGAGTAAAGAATTCTCTGAAGCTGTCACTGTTTTTATCATATAGCATGGAAAAAAAAGCCACGGGGTGCAAGTGACAGGATGCCACAGGAGAGATGGGCAGGCTCTGTGTCCCTTCACCTGGTGCCCCACAGCCCCACCAATGGGAGAGGATGGGAACAGTTTGTTCTGGCACAGTGGATGAGCTGCTGTGTTTTAAAGCAGGAATGGCAGAGCTCTGGTGCTCAGTAAAACCTGCATCTAAAGGCTGGTTGTAGATGAAGAGGTGAAGCTGGGTTTCCAGTAAAAGGGCAAGGAGCTTATAGGTGTGTGGCTCCATTAAAATCCTTGCCTCAGGCTTTTTCTGCCTGCTTCAGAAATTCAAATTGATATGGCAATCTGTGTGCTGTAGGGGGACTATGGAGGTAACCATATAAAAGTGATGGAATGAGAATTTAAAGTAGTGAATGTGCAGTGGTTGTGTAAATGACAGACTACAGATGGGGGTTTGCTAAATATATTAGCATGATCGGTGAAGCAGGCTGACAGTATTGTTAAAACCAACACTAGAGTGTTTGTACAGAGCAATCAATATCCCTTCTGGCTGCAGTTCCCAATGTCAGGTGAAGAAAATGTTTTAATAGAAATTCAGTTCATATGTCTGAAGTAAGAGTCGTTTTTGTATTTCTTGTGGTAACAAATGTGCTCTTCTCTCTCCAAGTATGTCAGATGGTTTTGTTTTTTTTTTCTTTTGTAGAAACTGGAAAGCCTATTGTAATAACCAAAAAAAACCCCACAAGTGGCAGTAGGGCAGTAGCAGGTGAATCAAACATCAGCCCCAGCTGATTAGCTAAGGCTAAGTAGTGTCTCAGGATGACTGCTTGCAGGTTGAAATAGTATTGAATATTATTCAACTGTATTGAATAAGTAAAATAAAATGTTTATAACACTACCCCAACAATTTATAACATACCTGCTTCTTACTGCAGAGAGTAGAACCATAATCAATAATACTTCTGAAAGGTAGGAAATACTGTTTGCAAATGCATATTCTAGTAAATAACTTTTAACTGCTTTCAGGATTTATGTCATCTGCAAAATAATAGTTTTCAATACAGAGAGGGATTTTTTTGAAAGATTTTTATTGCTTTAGCTAATAGTACCCATGTGAATTCTCTAGCAAATCTATAGGAGCCAAGAGCACACACATTGATTTCTGGTTTTGGTTTGCATTTTAAAGTGGGGAGAGATGTGTAAGGGGAAAGGATATTTTGTCTCAGTGTTCACAGTGCACTTGCTGTTACCGTGATGCAGGAAGTGATGACAGCTTCCCGTTGCCATAAATAGCCTATATCTGGGTGTTGTCATCAATGAGGTGTTTCATTGGTCGAGTTGACATACTTGAGTTTATCACTCAGCTTTTCAAGGATGTCATGTTCATTTCGAGGTATTTGCATGAGTTGTTTTTTGAGTGATATGGCTCCCTGAATCTACTATGACACTGCTGATCTATGAAGGTCTTCCCAATACTATTTCTTCCTTTAGATGTGACATGGGAGAAGTGTTAATGGGTTTCCTTTAGATGTTGATAGCTATCCTCAGTTACACTTTGGGGGTTTTGATTTTTTTTTTTTTTTAAAATGAATCAGAAGTGGCTTAGAGTTCAAGTTTAATAGTGGTGATTGTCTAACCACAGAGAACAGACTCTTTTCCCCAACCCAAAACTGGTTTTTTTTCCGGCCCTCTTTTGTGTTTGCTGCCAAAAAAAAACCCTTTAGAAAGTAATCTAAAGGGCCAGGTTAGTTATAGAAAGCTTAAATGTGCTCCTATTGTATGTGACTGTGAAGGAGTAGCATGCATCTGCTTGCACAGCAGGCTTTGTTTTACAGCTAGAAAGTGCCCTTGCATTGGGCACACAGCCCAGTCTCCAGAGAGCTCTCCAGGAAAAGTCCAGAGTCTAGCCTGAAACTGCACTGATCCAACCCCTACAAGCACATGAGAGAAATGACGGGAAATTCCTTCCCCAGACAGAATAATGTCATTTTCTACAAGATACGATCTTCAGAAATCAATCAATTTTGTACTTTTCAGTAAATGCTGGCTGCTCCAAATTAAATTGGAAAAACTGATTGGCATGGAAGTAATTCTTCTAAGTAAATTTCTGCCTAGATCCCTACAATAATAGCAATGCAGATTTCATTAATATGTTTCATCAAAAGGATTTTCATTAGGAATGAGTTTGAAAATGTCCTGATATGTCAGACTCTGAGGACACCCATGATTACATCTATAGTCTTTCTAGGTCTATACTTTCTTTTCCCCTCCTGTATCTCTCTGCCTGTGTTATTAAGCTTTTCTGAATTGATTGTTAGCACAAACTAGACAAACTACAAAAACAGTTTTGTTTTCTTTGCATTTGTTCAGTCTCTTAATCTTCCTGTTCATTAATTTTAGACATATTACCCTTCTGTTTTTTTTAATAAAGAAGTGGTGAAGATGAAAGTCTAATCACTGATGGTATCAAGTCTGGATACAGGATTCTGACCATGCCATCGCTTTTGGTTTTAAATACGTCTTCAACCAAAGCCTTGTTCTACAAGGAGTGAATGTGTCCAGACCCACACACTGAAAGAACTCCCCAATTTCTGAAAAGTCAACTTTCAGCAAGAGAACAGGGACCTTAAATGTGGTTGGTAGACAAATCTATTAAAGAGAAGGTTCCCTCTATTTGAGAAGGAGAAGGATTCCACTGGTGGTGAGTGGCTGCCGGACACATCACTATTCAGTGTCCAAGAAATCATAGCTTCACACTGCCTTGAGTCTCTGCTTGAGCTCTCTTGAATTTTGTGTGCTCATAAGATGCAGATGCTCTTTTGGCCATAAAAAGAAGGGTCTCTGAGACCCTTCATTTCTCTGAGAGAAATGAAAATGTGGGAATTGTAAACGTCTGAACATCATTCTCCTTGTGAGTCATTTTCTCTGAAATTCATAGAAGAAACCTGACCTAGGATTTGTGAGTGCATTTTTTTTCTACATCTTCAAGGTACTGCTTATTTTGGTCTTTGCCTTGAAACTGTTCACTATTGAACTAAAAAGACACGAAATGAAAAACTTGACTTTTAACTCTATGGGGTCAAAATTTGACTAAAAGTTGCACTCAAGATTTTGAAGTTTTCATTGGGAAAAATTTCTTTTCCCTATTTCCTTTGAGATGAATATATCCAAGAGGGTGCCAGTGCAAGGAACTTATTACACAGGATTTACTAAAGAACATATACGGTGTTTTATATATATATTTAATATGTATATAGTTTCAATATACATCCTTTCTTTATTGAAGTGTGTGTGATGTTTCACAATGAGAAATATTATAAATATTAGAGACTAAATTTTTTACTTCTCTTGGGTCTAAAACATTTCTGTTTTTATCAGAAAATAAGATTTTCACACACGTACCTATTTCTGTGACACATAGAGAAAAAGCAGTTACAGAAAAAAAATGTATAATGTTACAATCATCTTTAAATAAGATTCACACATTTCAGTCTCACGTATCAAAAGGACTGCAAAGCAAAAGAATATTGATGTAAAACCAACTGAAGGTCGTTCTGGGATTCTGTGGTTCATCATTGCCATAACCATCTCTTAAGCTGGGTAGTTTTGTTTGTTTGTGGTGTGGGTTTTTTTGGGTTTGTGGGGTTTTTTTGGTTATTTTTGGTTTTTTTGGTTTTTTTTTTTGGGTACCAAGAATCCTCTGGAGAGTTAAACAAAGAGAATTTTTGTTCCAGAATCAAAGACAAAGCAGAGAAAGTTAGAGAAGGATACTGACTAATCTAACCTTTCCTCCTCCAGAAGAGGAAGACACTTATACATAATTGTACAGTTTTAATTGGTCCAGTTTCCAGTGTCTGAAATAACGGGGCTTCAAGTTACTGCCCTTCAAAGGTTTGGGTTTTTTTCTTTTTCCCCATTCAAATATGTCCATCAACATTCTTATGCTGCAGAGATATCTCTCTAATTATTTTTTTTAAAAAATTCCCTGTCTTTTTTTAGAAGCAATTATCCATAAGACTTTTGCAAACTATGTACATCAGCTAGCTTAGGTTTATTCTTTTAAAACAAAAAAAAAAATATGTGATTGAATGAGTGTCACACTTCAAATCCTTGAAAAACACTCATGCAAGGCCTTCTGATCTTCCAAAACATAGGCATTTTTTGTCTGGAAGGTGGTGTAGGAAGAATCAGGGCAACACAGTGGGAATTGAGATATTCATCAAAGCCTGATGTGTAACATGGTACTGTAGATGTTTCTTTTCATTCAAAAATTGCAAGAAAAAGAATTTTGTTGTAATTCTACTGACTTTAACAAACCAGGCAGCAGGCCTGCTTGGTCAGCTCCTTTGCAAGCACCATAGTGAAGCAGTGTGGCTTTGCAGAACAGATTGAGGAACATGTCTGAAACATAAAGAAAAGTGCAGGTTAAAATTTATAACTCTCCTGAAAATTCATGGTAATTTCCCGTAATGGAACAGAAGGAGATGAACTTGCTGAGTCACTGAAAAAGATTACCCCCAAGCAGTTGCTTTTTAGAGATACCCAGTGGTCAAGTTTCAAAGCCATGGTTTTTTGTTTGTTTTTTTTTTTTTTAAATTAATTTCTTCCTTAATCATAGTTTATTAAATGTAAGTAAACTGGCAAAGAACAACATGCTATTACTATCATAGTTCAAATGGCATTGCCAGGCCTATACAGAAGTTTGTGAAGAGGAATTAACATGCTACAAATTCCTCAGGCATCAGAAACATGATTATGTTTCAATTTAGGTGTTTATTTACCTAAGAATTTTTTTACAATATTATCATTTTCTAAACTAAAGCAGATAGAATAGTAATGTAAAAATAAGAACTAAAGGAAAGTCTACTAAGAACAACTGAGAAATATTACTTTTGCTTAGCATTGATTTTTTTAAAAAATGAGCCCTGTCTCACTTCTCTTGTGTTATGCTTTCCTTTGGATAAGATTTAGGAACAATAACAACTTTCAGTGCTACAGTAAGGCATTTAGGTTGAAATTAAATGTTTACCTACACTTTAATTACACAAACCCATTATAATTAAATGCACTTCAAACAGCATGTACACAATGAAATAAATTCCTCCATATAGTAACATCAAATAAATAGACAATAATGTTCTCTTTTCTCAAAACCAGACAACAATGAACCAATTATTCTTTACTGCTTTCCAAGAGGGCTTCCTATTGTACAGAGAGGTTTAACATCTGGATCAATGCCTGCATGGTTCTTAATGAAGTCCTTTAGCTCTTAGAAATTATTGAAAAAGCATCTCCTGTGGAAAACAAAGATTAGTTTAGCTGGATGCCATGCTGAGCAACGGATGTTTTTCTTGGCTGGCACACCACCAAACTGCTTCCATTATCTGTACCAACTAAGGATCTCCAGGCTTTAGTCCAGTAAACAAATATTATTTTCTTGTCATTCAGTACGCTCTGTAGCTTCTTGATTTTCTTTAAAGGTGAATAAATTGGGCCAAACTCTGGCTGTTACCATTGCATCTTTGCCTTGCACTATTCCCATAAAGGAGACTCAGAGGGACCCCTGGAAAAATCTGTGCGTATGACATAACCCTAACTGAGAAATCCTACATCTCTGTCCTGTAAATTTCCATGCATTAGGATTTTTCAGGATAAGGATTAAGCTGAGAGGACTGATGGCAAAGTGCAGAAAGTATGTGCCAAACCACAAGGAACAGCAGTGAGAGACTGCCCTGAGGCCTTTAGTATTTTTACAAATTGCTTCCGGGTATACACTTAGCTCAGAAGTCAAAGGAAAAAAAAACAGTTTTAAAAGATTTTGATGCTTTCCACATGCTTTTTTTTTCCCTTTCCCCCTGACACTGCACTTGTGATCAAGGGCAGTCTCTGTGAATAGCATCGGTTCTCACCCTCCCGGCACACAGCCCCTGGGAGTGCTGGCTGCAGGAGGGTCCACAAGCAGCACTTGCTGTGACAATCAGACACCCATTGATTTTGACACTGTGATCACTCTTACCCAATAGAGTACCAGGCAGGACTTCATAGAACCCTGTTGGGTCGAATCGCATACACCTGGAAGAGCAGCATTTCTTTTATCAGTGCAAGATATGTGAGCAGCCTCTCCTTGGATCCCAGATTTTATTCACAGGCCACTTCAGCAGTTCTCTCAAACTCTTTGGCATGCCATTCCACTTCTCTGGGTTTTAATCTAGCCAGTGGCTTGCCACTGGGGCCTCTCTCTCTTCAAGGGTTCTCTGTAATATCACTAGTGTTGGCTCCAGCAGCAATCATGAAAAAGTATTGTTCTGGTAAAGTGAATCAATGCATCATTAAAAATGTCCCATTCTAGGACCTGTGTTTAATGGGATGACTAGAGAATGCTGCAAGAGCTAGGCATTCCTTTCCTTTCCCTCTGAATATGAGGAACAGTTCTACATCTGAATGATTATTTTAATACTCTCTTTTCAAATTAAAACAGGCAGGGAGAGACATGCTGAAAAAGGGACTTTGGCTAAAGGCTTCCCAGCAGTTATACCCACGCTGATGAACAGCACAGCTCTGTGCTTTCCAACAGGGGAACTGTAGAAGTGAAATTTCATCTGACAGGTTTATTTCTACATTACCACAATTTTGGCTGAGGGCAAAATTGATTAAAAAGAGAAAATACTTAGGATGCAAGGAGTTGTAGCTGTGCTTCTATGCTGAAGTCCTGGCATTAATCTAGACTTGGCGGCACTTACAGGAAGAGAAAGGTAATTCTGTACCAATTTCAAAGTGTGTTTATAAACAAAAGCACTGATGTAATAGAGTTTTTTTAATGCGTGAGGCTTAGAAATTCATATGTCAAGACAAGCGCAGTTGAGAAGTGATGAAAAAAAAGTGCATTCGGTAAGAAGCACCTGAAAATTGTGTGTTTAGCAGGTAAATAGTTGGAATAAATGCAGCCTCTATGGAGAAAAATTGTATTAGTAAAATATTAGTGTGATTATTATCTATAGAAACACACACACTTTTTGCAGATCAGTGTATATAGAGACAGACATGCAAACAAGGACAGATGCAGTCACCTTGTAGAAAGGAGCAAATTTTGAAGTCGTGGGGAAAAAACACAGAAGGGATAAAGAACAGTTTATGATTTATCTTGTGTGTCAAGTCCTGTTAGTCTGGTTTTGTTCAGTACTTTATATAAACAGCATTGAGGTTATGGCATAGCTTTGGTTTTTGTTCATTAGCCAAATTGACAGAGAATATTGCCCAGTTAAGGCACCAGTTAGGGCTCGCTCTGCCAATGCAGTTTGCATTACGTACAATGTAATACTAAAAGGGAGGGGATTCTGTCTTTTCATGCTTAGGGCGTAAATGAAGTCAATTCAAATCTTTCCTTGTAAGGAACTCTAAGAACAAGTTAAAAGATTCTGTAAAGAAATAAATTGTAAACATTTTAATAAGGGTGAAGAAGAAACAACTAGATGAAAGATCTGTCAGAACTAATAATCCAAGTGTTTTTGCCTCTCAATCTGTGAGGCCAGTCAATCTTTTAAATTGCCTTTCTTAATTTTTTTGAAGTTGAAGTCCTATAAAAAGTACCTAAATGAAACACTTTAATATTTCATGGATTGCACATCTTGTAATCTTTTCTTAATTTCATTTTTATGAAAATTACCTTTCAAATTAGTTTGCTTCATCCCCGGAAGACCCATACCTTATGCATTATATTTTTTTTTATTATCTTGATTTGTGTACAGCTATGACTAGGGAAAATTCCAGCTTGAATTTCCAAAATAACTCAAGTGACATACATGGCATCTAAATGATGTTCCATATCCCTCAACAAAGAGCATTTTGGATGGTCTTTTGAAATATTTTCACTGTGCAAATTAAAGATTATTATTTCAGTTCTGTGTTTCATTCTCCAAATTAACTTAATTCCATAGTAATACTGGTTGCAAACAGTTCACGTATTAATTGCCATGGCTCCTCTACCCTTTCCAAACATCTTTCTTAGGAGATGGTGTTCTCAGCAAAACAAGTGGAAAAGTTTCCTGTCACGGGGAAACTGAGAAATGAGGCACATGGCACTGATGCATGGTGGGAAGTGACAGACACCAAAATACCTTTGCTAAACCTGTTTAATTAGCTGTTATTCCTGCAGTTTTATCCTTAGAAAGTTTTGACATCCAGTGATGTGCTTGGGTTGAGAGGGCCTGCCAGCATTTTCTTACTGTGTGTATTAACTCTGACTGGTTTTCAGTGATAGGGGTTGGAAAGGAAATTAAGCTCCTCCAATGTTTTACTGTCTCAGTTGTTGTTATAAGGGAACTGGGGGAGAGTTATGATGGCTGAGATACTCTGATAGAGTGAAAAACCGGGCAAATCTCTAAACTTGAAACAGGCACTTGTTTGGCAAGTGGTTCATGATAACCTAAATGATAACACCTGAAAAAGCAAGTACTTATCAAGCAGATTAGTCAAGTGACAGTATCAAGACTCCAGTGCTGTATTTCTGTCTCCAATGGCTTCAGTATTTGATGTTTCCTAATCCCCCAGGTTTAAGACTGCTGGTCTAAAAGCTTCTTTGATGAGAAAGGTGGTGGTCTTCACTCTTCCCCAAGCTATTCTGTTGCTGGTGCTTATAAATCCTTTTCTGTTAGAGAAAACTAATCTGGTCCAAGGACACTCAACCTCTTTCCACAGGACGTGACTGCTTCAGCCTATCCAGACACGTGTTACCCCTGGTGTAGGTCAACCCTGCTTTGGATGCTGATCATCCAATTCCTTCCAATAGCTATAGACTGGAATAGCCAGTAGAATTAAATAACCTCATGATTTTTATGCAACTATGCCAAAAAAAGTACATGTTATGCAATGTTTCACTTCCTACCTTGAATTGAGCAGCTGTGTAGTGTGCCTGGGATTCAAGGCAGGCAGGGAGCATTCCACAGGGAGTTATAGTGGTCATTGAGCCTCTTCCCTGGGTGGAACTTTCAAGGGACCCTCCTGTTTCTAGTCCTGGTTGAGTCTATTGAACAGAAAACATTGTAGGCAAAGAGTTTTCAAACTACTTTACCCAGAGGATGAAGGCAAATCCCTGTACAGACCTGAGGACACCTAAGGTAAGGGAAGGGATCTGGTCCCAAAAGGAGAAGCAAAAGCACAAGACAGACCAAGGAGGTTCCAGTGGGCACTTGAGGAGCATAGGCTGAGACACTCACTAACAGCACTGACTGCAGCTCCTTCCAGAAGCTTTTGTCATGTTTCACACTGTACCTTTTGTCCAAATATACTTTTTGGGGGGAGAAAGCTGTTTATACCTCTCGTAGTGTGCATCTGGTACGTGTTGTATTGAGCTTATCTCCAGATGATTTAGACAATACTTTCCTTTGACTGCTCTCTCTTCTGCTGCTTCATTTAGATGCTTCATCTCCCACACAGTGTCTCTAAATTATTTGTATTTTTTGAGTGCACCCTGAAAGCCTTGCTAAATCTGTATTTCAGATCAGGCAACCAGTTCCACCCAGAAGCTGAAAATATTTGACAACTTGCAGTGTTGTGGGTTTTTTTTTTTCTTCTATCTGGAACTTAAAAATACAGAACCTTGTGAAAATGAACAAGAAGCCCTGTTTATATAAGGGTGGTAGAGCTTTGCTGCATATTCAGATTGTATTTGAGGCAAAGATTAACATGCAGATGAGGTTTTATAATTCTTCATCCTTCCTGCTCTTCCTTGTTTCCCTGTAATGGATTTTGATTTATTTGGTGATGGGATCAGACTACTCTCCTCTATCATCAGGAACTTTCTCACATTTTCTGCAAAGGGAAGGGGAGGAGATGGTAAGATTTGCATTTATGTTTTTTTGTGATTTTCCTTCCACTACAGCTGAGATTAGAGAACCCCTGATAAAGACAAGCTTCCTCCCACCCCCAGCCCCCAGATGCAGATCTATAAACCAATGAAAATATATAAATCTGTATATATGTACTGATAAGAATTATATAATACCTTCTATTAGTAGCTGGAGGTAAAGAAAATGATTTTCTGTGCAAGTCTATAAATGCTTTAGGCAAATTTTCCCAGCTGAGAAAGTTTCTTCTGTGTATTTTCATCGTGTCATCCTTGTCAGGAAAAAACTGCCACAAATTTTAATATACCCTGGACTCAATTTTAGTTGGTAATGAATCTATGATTCTACAAAATGCCTGTGAAACAAACACAGCCTCTGTAGATATCCTAGGTCACATACATGTTCATCAAACATCTTTCTTTACTTGCTGGCAAAGTAAGCCAATATATGCATTAGTCTGTGCTGAACCAAAGTTGAGATGTGCGCAAGTCTGTGCATGTGTTTCCCATTTAAAAGAGAAAAACACTTAAGCTTACAATAGATGTCTTCTATTTAGCTTACTTGTTTTTATTCTGCATGTCTTTCATTATTATTAATAACAACTTTTTATCAGTGTTACCATAGAAATGGAGAATGCTAATTCCTAGAATCATGCCAAACCTCATTTTTCTATCCTGTTTACTTAGTTGCTCTATTGCAAACAATGCTTGCTAGATAACTGTGAATAATTCAGAGCAGCTACATTATTTGACCAGTTTATTTTAGTGTGCAATATCTTTGGATTTGAGCAACACATTTCTCATGCTGTTTTGGAAATGACTCTTGTGAAAATATGCTGAATTTTCAAGACAAAACCATCAATGGATTTCCAGAGGGGGAGTGGGAAGAAACTAATAAAAATCCATAAGCTTAAAGAAAAGGAAGGACAGCAACTGAAACTTATCTTCACTTACTGAGTAGTTCTTTAATTTTGAAATACTAATTAACTGCGGGGGGGGGTATTCTAGAACCATCTAATAACTACATTTGTAATGCAGCAATTAATTAGAAAAGTAACTCTCCTAAAATAACATCTCAGTATTTCATAATTAATATAGTTAGAGCACTCCACTATGAATCTTAAGAGTTTGGAAATTTCAAAATATTTCTACTATAACAACTGAGTCCAGTATAAAAACATGTTCTTTCTGCTTAATGCATCATCATCAGCTACTGAAAATTGCAAATGGCTTAGAATCAAAACTTACTAAGCAATTTTTTAAATGTAGCAGAACGTGGAAAAGAATACAATTCAGTCTTTCACAGCAATACTGACTCTGTTGTGCCAACAACCCTGTTGGGGTATCATGCTTCATGATACTGTGTTATTGGAAAGAGACAAATCAGAGACGTACAGCATCTTTTACATAGTATAGTATTTTTACGTAGCCAACCTCTTGATTATTCTCCCCCCAACACATACATGATAGCCATGAATAAAAACAGAGAAGAGGAAGAAAGGAATTGGATAGTTCTTTTGTTTCCTTGCATTCTTTGTTTCCTTGTTTCCTTGTATTCTTTAAAAGCAACAGCACCTTGGTGCTGAGCGTTAGAAAAATATAGGTAGTAAATAACTGACTCAGCTCTTAAAATGAACTTCACAACCTACAAGTTGCTCCAAGAGAGAACGAAATCCTATGTTTTCACTTAATAATGTACAACTCCATTTGTAACAGCACCACCTGGAGATACAGTGACGTTAGAGCCGCTAAACCCTCACCCATGTGTTTGAGTACGCAGAGGGCGTTCTGCATGATCCAGCTCCAGGCCTGCAGTGATTAGCCATAGTTATGTCCAGGCATTTGCACAGAGATTGTGCAGAACTATCCCTTGTGTCATTAATCGCTTCTACCTCATAACTACATATGCACCTCAGAGTATTAGCCTTTTTTTCAAAGCCATCCACCCTAGGAAAGTTACTGCAACAGCAGGTCATCATTAGACATTACACCTTGGAGTTTTCACGTTCTTTCAGTCTTTCAAACTTTTTCTGCCATGCAATATGTGAGTGTCTGTCTGTGCAAGCAAACTAGCAATGATTACTTCAATCAGCCTTGGTACCAGTAGTGCCGACCCTTCTCCCACTGCACAGAGGAAGATATCCCATCAGTATGGAGTGACTGCAGCAAACCATGCAAGGTAACCAACGTTCAGCTGCAATAAGCAGGTAATGCTTTAATAGTTTGTGGTTTCTCTCTCCATTTGAAAAGGTTTTGATCAGGAATGTCAGTTAAAAAAAAAAAACCACACCATTATTCAGTACACGTATTATTATCATTAAATCTTCATCTTTTCTGTCTCCTTTAAATTAAAAAATGGGAAACTCAATCCAAAGTTTCAAAGCAAAATTATTGCTGCTGGTAAAACTGTAGTAAGATTGTTTTAATGTATATTACTAATAACTTTTCTTGTCCTAGCTATGATTACACCATTCACAAAATGTTTAGAAAAATGCATATCAGTGCATATCAATAATGAAGGATTGAATTTGAGTACTTTTCTAGTGCTGCTGATAAAGTTCTCACTTGCCAGAACAGAGTGTGCTGTAATAATAACACTGTTCAGCAAGAACATGGTACAGCTTTAAGCAGAAATCTGCCTTCCCCTGTCAGGCTTTGTAGCATCTGTGAAAGATAACAGCAGAAAGGTGAAAGATTTAGCACCCTTTGCCATGTTTGTCCATGCGGTGATAGCTGATGTCTGATGCTTTTCTTTGAACTCTGTTTCTAAGAAGAATGAGGTGGGCTAAAGATCTCTGTAACCCTGACTCTTTGATTAATCTCATTTCACTGTGCCTCGTCTACATGGCAATGTCCGGTAGCCACTACCTACTGCAGACAGCCCCATCTTCAGGTGTTTCACTCCTGTGCAATTTGTAGGAAGTGATCCTGGTTCTCCCTCCTCACTTGGTGTACATTTGGTGTTATTTTTCTCTCCTGCGTATCTGCAGAGGAGCATATTCCCTCACTTACCCGACCTCCCACCAGGCTCTGGGAAGCACACGGGCTGACTGGTGCCCACAGCTCTGTTGTGGCAGAATAAGACACGGCTTCTGCAGGGAGAGCCCACCCGCCCTCCTCTCGGGAGCGGCAGGAATGTGAGCCGGGGGCTCTATAAACGGATGATCAATTCTGGAGCACCTAGGGAGGGAGAAAGTGCTAATGGCTTCGTCTCCAGAAATGGACCACGGGGATTAGGACACCTCAGAGTTGTATTTTTTCCTCCACTGATGACAGTTTTTAATATCTATATTTAGTGCTGCCTGCAAAGTGCTATCCTCTTGAAAGAGTGTGCACTCACTGAAATAATCACACTTTCCCTTCCCCTCTGTCAGCTATTAATAGTGGTAAATTTTAATTGCATATGTAAATAAAAACACTGTGTACTCATTAGATTAAATATGTTTTTCATTAGGCAAATGAAATGCTCCCTGTATATGATGCAAAGCTAAAAGGAGAATATTAACAACATGAAGCAGTTTGGGAAGTATAGTGACTTGAATTTTTAAACTTACTTTTTAGGATAAAAATAAACTGTGTTTTAAGGGGTAATTATGGGCAAATTTTGCAGTACAAGCACCTTGTTTCTGGAAATGGAAAAACAAAGTAAAGTGACAGAAACATGGTTATGGTGTCAAGGCCAACGCATTTAAAACTTTTACTAAAAGAGAGATAGCACATGAACTTGTATTCCTATGTATAGCACTGGCTATTTTGGAGATGGTAACTGGAAGGTGGGTAGCATTTTTCAGTTTCTATTTAGAAAAATCCTGACATGTCTCACATTTTGATAACTTGAAACATATTGCTCTCAAATTACATCACTACTTCATAGTTAATTTTCAAACTCTTGGAACTCAGCACTCCAAATACACTTTTTGCTATTTTTAGGGGCTATGCAATTATAGTGAAGAAGATATAATTTTTCAGTTCAGTAATTCATATTTTCAAGCTGGTAGTATATTTATCTACCTACGAGGTCATAATTTGTTTTCTTTCTATCAACAAAATACCCAGACTTTCATAACCAATTTACTTGTAAACTGTCTTTTCCATCTCCTTGCTCTGTTCTGCTCATGGTGAAATGAGAGAAATCTTATCACAGAGACATTTATTAAATTAGTGTAATTTTATACAAAAGCCTGGCTGTTTAACACTTCAGACAGAGTGAAAAGATGCTCTGTGGGTGTCCCTTTCTAAACTTGTTATGGCTCAGAACAGTTTAACAGTTTGACACTGGAAGAGATCACATTGCTTGTGTGGTTATCCACTGAGATCAGTCATTTGTCATTACAAAGTAGATATATATCATAATGGCCAAACATGTGTTTCTTGATTAATATGAGAATATAAAATATATCTCTCTCCAAAACCTAGAGCACCAAATACACTTTCTTCTCAAATGCTTTAGTAAGAGAGCCAAGATAAAAACCATTTTTATTTTATAAAGATAAGCTTGAATATCCTTGTCTCATCTATGCTTCCTCAGTTCAAATTCTATCAAACTTTTATATTGGAGCACAGTAAAATATTTATGTGCAAGATGTAGTGAAAGAAATGCAAGGGCTGGCTAGAGGGCAGTCTTTTGGAATTAACACAGAGCCAAAGCTTCAGCAGGCAGTCTAAAAAGAATTAGTACGTCAGTCTTCTAGATTCTTCATTTGCCAAACTAAATTGTAGCTAACAGGATCCATAGCCAAGAGAATAAAGGCCACAGAGATTCAGTTTTGTATGAAGACCTATTGCACGTAACATGGTTCAAAACAGATTAATAGATTTTAAGACCAAAAGGGACTACTATGATATGAAATTGAAGTTTCTACAAAAGAGAGGCCAGAAGGTTTCACCTGCTAGTTCCTGAACAAGTTCATGAATTCTCTCTGACTTCTAGCAAAGTTTTGAGGATGATAGTCAACCTGGTTATGGCTGAAAAGTCAAGAATCAAATATTCTCTTTTGCATATTTTTGCAGAAAATGTTTAAAAGCTCTCATATTTAAAAAGCAGTGTTCTGTGTTTGGTTCATACAAGTGAAAAATCAATCTTCTAGTTGTTCCATCATTTTATATTTTATCCTACCAGTGGCCTATCTGAGGAGAAAGGGGATAGTAAAGTTGACAGAGAGAAGATATAAGTTGGGTCAAATAAGACAGTTTGAGTTCTTTAAGAGATTAAAGGAGGCTGTAATTTAATACATGATGATATCACATAATACATAATAGGTCATGATCTCACTTTTGCCCTTGATGCCCTAAAAAATTCTGTTTTTTCTAGCATGCTATATGAAAACCAAAAGGCAGTGTGACGCAAAAGTAGTGTTCACTGGATATTTGTGCTTACATACACTAAGAGTAATCTACCAAAATCCTAGGTCAGTCTGGAGCCAGTCCACAAAGAATCTGTGGACTCGTTTCCAAAGGATTTGAGTATAACAGCCCCCCATGCCCATTGTTTACAGTCTAAGGTGAATTAGAAAGCAGGCACACCCTGACCTTCATTATCACTCTAAACATTGTCTCTGTGTTTCAGTATAGAAGTTCTCATTCATCTGTAATCCTTGCAGTGTTCCTCCAAAGTTATGAATATTCACAGAAAGTGGTTATCTTTTACAAATGATTGCATCGATCTCCAGATGATTCCTTTGATTCCCACCTATCACCAGATCCTTATTTGTGATTTCTCATGAGGCTCCCCTCCCTCTCACCACTGAATTTTTCTAGTTATGAGAAGATATATTTCAAAGATGCATTAAATATTGTACATTGATTTTCATACACTGACATAACTCACTATAGCATTTAACAGCTCCTTCTTCAGGTTCCTCAAGAAGTTTATGGTAGAGATGAGAAATTTGAGCCTATGTAACACTTTAATCTATAGTAAGCTCCGAAATATTTAAATTGTAGATATAGCTAGACTGAGTTTTACCATTTTAATAGTAAAATGTAATGATATGTAGGAAGATGAGGAAATATAATTTCTTTATAACTCATCTAAAACTAGCTTATAACATTTTTATCCACATTCAAATGTCTTATCTAAAACTTGGCTCAGTACAAAATGGTAACATGTCAAGGAACCAATTAACATTATCTCACTCCCCTTTTTTTTTTCCTCTTCAAATTCTCTGCCTTATGGGAGCTACTTCCAGCTCTGTTCTTACTCACAGTGAAATTGATTGAGCTCTGGTATGGCTCTGATTTGTTGATACCTCAAATACTACTGGAACCTCTGATTTTGGATGAAACATGAACATCCTAGTAAGGGAAAACCCATTCATCAGTGTGCCATAAGAATTCTGGATGGCTACTTCTTTGTCCAATCTGAGTTACATTATGCAAACTGTGAAACCTTCTAAACCAAAACATTATCAAATGGTCCATTTTGTACACTGTGCAACATCAAGAATGTGATTTTGAAGTACAGTCAGCTTGCCAAATCAAATTTAAAAATGAGAAAACTGGAGTGCTTTATAACAGGGAGAGTTAGAAATGTAATTGTAAGCTGTAGTTGACACTAAGAAATACAAATAGGAGGGGTGAGAGAGGTCTGTGATCCATGGATTTGCTTATTAAGGTGGCTGTCCTTCATAAAAAAAGGTGCAACTCTCAACTGTAATACGTTGAACAGTGGAATTTTACTTGACTTCTTCCAATGGCAACCATAATATCCTTGCAAGGCAACACCAGAAAGGAGTGTCCATAAAGGGATTCTTAAGTAAGAAATTCAAAATGTTAACTCTACATGATTTTTTTTAAATTTGTATCAGCAGAAACTGCAGCAGCCCTCTGCTTTGGATTTGGTTTTATTTTTTCCAAGATTCCCAGTTACAACACAAGCATCTCATGAGTGTGCTGAGCTGGGAAAGGTTTTTGCCTCTGTTATTCTAGATCATTAGCTAGCCTCCATTTCCTTTTCATGACTATCTGTCATGTACCTGTTAGTATAAATTTCAAGTTGTGAAGGGTCATTCACCAGTATAGAGAGCTATGGGAAGTAGAACTGGAAAAGAGAGAAAATTCGTCTCCAAATGGTTCCCTTAATGCAGTCCAAGACAAGCAATTAAAAATACTATGTGATTTAGGATCTGGTTTGTATTATGTAGTTAAAAACAGTATCTTGCCACTGTATTTGTTCTACTGACTTATCACTTTTGACTTACCATTTATCTATATTTAAATACACCATAGCAGTGACAGTTGTAGCTCAAGACTCGATATACTCAATTGATTCACTGTGAAGCATTTATTTACCTTTCATGTGTACCTAAGGAGCATGAAAATGAGAATAGTGAACTAACTTGAAGCTGGTAATATCCAATAAGGAAGTTAACCATAAAAAAAATCCAGAAATTTCATCATGGATCAGTTTTCAATGTCTTCCTTGAGCTTTTCCCCTGCTTGTAAGAAATAGTGGGGTTTACCATGCAAAGTGGAATGGAAGGAGAGCAGTATCTGAGAAAAATATCTGTAATGTTTTGGGAGGTACTGTTGCCTTGGAGGAAGGCTGTAAATCATGCCCTCCCAGGTGAGTCTGGTAATCTATCTAGCCTAATATACATGTAGTCACTAGGGATGAGAATATAAATTTATATACGTGAAAATACGAACAAGAAATTACTAAGCAACTTTGTGCAAGATTCACAGTGATCTGATATCAGTGTCTCAAGATTATTTTGAACTGAATGAGCTCAGATGTGTGTAAGCCTTGATCCAGAGCACATGGAAAATGACATGCAGATCATTATGATGAATTTTTGAAGAGACATTTCGCTGTGCCTAACTGGAGTTACTACTTCAAAACTAGCTCTGATCATTAACTCATGAGCACAACATGATAATGTACTTCAGTTGGTGATGTCTTTGGAAATGAAGGTAAGTTATGGAGATATGTGTGTGAACAGCACGTTATCTCCATTTCGGTGTGTTGAACTGCAAGCTCTGAGGTAAGGCAATGGACTTCAGTTTGCAGAATGGCTGTTCAAATACTGGAATTCCTGGGGGCTCAAAAGCAGACTACAAGTAACCTTTAAAGATATACAGTTTTGGCTACAAAGTCAAACACTTACTGATTCAGCCAGGAAGCTATGTAAGAAGACTATCTCCAAGCAAATTAATTGCTGGGAAAACAAATTTTCTCTGCCCTTTTAGCAACACAATTTCTCACACTTGGACACAGCAAAGGGCTTAAACTTTGTCCTTATTCCTTACAGCCTGTCGTCAATTTTTAATATGTGGTGATGCTTTGAATACTGCGAGACCTATCATTAATGATAAAAACTTTCTTAAACACTTGGTTACTAAGGCTCTGCTTCAAAAACTATGGACCATAGTAGGACACGTTGGAGGTTGTTTTTAGGGATCCTAAACTGCAAATACCAGAATAAATGACAGACATTTTTATTTTGAGATTTTTCAGCCTGATACTCCCAAAGAATACCTTCTTAGGAACATATTTAGTCATGTTTTTAATTCCTACTGAATTTTATGACTTGAAACATGTGTCTGAATTGTGCATTTTGAATAGGGTAGGGGTATACAGCACAGATTTGAAAAGTGTCCTTCTGAGTCTGCCCAAAGCTTAAAATGAATCATGAATGTGTCCATTACTGCTGTAATACTTCATTTTCTAAATAGATTGCAAAATCACATAAAAGAGAAACTTGCTAGCAAAGCTCATATATTAGCCATTCATAATTAACCTTAGAGAGCAGAAAAGTCTTGCAGTGTAGATACCAGGCATCCATTGATGGATAAGGGAGTATGCAGAGTACTGCAATAATGTCCCAGCTATTTCTTTAGCTCATTTTGAGGGCAGGGGCATGTTAGAATTAAATTGTGTGTATCTATGTAGACCAAAACCGCTCTACTTTCAGAACTATTTACCCAGTTTCTATAAGGCTACCACATGAAATAGTTGCGAGCTACTCTTAAAGACATGACATTTAGCAGCAAATCTGGGGGGCGGGGGGGCTGGAGGGGAGTAAAATGCACTCGGCTTCTCTGTGTGGTTTCTTAAACTGGCTTCTTGCATTTTGCTAATTTTCTAACTTTAACTTCCCCAAACTTAGTTGTCTCAGGTGAAATACTTCAGATCTTGTCCCTGAGCCTACAGAATAAGAAATCAGCATGAGCTTTTATCCTAATCAATGGTATTTTATGACATCATTTACATTGAATTACTTAAAGTCTCTAGCTTCTGTTATTAGAGATACTCTGAAATCTGATAAACAGGGGCTTTGAACAAACGCTTTTACTAGTTAATGCACAACAAACTTGTCCTCAATCCCTCTTTATTAAACAGACCAAGTAGTAAGTGTTCCATGATTGTAATGACTGTTATAGTTTTTCAATAGGTATCTCTAGAGAATTGTTCTCATTGAAAATTTTACCATTTCCTTTTCTAAAATTCTCATCAGGAGCATTCTGTTGAAAAACCTTTATAATAGATTTTCTTCCCTTGCCCGGCTATATGCTCAATTCTTACCAAATCCTGAAAGTTGAATTTTAAAAGTGTAATATCAACTTAACAAAGCATGACCCTAGCATTGCTACCTATTGTGGCCAGCCTGAGCAGCCTTTTTTTTCTTGCTTTTAAATCACAAAGGATGGTAAGACAAAGTAACTGTATGACATGTACTGATACATAATTAAATTATTTTTTAAAAGTGGTTTATTGAAAGAATATTATTGATTTGTAAATTATCAACAAAGGATGCAGCCGAAGACTAGAACTTTGATCCGACACAAAGGATAACTGAAGTGTATTTGAGGAAGGTCAGAGATTCATCTGGAAATGCAAATAAATAAGCCAACCAGAGCTAAAATCTAAAAATCTTGGTAAGTCCAAGCATGTTGAGACTAGGGTAACTATGCTTTGACTTACTTGAAAGAATGAGATTCCTCAATGGATATTGACCAGAGGAAATTTGCTCAATAAAAATACATTAAGTATCTTACCAGCTAGAAAAATACAAGCAGTATTAATGGATAAAAGGTTATGCTAGAAGATTTCTAAGGTGAAGCTGATCTGTGTTTCTATTTAAAAAAATAAAATAATTGATCAGCGATTAGTGTATTGAAGGGTACAGTGTGCATGTATAATTTTTCTTTTTTTCTCTCAAAACATTTTGAGGTTTATAAAAATCCTGAGTTCTGTTTGCATAGTACAGAGTTGGAGATATTTCTTTAGTTTATGGATTTTTATTTCTTAACAATTGATTTTTCTTTAAAGCTATGTGCAGTTCTTGTGACAATGTCCAGTTTTGACTCCTCCAGAATTTGACTCCTCAGAACTTGTCCATGTAGCACTGGCAGGGCTCGGGACTCTGCCTGCCCTGGTGTAAGTCTTTCCAATTTTCAGGGCTGTCTCAGACTTTGGAAGAAGAGGTCTGCTTATACAAACACAGTATTTATGATAGATGCCTTTGAAGGTGTGCTGCTCTGTTCCTGTGATTGAGACAGACGACACAGAAACGTAAGCATATGCTTGACTTATCATACATGATGAAGTTAGTCTGAGGTTTTGGGGCATTTGCTTAGCTTCACTGGACTATATTTGTTTTTCCTTTTGTCTTTAGAGTGCCACCCAGCCCCTTCTTTAAGAGCGCATCAAATTTAATGAAGAAGTTATGTCTTTGTTTAGATCAATTCATACAGGTGGAAAAACAAACAGGATTTTGGGCTCAGCTTTACTCGCTGACCTCTTTCATTTTCCTTAAATCCTTCAACTGGGCAACTGTTATGAAAACAATACCAAATACAGGCAGAGTTTGTTTTTGGGTTTTTTTTTATCTATCAGATGCTTTTTGCCCATATCACCTACAATATCAAATCAGAAGATAAAACCAGGCTTCATGAAATAGGAGAACATGCAAAGCAGCTTTTCTAACTTAGTAGCAATACACAGGGTTACACGCAGACAGAGTATGTGTACAAAGGGTATGCAGAGAAAACATGAACTCTTACAATTAGTGAATATCAGTAGACCTCTAATTTAAAAAAAAAGTGGAAAATGTCATAATGTAAAGAAATAATTTTTTGTAATAATTAAATATAGGCATTAGTCAAGTGAAAATGGTAAAGTATATTATTAAATACCAAGCTAACAAATTGTGAATAAGAAAATATCTTCTGATAAAAAGATGTATCATCCTTCTGAAAAAGTTCATAAAGAAATTTGTAAATCTCTGTATTTTTTTCTTTAACATTTAGGGAACAGAACTTGAAATTTGTTGAATGACTGCTTTTAAAACAATTGTGCTTAAGGTGGGTGTGGGTTTAACAGTGGGCCTGAGTCTCTGAAGAGAAGTATAAGCAAGATATTCCATACATATATAAGATATTCCAGTACATCTTTCATTGCATTATGCCCAATTTTTATACTGGATGTAAACTTATTTCAGTGGTCCATGTAGTGTAGGGGACAAACCTAAACCAAACATTTGAGTCATGAAAACAAAACAATTTGGTCTGTCTTATCAGAAAGATCAAGGACATAATGATGCTTATAGACTCAACTTTTGTGTGAATGTTAACAAACACGGGACCCACTTCCCCAAACTACACCACAAATCACAAAATGAGATACCATTAAAGGCATAATGAAAAATCAGCCACCTTTATGTGTAATAATGGACATTACCAGCATCAGTATGTGTTTTGGTAATGAGAAGTAAATTAGCACTCCAATCTAGAATTTATTACAAAGCTTGGTTAAATGTTTAATATTATTTGGGAATTCGAGAACTGCAGAAGTAAGGGGAGCAGGAGGGAAGAAAAAAAGAAAAAGCCGATACTTCAGTGATCCAAACCATCATTTTTGGAAACCAGACATTCATTTACTGCATCTCTGATGTGTAATAACTATAAATGCTTTCCTTGGTAATACGTAAATGTACTTTCACAAATACCAAAGGAAAATACCTATACATTTATCTAAAATTGATTACTTCCACTAAAGATACAAACAAGGGTTTTACTGAGCTTTTTTCCTTTCAGCACCAAGCTCCAGCCTGGTTGGTTCCTTTTGTAATGGACTCCAGTTACTATTGAAAGCACACCTTTTTTCTGCTCACTATAGAAAAACCTCAGGACGCTTCTGCAAGAAATCAAAGTTATAGTTTTTCTCCTCAGATTCAGAGTGTAATTCATAGAGTTTTAAGATGTCTCCTCTCCAGACAGAAGCAATGAATGTACAAAATTGTTTCATTTCCAGACACACATGTAAGGTTTACAATCCTCTCTCTTTCTCTCTATTTCTCTACCACTCACATCCCCCAAGAAACAAAGGTGTATGCCAGGCAGACATTATAACTATCTTTGCTAACATCTGTTACAGACCAGTTTCAATGCTATTGCTACTTCCTTTCTCATTCTGTATGTATGAGCTGGTATTAATATCTCCAAGGAAAGTAAATGCATGAATCAATGTGTCTGAATTAAACAGGGCTGAACAAATGAAGCATATGTATGAAAAAGCATGTGTTATGTTTGAACATTCAGGTGTTGTGCTGTGGCAAGGGACACGGTGGGGAGGCCACATCCAGCCTGACCGAGAAAGGCAGGCTGGCCAGAGGAGGAGTCCAGGAGACTGACCCTTCCTGCCTGTGGTCATAGCCTTCCTGGAGAATAAGCTGTGGAGCAGGACAGGCTCTGGGTCTGCTTTCTGCCACACAGAGGAATGGACTGACAAACAGCCATCCCAGCGAGCCAGAGGCCCACGTGAGAAAAGCAGAAGGAGGGAGGAGACGGAGTATAGAGCATCAGAGGGCATCATGAACCAGGACCGGAAGACTTAAAAGATGTGGTGGCTGCTTGTGAGGTTAGTGCCTGGGCTAAGAAGTTGCTTCCAAAGTGAGATGTTTTCATATAAGGCAGCATGTCCATCCTGGGAAAATGAATGAGGAGAAGGGGTAGTTGTTTCCAGAAGCCATTTCTGAAAACTTCTGAAGAAGGGATGTGATGTACATTGCAGCTGCCATTCTAGCTGTTCCTATTTGACTTACAAGCAGCCTTTGCAGAAGCTGCCTGTGGAAGTGATGTTTGTCCTACTATTGTTGAGAGTGGGAGGGCAGTCACTCACCTGCTGGCTGATGTGTGGTCAGCTTGTTCATAGCTACTTCCAGCCTCACATTTGCTGGAGCATGCCTGCACCGTCTGGGGAGACAGTGCTTGTACTCTGTTGCCTTCCCAGCCCAGTTCATGCGCTTGTCAAGAAGGCAGCTTGCTGCTAGTCAGTGAGTAATGGCCACAGACAGCATTGCATTGACACTGTCCCCAGCCCCAGTGGCTGTCCCTCATCCACTCATCCATCTTCCTGGCAATGCAAGTCAGATGTTTCATGGTCAGCCACGTCCAACTATCCTGCCCGAAAGGCACGGTCTGTTAGAATAATTTTAGTGAAACAGTAAGACGAGATAGAAACCAGTAGCTGGCTTGTAAGGGAGCAGGGTGGGTTGGCTGGAATGTGTGCGAGTGATAGATACCATTTTGTACTGTTGAAACTTGCACCTTTCGTGATAGAGCACAGCTCTACTCATTCTGCCAGGCCATGTCACTGTCCTTTCCTGTACTGAGTGCAAACAGTGAATATGGCCTGGGAACTGAATCCAGTTCATGCCGTATAATGTTCGGAAGACTGGTGTCACTGCTATTCTGCTTTATGTGATAGCAATAGACATTTTTGCAGAGAAAAATATGTACAGAAAGCTCTCCAAGGTCAGTATAACAGCCTAAATAGCCAGATGCTATTTCCATGTGAATTACAAGGTTGGGCAGCCAAACAACTCTTAGTCATGTAAATTATGAAAATACTGAGAACTGCAGTGCAGACAAGAAATCTACGGCTGCTGAATCATTTTCTCTGGTTCAGAAATGACTATACCTTACCCTTTTGTTCCAGATTTTATTTGCATTGAATTATTGTGTTGCTTCCTGTCAGATATAGGGATGGAGCTAACATCTTTGCTTTAGGATATTGTTCTTTTATTATCAAAAAAGGCATTCAGCAAACTTGCAGAGACTCTTTTAAGATATGGGGAAAATAATATGAAACCAGTATTGAGCTATTCCTCTTAAGCTATCTGCAGTTAAAGTGATTACTAAACCCCAGGACAGGTTTAAGGGTAATCCAGATGAATATTGTTTTCATCAAAGCAATAGTGAAGTCATCTGCTTTTTCCCTGTTGCCTTAGGACTGACATTAGAAAAGGCATACCAAGTGAAATTGGGAATTATTTTGCTCCACTTCCTTTAAAGTTCAATTTTTATCAGTTACTGCTTGTAGTTATCTGATGTAAGAAAGACTACTTCCTTTTTGAAGAGTTGTTTTCCCACTTTTACTTGGGAAGTTAAAAACACACTGCCTTTATGGTAAAAAAACTAACCCACAAGATGAAAATGCACTCCTTTTTCTGGAACAATAAATAAGGGCTATGCACAAAACAAATGGGAGTAATTTGAAAGATGCATGACCAAAATGCGTGAATGCAGAACAGATAGGAGAATAGCAGCATGTGTTTAGTGCTACAGACTCCAGCCTCATCTGAGAAGTACCCGTAAATGCTCGTCCTTTGTGGCTGCTTTTGGCCATTGCTAACTGTGGAATGCAACAGTTCAAGTGCTAGCTCTGATCCCAGAAGACCTTAGAGGCTGGAATCAAACTGGCACTTGTTACAGCACAGAAGTGAGGTGCTTAAACTCCTTCCCAAAGCAACTGGCTGCTACTGTAAAGTTGAATGTAGAAGTAGCACAAAAGGAAATTGTGAGATCTGTGACAGCTACCCTGAGAGTCCCTCAGAATCAAATTAAGCTTTGGAGCTATCACAGTTACTGGGGCACCTCAGTTGTCCCTCTTTGCCTTTGCAAACAGAACAAGAAGCCACATTAGTCAGAGGGGCTCGTTTGCCCCTTATGATGTTCCAGAGTACTCCTTGTACTCCTGTACAACCAGACCATGCCCAGGAGAGGTAATTTAGAAAATCCAGGCACCTACAGCTATGAGTGACTGGGAAAATAATCCACAGAAGTAATTGAAAAGGCAAACAGAAAACAGAATATGCATGGAGCATACAGAGTAGCACCAGCACACAAAGGTTTACTCACAGGCTGATGAGGATATTCTCTGTGGTGTGTTTTCCTACAGTCTACCTTCAGCAACACTTGAAGCTTCTAAAGGAAACAAAACACTGGTGTGGTCCTTTCAGAGACTTTCAGTCCAAGAATGAACTCCATGTACCAGACCAGATGCAGCTTCTACAGCTCAGATGTATCCATTTGAAGATTAATGCTACTTGGTAGGAAAACACCAGGAATGGGTGCCTGGGCACAATTTAAACCTTGAGAATGTGACAATTATTTTAATTATATCAGAAGCACTATCACTTCAGAAACTGCTTCATCAAACATAAAGTCAAATGACAACAGATAGTAATAAAGGAAAATATAGGGCACAGCATTTCATTAAACAATTTATATTATCAAGATTGTTCATGTCAGTTCAAAGTAAGTGGAAAATGCACCTGAATTAGCATAATTAGGGTTAATAAGCCCTTTGCATAGGCATGAATAATTATTTATTCCACAGGTCAAAATCAGTCTCTTTGGGTTCCTCTGATATTTTTTTATTTAATAGAGTGTAAGAGGATAATCACAGAAACAAAACAGCCCTGCATCTGGAGGAGGTCTGTAGTCCATATAAACTCAGTCATTAAAGTTAATTCTGCTTCATTCACTGTTTCTTCAGTTTGATCACCCTATCTGCTTCTCTAGAGAAACAGCATCCTTATTTTTTCCTGTTAATCTTCCTGACTCTTACACGACTTCTTGCAGTGATACTGTCAGCAAGATGATGCCTAGTCCCAATTAGAAAATCAATCAATATTCACATAATGAGAGTTCTAGCAAAACCATGTCATTTAGTTCAAAGACATGGATATATTACTGTAGCTATTGAGGATTCAAGTAATTTAGGGCACCTCACTGAAAAAAGATAAAATAAAGCTGAAAGGCTTAGAGGTAGTTAATTGTTACTATGGCAACTTCCTAAATAAGCTTTAGATTCTAGTCATTTTTCAGTTTATTTGGAAGCAGAACAGAATCATTAAGGATGAAACTTATTTACAGCTCAGAACAGTTCTGGAATCTTAGTTTCCTGCTGTTCCTTGTAGAGTTTCTTAAAGTTTGTCAATCTCAACTTTGAACTGTGTAAAAGAACAAGATGTAGCCAGCATAGATTAAAAATTGGCTTCATGTTACATAGCAATGATTTAATTTAAATAACTTTGGCAATTGTATTTTTACATTGTTATATCCCAGTAGGACTGTTTTAAAAGTATTGTGTGGGAAAGTAGTGGTCCTCAGTGGTCCTCAGAATGTTCTCACCTCCAAAAAGGAAGTGACTGAGATCTGATTTTCAATAATGGCCTCTGCCAGTGAGTGCTTTGTCACTTAGCAATTTAACATGCTGTCCCCTAGAGTTCTTCCTTCCACAAAAACCCTGTGTGGAAAAATGGGAATACATTTTAGCCTGGTCTTTATCCAGTGCTGTAACAAATCCGATAATTAGAAGCCAGGAGAAAGGTTGCCATACCAAAATCTTGCCATGCTGATCCCGTCCATTTGTGTTCTTAGTGTGAATATTCGGCCTCTTTGGAACTACATCGTGTGGTAGATTTAAAGAGCCTCACTTCTACAGGCAGACACGGAGACAGCAAAGAGAGGAGACAACAGAGTTGGGTAAGTCTCTGCCACTGCACATTAATTAGGTGAAGACCCAGATCCGTATCAGCCTAAACATTTTTTTGCATTTTCTCAGCAACTATAACTCCCTTCTCTAACCACTCCATTGTGCGTGATAAATCAGTGGAGATCATGAAACAAAATCGTGTTTCAGTAGGAGACACTCCTTGGCTTCTCACAGAAGTAAATTCATACCTCAGACCAGTTTTTACTCTTCTGTAGGCTGGAAATCTCTGAAGTCACTGAGTCATAACTGCAAAGTTGTTAGGGAATGATGCCTTAGGTGTGAAGAAACTTAGAAGATACCCCTAGAGGTGAAGGTATAAGCAGTGTAGTCTAAGGTAGTGAGTGAGTTCTTCTTAAAAAAAAAAAAAGAAAGAAAAAGGCAGGGACAAGTTACTTAGCTGTGAACTCAGTGCTCCAAGGGTGAATAGCAGCTGGTATGTAGGCATCTTTAAACCACCCTCAAGGAGCTAAACTCTGCAAGGTGGGGAAAATGTGGTGTGTAAGTTTCCCTCAAAAGGAGGTAAAAGAGGAGTAGAAAAGCCATAGACTGTTTTTGTGTTGCCAGGAGTCAATCATGACACATCATAAAATAACCCCCTTTCCCCCCACCTGCAGGACTGTCTGTCTTTCTGTCACACATTAATGGTCCTGGATATAGGAAGTCACCCAGCCCAGGACACACCTGGCTCTGTTTGACAGCCTCTACATAGAATCATAGAATTAACTGGGTTGGAAGAGACCTCTGAGATCATTAGGTCCAACTCTTGATCCAACCCCACTGTGATTACTCAGTGCCACATCCAACCTCATCTTAAAAACCTCCAGGGACGGTGAATCCACCACCTCTCTGGGCAGACCATTCCAATGCCTGATCACTCTCTCTGTGAAGAACTTCTTTCTAATTTCTAACCTAAATCTCCCCCGGCAGAGCATAAGCCCTTGCCCTCTTGTCCTACTGCTGGTTGCCTGGGAGAAGAGACGAACACCCACCTGGCTGCAACCTCCTCTCAGGCAGTTGTAGAGAGTGATGAGGTCACCCCTGAGCCTTCTCTTCTCCAGACCAAACAACCCCAGATTTTCTCCATAATCAGTGTAGGGGAAACAGGCTCTGCCAGGCCATGGTGCATTCCATCCTAGGGATTAAACTATGAAAGAGATCAGAGAATTAACCTGTTTCTCTTTCCAGATCTTGAATTATGAAATAGAGAAGTGTTGAAATAATGTCTTTTCATTCTTTTTCCAAATTAAATTTTTCAGTTCATTAAAAATAACAAACAAAAAAACCCCAACAAAACCACAAATCTTTGTTTTGAAATATAAACTAAACATCAAAGCTTCGTGATATAAACCAGTCATAATGGATGTAACTTCAAATTCAGACTGGTTCTAGGATACTTCATCAGGCTTAATTCTCTTGGTCTTTCTCCCTCTTTTTGCCCTCAGATAACTACTCCAGACTGATTTTTTTTTTTTTGATTTAGAATAAAAATGCTCTTTCAAATTTCACATGATTAAACAGAAACATGCATCCACCTGCAACAGAAAGTGATTTTCTCTCTCATCTCAAAAGGGAGAGGAAAGTGCAGGAATTCTACATTGCTTATTACTTCTTTTCTATGGAAATCCAGTCTCCAGAGCTATAGTTCAGGGAAGTATAGCCAGGAGTAACTTGGCTTAGTTTATAAGAATAGAAAAAAAAAAAGAAAATCTACTGAGGAAAAAACAAAGGAGAATATGGTCTGATCCCAAGGAACCTGAACACTATTTATTGTATTTTATTTTCTTTACTGTTATACAACCACAGCACCCGGTTGTTTGCTGTGTTGCAAGGGAAGTATTTTCAAGGTTAGCACAGAAGTAATCAACCACTCAATGGTGGTATGAATATTCATATCAAGACACATTATGAGAAAGTACATAGAGGCAAATATGCAATTTAAATATTCTCTCCAGCAGGAAACGGGACATGAAACAGTAATTAAACAGTGAAAATTACATGTTATTTACATAGGTAAATACACTGCAGGGGTTGTGCATGTGATCTTTTCTATTAACATTTGTTTGTTTGTGATTAAACCCTGATTTAAAAAAGAGAGGTTTTTAAAACGTGAAAATGGGAAGAAAGGAACACTTTGTTTGAACTAGAAAATCTGCATTTCTCGAAGGATTATCAGTTTGGGCTGTAAGCCAGGTTTCACAGATAACGTGGATCTGAATAGGCCTGTACTGCAGAGGCCAGCGGTGTCAGTTCTCTAAAACACAAGCTTTCTCCACAGCCCTGCTTATGCAATTCATTCCTGTTTGGGCTACTGGAAGCCTGTAGGTGCTGGAAGCAAATGCCTGAGCTCCTATTGCCCAGGTGAGATGGAAATCTTCCACACTACTGGATTTCTTATGGGAAGAACAACTAGAAGGGGATAAAAGCATTGTTTTTCCTTCTCCAGAGAACACCTAGTTTTAGGCTGTTTCCTGCTTTCCTTTTGGAAACAGAAGTATGCCTGTAGCCTGGATAGGTCAGCACTAGCATACTCTGAGTCTCCACAACCATCATATGAAGGGCAACAATACTAATTTTTAGTTCTACTCTGAACTGTCTCATCTTGCTGGATTTCTTCCCCATGTCTGTTCCTTCTTCCTTCTCCTTTAGCCAAGAGGAAGGTGAGAGTAAAGACTTAACTAATGTATCTCCTGTCCTCCCTTCAGCCAGCAGCATTCTTGCATTACCATGACCAGCTGCCACGAATGTGGGGTTAGATAGTTTGAGATTCCCAGAGAAAATGCACAGCAGGGAATTAATGAGAGGAAGAGGGATGGAAATAGATGTCATTCTTGCTAAGGCTCTTTTATTCCTTAGCATTTTGCCTCTGGGTTGCTTTTGCTTGCGTGTGTCTACTGTGGTTGAGTCTGCAAGGAAGAAAAATAACTTTAGAGAGCATGATATTTATTTATTGGTGAATACATGCAGTGTATACAGGGCCTTCCAAATATTCTTGTGATTCTGTATGAGTCTCTACTGAACAAGCAGTCATCAAACAGGTGAGGAAGGGTCTGCCTCTGCTCCTTGGTGTAGGCTGATCTTTGATGTTGCAGATTTGCTGTCTTCCTATTCTTTGCTTTTCTTTCCCTAGGATTTTACAGCTTTTCATGCCAGTATTTTCCTCTTGAATCCCTGAGCTTTAAGTAACCCCATCTCAGCCAATACTGTTGAGTCTATTATTTTGCTTTGCTTAGCCTGCATGGCTTAACTCATGGGCTTGCTCACGCCTTAACAGCATTTTTCTATAAAACTCTATCACGGTGGCAATTGTGTAGTGTAAAACCAGGCTGGGGCTTGTAGGGTGCTGAAGTCCTCAGCCACAGGGTACGAAGGGTTGTATTTTCAACCCAATTCACATTACCTGCCCCAATGACATAAAGAACTGCAGAATAAAGCTCAAAGAAAAATTTGCAAGACAAGTGCATGACACTGCAGTGCAGTAATGTTTTCAGGGAATTCCTGGCTGTAGGTGCTTAGCAAATGCTCAGAATCCAGGCTTAGCAGGCACTGCCCTCCTGCAACTCCTATGCTTCTTAAAATAAAGGCAGGTGTTTCACCAGGGCTGGGTGTTGTCTCAACAAGCAAGTATCTCAAACTTGGTGATCTCAGCAAATTACAAGCTGGTCAGTCCCACTCTATTTTTAAAGTTCACCTAAAATATGGGTTACCATCTGGTTTTTTAAAACCTAATTAAGATTTCAGTTTAGAAATCATGATAGTGCAACCTTTGTTCTTGATTAGCTTTCATTTTCAGTTTACTTTTCATCAACAGACAAGTGCTTGTAAGTATGAGGAAAACTCTATCTTTTATGCATGCTTCAATGCACAAATGCTCTGTGTGAGAATGTGTATCTGTCCTCTTCAGAGGACCTGTGTAGATCTAAGGATTTACCACTTCTCCTTGTGGAGGTGGCAGCACATTGGTCCTTATTCTTTATAGAAAGTTTATTACTTTCTGTGAAGCATCTTGAGAGTTTGTGGACTAAAAGAGTGTGTTGAGGTAAAGATTATTTATTATTCATCACTCCAAATACATTTGTTCATACATTTTAAAGCTGGGAACAGTGTGTGATGAGACAGCTGCATAGCTAGGACTCTTCCTGCAAGCATGCAAATTATTTTTCAGATCTGAAAAGAGGTGATGGGCCCAAGCAAACTTTTGGGGTTTTTTTCAGCCATATCAGATGGGCCAATGAAAGCTATTACTTCTCCCCATAAAACACATCATTGGGAGATCCCAAAAATGAACTAAATCCTTGATAACAATCACATAGCTAACAGAACAAGCACATAAAAAAGGAAGTAGAAATGTCATAAAAGTCAACTAGTCTCAGATTTGAATCTTTAGTATGAAGAAGGCATCCTACAAACAGAACTACCATAAGTATCCCTTATCCCTGTGTGTCAAGCTTCATCAAATAAAATTGTTTAAGGCAGCAAGAGGCAATTCAGCTGAAGAAATAAAAGCAAAACCAGTCTTCTTGCAGAAACTAGACATTTTGTAAAACCAAATGGAGCAGAGCAAACAGTGGATGTCCGCGACTGAAACGACTGTGACAAGACAATCTCTCTGTATATCAGATGAAAAAAATAACCACAGACTTCTCTGTGGAAATCCAATTGAGACTCACTCGTATCAGGCCTGTGGGCTTTCTCAAAAAATGGACATTGAGATTGTAGTAACTCTTCTCCACCTGTTCCAACGTGTTCCAGATATCTGTTTTTCCTCATCAAGAACACAGGGATTAAGCATATTCTGTTCCATTTGAATCCAGTTTGAAATTGCTAAATATTTCCCAGGAAGCAATTTTTAGGAGAATAATGTCTCTAACCTAAGCTGAAATCATCTGAGCACCTGTGGCGTTTCCAACTAAGAGAAGGACTGAATTCCACAGAGGAAGCCACATTTATTGCAGTCACTGCAGTCATTTCTAGAGACTTCGACACAAAAATGTTTTATTCCACCTTATTTTTTGGCAGTTAAGACAAGCCTTTGTAGAAGAAGAAAGCTAATTTCTCTCTTTCCTGCTAACAGATTAGTAGTCAGTTCCAGTTAGGATGAATCCCAGAGGTTTGTTTTCCTCTCTTTTATACCATTCAGGATGGGGAAGTGTTAGAATGGTCATCTGAAAGGGCTTATATTTCTATTAAGGATAAGTACAAATTTCAACAGTGGTTTGTCTCTGAAAACTGCAGGTGACTTTTTGAATTACAGACATAAGGCAAAAGAGATCCTGTTCTGTACCTTGCTGTGCTCAGTAGTGTACAGTACTTTGGTAGAATCTGTTTTCAATGAATGACTCTTAGGGAGAGCCCGAGCTGAGAGGAGCTGGGTGGAGCCGGCCAGAGTGGAATTAAATCAGCAGAGTGCAGCAGTCCGGTAAAAAAACCTCCACAAGTGGCACAGGGTGGACAATCCAGCTTTTTGCGAGTTTTGTCATTGTTTTTTGTTGTCTCGGGCTCAGGGGTGGGAGAGCTGGCTCTGGGGAGCACTCACCATCCTGTCTTTGTCTGGGAAAACCACACGGTTCTGGATGCAGAAATGGTCACCATCTTGTCTTTGTCCTGGGGGGCCAAAGGGAACTAAGTTAAGGTGGTAAACCACTTCTGTTGCAAAGCACCTTCTATTTTTGTATACTTTTGTTATTAATATTGCTGCTGTCACTAGGTGTTTCTTATTCCATTGATTTTTGCTTTCAGTAAATTGTTATCCTAATCCATAGCTTCTGCCTTTGACCCTCTCTTGCCGGGGGGGGGGGGGTGGCTTATTTGGAGTTTAATTTCGGGCTGGTGATAAACCAACACATGCATACCTTTCAAAAAATATCCCCTTTGGCCCTTCCCTGACTGAAAACTCTTCCCTCTCTTCCTCTGTGTTAAAACCTAACATACTTGTATTGAACAGATCATAGCAAAGGGTCTAATCCCAGGTGAGGAATTTAAGTAGCACCGTACTTCATTATTTCTTATATAATTTTCTTAAGATATTCCATTTTCTTTCTTTTCTGTTTTTAGCTCTCAAGAGTGATCAGATATTTTTTAAGGTATTAACTAGCTTATTTCCAGCTTAGAGTCCCCAAGTGCATCAGCTTCTGCTCTGCAAGATGTTCTCACACAGTAGACATTCTGGCATAAAATCTTAAAATTCTTGGCTTGGGGAATAGATTTCTTCATCTCTCTGCATGCTGCCCAAGATAGCAGTGACTGTGTGAGATTCCTGAATGCTGTTTCAAATGATTAATTCATGCCTTACACTCAAGAACACACAGAATATCATGATGAACTTTTGCATACAGGAAAACAATATCTCCAGGTATTTGTGTTCAAGATTTGATTTATATAAATGACATTTTACATGTAAATATGCAGGCGCTCATTTCACTGCCTGCCAAGAGGCATTTCAGCTAAACACAATGACACTCCTCTTAATCTAAAATGTCATGTTCTCATGTGCACCTACCACAAAGGTTATCACACACATCAGAAAGCAAACAAATTATTTGGCAAATAATTAAGCCTTGCCAAATTTTTGCCATTTTTTTCCTGGTTAAAATAACTTATGAGTCCCCAAACAAGCCTCTATCAATTTGAGTGTCTGACTTAAGATGATATGAAAACACTAATTCTCTTCCATTCACCGCAAGTAGAGCTGAGTCCTGGCTCCAGAGAATGACAGTCCCTGGGCTGAAGTTCTCTAGGCAGTCCTGTCTGTAGAGCGTCCTTGGTGTTTTATGAATAAACAGAGGCCTCGCTGTTTTTTCCAAAATCTGGGCTTGCACTGAGAGCCTTACATAATCATTTACTGTGCTGGCTGAATGTGTGTTGAGATCTGTATGTCTTCAGAAAAGCATGAGTGGCCAACATCACAGAGCATCTCATTGTCTTTCTGGAGTTAAAAAAGGCTTTCAGGCTTCTAATCTACAGCTAGAAGATGTGATCTGCTACTTCAGTACATATTTACTGAGTATCTCTGGTGTACCCATTGTCCATTCTACAACCACTGCAGCACAACTTTCGCAGGCCCTGGGATCTTTCGCCAGTACTGAGGCTGCAGCAGTAGGACCTCGGGCACTCCTGGTGATACTTACTGTCTATATCTACCTATTGATTTGGCATGTTATAAGTAGTTCTGGGGGGAATAGAAAACCCAAGCTCTGAAGGAGAAATTCAAGTCATGATGATGGCAAGACCCTTACCCTGCTGTTGCAGGAGGTTACAGTCACTGCCTCTGTTGCTGGGCAAACCTCTCTTCTGTTCTGCTATAGAGCAATTCTCCAAATTTCAGTTAGTTTTGCACCTTTTTCCCCCCCTATATTCTTTTTAAGTAATCAAAGTCTGAATTATTGATCTCTCCTCTAGCAAAACAACCCCATGGTCTGTATTTTGTCACAGGTAGTAAAGCTACTGTCATACAACAACCCCTACAGGGTGACACTGCCTGCAGCTCAGAAATCACCTTGTTTCCCGCCCTGATTTGTTGAATGGGAAGCTCCAGTGAGGCTTGCATCATTTCAGTCTCTCTCATGTCAGGTATAGTATGTACACATCTTGTTTTGTGATGTGAAAATTAAAAAAAAAAAAAAAAAAGTTGCTTTCAGTTTATATACTCAAATTTTCAGTTGAGAGATCTTGGACAAGATTTCTTTTATCTTTCCACAAACTCACATTGTACACAATGAGGCAAAGAAAGAGAGGACTGTAGTCTGTGTGAGGAAATTTAATTTTTTTCACTTTGAAATATAGCAGGAATATAGGACTACAATGCAGGTCTTGTTTCTTTTCACTTTCATGCACTTTTGGACCTTTTATTAAAAACAAAGTGAAGATGTGAAGGACACATAAAAAGGAAATCTTTCATTTTTCCATGACAACGTAACCCATGGTATGTTTCACAGCATTGCTCCTCCTGAAGGAATTTTTTCCCCAAATCCAATGGCATATATGTATCTCTACCATAAATTAAGGGGGTCTATAGAGGTTGCTGTTGTTCTAATGGTGTTACTGTATTTTTCCAGTGAGATGACTAAGCATCATTCTTCTCCTGTCCTTCAGCCCTGCCTGTGAGCTAAGTACCAACTTTATTTTTCCTCAGATGTTTTTCACTAAGGCAAGCTCCCAGCATTATGAGAGTCAGCCTGTTTGAGCAACAACTAAGTGAAAACAGCCTTCAGGTTTTAGTATGAAGGAACATAAGCTCTAGTTTAATGGATTAAAAAGCTGAAGGCTTGCTCAAGCATGAATCCAAACATCACACGAACACAAGGATCACACACATGTCACACGCAGGGTCTGAGTGTCCTGCATGGTTGCACAGGCATAGGAAAAGAAGGATGGCAACTTGCAAACTATCAGCTACTTTAATCTGAAGAGTTGCCCCTGCCTCTAACTTGCTCCTATAGTGGATGCTGATGAGGGTGTCAGCTCTCACAGGTGGTGTATCTTCCCAGGAGCAGCAGGAGTCCTCTCGTATTTTGACTGAAACAAACTTCATTCTTTCTCCAGTAAATATTATCAGAGACATTAGAGGATGAGGGAAGCAAAGCTGTGGGATAGGGACACAGTTGTTTTGGACAGGAAAGGTCACAAGGGATGGTCTAAAACAGTCAAATGCTATGGCAGAGGAAGAATCGCAGTTGCTTGTAGAACTCATCCTTTAACCAACGCTTGGGTTTAAATCTGAATTTTCCTCCTTTCCACCCCTTACCTCCTTTCTCTCCCATTCCACCACTATTGTAAAACAGTTTTATCTGCAGAACTGAGAAGTCTCTAGTCATCTCAGCTCTGTACATGTACCTGGAGGTTCTAAGTAGATGCTGCTGTCCTGTAAGACAATGCTGCCCTTTTCACGGGTTGCCAAATTATCTCTCCTTGTGCAAGAGCCAATATCCCAGGAAGAGCTCAACCTGAGCCAAATTGTCATTTGCGCTTGTAACTTACTCTGTGCATGGTAACCTCTGGCTTCAAACCAAGTTTGTGGCACTTAACTGTAAATGAGATGATGGGCTAAATTGTTTCCTGAGTGGTTCCTACAAATAAATATTTGAGCCAATCAAACAAAACCCAAGACTGAAGCAACAGCAAAACCAGCAATTAATTTAAATTTGCCATTGAAAATGCAATTTTTTTGAGGCTGAAAATAGTTCAGTTACAACATTTCACTGAAACCCAAAAGACACTATATAAGCTGTTTTCCAGGATCCAGAAAGGGAAAAGGAGACCATGGAATCAGCATTGCATCCATTTCAGCGCTAAGTCTGTGAGGTTCCACATGCCATCAGGACAGCAGAGTACTTCATCCTCCCGAGTGCATGGTATGTAAGAGCTGGTGAGGGGCTCTGGTGCTATGCAGACACCAAACTCCCACCTAGAGGGACCCTCTCATTAGTTTCAGTTTCTTGCTGCGGTACACACCCTACCAATAAGAACTGGGAACAGGGAGCAGGACTGTACTTTCAGAGCATTTTGATCATCACCACTAGCAGGGCAGGGATGTCTTTTTGTGTAGAAAACACTGTGTGAAGTGAAACATGTGGAAGTCTGGACAAACACAACAAAAGCACAGAAGACTCTCTGATATATGTAGACAGCCTCTCTAGAGGTGATAGCATGCTCTAAGCCACTCATCTTTTAAGGTCCCATCTGCAATGAGAATTAGAATTAACTTTTTCATAGATGTTAATAAGGTCATTCATTCATGTGAATTTGACATTTTTGTGCTAAAAGCCAAGAGGTTTTTTATGCAGTTCTGGGGATGTCATGTGCTCATGAGGCTGAGCCCTGAACTGGATTTAGGTGCAGGCACTTTAAATTGCTACGTTGTGCCAGGTCTTCCAAGCTAGTGCTTTCCAGTTCTTTTCTTGGATTTGTAACTTCCCCAAAATTATCCAAGGGAGATTCAGATTACCTGACATAAGGCTGCCTTCTCTTTAAGGACCCCTGCACATCTGTCCACATGCACCTAAGGGAATACAAATGTAAATCTGCTGCCTGCTAGCGCTTCCCAACACCCAAGACCTTGGAATTAAACTTTTGCAATATTCAATTATATTACATCAAGTCACATGTACAGAAAGTCTTTTCACAAGTGAAACATTCTTAGAATTATCTAGTAAGTCAAGCTACTTTTCATTTCAACAGCATAGTTAGTGTTTTTCATATAATATTTAGGTGTGAAATCATTGCCATGAATAATTCAACTGCTTTTTAATAGTTTTTTTCCTATTGGCTCTCTCCATTAACAAAGACAACCTGGTGAGTAGAGTTTTGCAAGAACACTAAATTCATGAGATGATAAAATAAAATATAAATGCTGAAATATTTCTAAGAGGGATTTATTATTCCTGAAGTACAATGTAATTACAGCATTTGTTGATTCTAACTTTGTCATTACACTTTCTTGGACCTATTTGTTAAAAACTGCTTGCATATAATGTGTTTCTTGTACAAAGCAAATCTGTGGGACAGAAAATAGCTCTGCTGACATCATTATGATTGGGCAAACAAAATAATTTAAGATGAATTTACTAAGAGGTTAGGGAGTATCAAAAGTATTGCTATATCTAACTGTTTAAGTCAATTTGCTCTATTCTTCCACCAGATTCCTCATTCCCTGATCTTGGCTTATGACATCTTTTCTTATGCCCTATGCTCACTTTACAACTAGTTATTTAATTTTTTTATTTTTTTTTTTTTTGCATCTTTCTCATTCATTGTGTGGTGTCAGTGCTTTATTTACTGCACCACTCTCTGACTCACTGTGGATGAAAGATTTAGATTGGTTGGTTGGTTTTTACTATGGAATCTGAGTGTTTAACATAAACTGATGTTTCTATCTTCACAACAGCTCTGAGATATTTTTCTTTCCATTTTACATATGAGGAACTGAAAGATAAGATAAAGGTGTAATATTAAAAGATGCAAAGATCAGTTTATTTGTCTTATGTGCAATTTATAAGACATAAATTAGCCATTTGGCTTGTTTTCAAGTAACAATTCTGCAAACCAGAGCAGGATATCCCATATACGAAGATTTCAATGCACATTAATAAGGAACTCTGATAGGTACTAGTTTTCATTAGTTGCACAACAACACACATGTTGGTTCAGTTCTGGCAGAGTTAAAATACAATTCTCCAGAGCAAATTGTATCCTTTTAAACCATAGGACTGTCTTCTCTTTTCTTAGGCTCCTTGTCTCTAAACTGTAAACACTATCACTTTTTGCCACAAATGCAACAGTAATAATACAGGTGCCATTACACTACTCTGACCACAATCTAGAGCCATATCAACAAAATATGATTAGGCAATGAAACCTTCTCTCCTGCAAGCACATACCAATATAGGTCAGAAACTGAAGTGATATTAATTATGTTTTCTGGTGGAAACAGCTCTCCTATGCCACAACAGCTCACAGTTTTTTAAGTCTACTTGGCAAACTACAGAGGTATAAAAATTAAGCAGGTTTAAGATATTCACATTACAGACATGTTCTTTTTCCCTAGAATCTTTCTGGTAAATGGCAGAAGAATTTTTCTTGATACATGTAAAGTTTATGCAAAATATGATGCTGAAATGCAGCAAAGCCATATGCTACTGATAATGAGTTCCAATAACTGATAGTGTTAAACTAACACTTACGGTTTTGCAGGTTCAATTGAATCAATAACCTCCAGTTAGGAAAAGCTGGCCTTGGTGTTGGTAATGTCCTGTATTTTTTGTACTATTGACTATTGCATCCATCTTTGAAATATGCTTCCAAGAAATGATACATGATTTGAAGACCAGCTGATTTAATCAAACAGGCCAGTCCCTATATTCCTATACCTTAGTCTGCAGGAATGTAATCTTTTTTGAATGCATTTTTTTCTTTGGGAAACATTAGCATTTAACTATCTTTATGTGAACTTGGAAATTAAACCTTTCTCGTTATTTCATGTTGATTTTTAGAAAAGCTGTAGCTGGGTTTTTCCGTTCATAAATGTGATTATCAGCTGATTTTTGGCTCAGAAGTCAGAAAAAAAAATCCTCGCTATTTATTTAGCTAATTTCATTTAGCTGCAAAGTACCACTGAACATGCTTTTGAAAAGATAACAGTGAAGCCAATATCACAATAATGTCAGTTGGTGCAAACTAGTTAATTCCAATTTTCTGTATAATTAATTGGAGTAACTGCTTATTAGGAGGAAGGGACATTCAGGTGTAGATTAAATAAAATAATTTTGAAACCCTGATGAAACCAAATGAGATGCCAGACATGGGGTGATAAAGTGTGTGGGAGCAGGGTATCAGCTATGTTTAGGGCAAATCTTTTAAAGAGGAAAAAAAGGAAAATTAGTAAGTCAACATTGGTTATAATTTTGTACGGGTTTATGCTAACTGTTGTCCTTAAAATATTCAAGGCTAACTGGTAGGAATGCAGATTTATTAACTTACTTTGTGTTTCATGGAGGCTTTGCTAGGCACAGCCTAGTATTGCATGCTATTCACCTACTTGCTTCAGCAAATGAAGGGCTTTAACTGTTGTTTTATGATTGTGCTGGGAAAGAGTATGTCTGGTCTATTTTTAGACTTTGTGTCATAGAAAGAGGTGTCTTCCTTTCAAGACTTTTCAAAATAGAGAGACCTTAAAAATGTACTTCACTGTATAAGCCCACTGTGCTCATGCAAACAGAAATGAGACAGGGAAGAACAGGAAGGTCAAACTTGCATAAACACACACTTGCATATGTTGACTGCCAGGAGAAAGAGCAGCATGCAGCTGAACTGAATGCATTTTGCAGAGAAAACAGAAGGTGTTACTCTGGCAAAGCCGAATTTCTCTTTCAAGCCATGTAAGAAGGCTTAGAATTACTATTTTCTTTTAGTAATGTAGGAAGCATAAACAAAAATGGATTTTCATGCATCTGACATGATGTTTTTAACAACAAAGGAAAAAGGAGCTTTAGAATTTCTTTATTTTAAAATTTGTCAAATATATTTTTATGCTTCTGTAAGCAAGAAGCTAACTTTCCTAACACTATCCTTCTAATAAAGCTCTACTTCTTTTCAGGAATTCCACTTGCTGCTACAAAGAGGAATCCACCAGAAGTTGACCTCCTTATCTTGATGTATCAGATGTAATGAGTAGCTAAATTTAGGAAGAATATTCAAAGTCAAAAATTTCCTTTGAAAAAGCCAATTGAAACTCTTGGGGAACAAATATGGAAACGTAATTTGAACCTCATTTCTCCCCTCAGGTGATTTGGATTAATTTCAATAAATCCAGTGTTTACTATGTAGAGAACATCTCCTCTTTCACCACAAGCCCTGGACACTCTGAACTACTTTCAGTCTGTGCTTCCTATGTAAGTACTTTTTAATTCTGCTCGTGTAATTCAGATATGGTTTTACCTTGAAAAAAATGCCTTCAGTTATTCAGATTAAGCCTGCTGTACCTGTGGGAGAATTGCCTGTGATAATGAAGCAGCATTCACAGTGCCACCTCAAGCCATGCCAGTGACAATCTCATCTTTGCTTGTCAGCCATCTCCACTGATGATACTTGAGGGCTGGGGGGAGAAGCTAAACTGTCTGGCACTGTCTCTATTGGAAAGCACCATTTGCATTTGTAATGCAAAGCAGAGATTTTAGAATGTGATCTCTTTGACAACAAAGGCTGTAGAAGATTAGAAATACTTAGATTTGCAGTTCATTAAAAAATGTATTTCCCCTTGTAGAAGGAGTTGGTTTTCTCATTTGTTGTTTCTTGAGTGTGTATTTCCATTTGTGCCTTAGTGTGTTCTGGTAGTTCTACAAACTGTGGATATTTCCCTGCACATTCCCCCCATTCCCCTCCAAATTCCTCTGAGACTATTTTATTAAAGTCTTTTCAGCATTTAAAATACGTTGATGATATGTTTACTCCATTTAAGGTCTAGGTAAAGCTGATAGTATGAAATGTAAAAAAGCAGTGTAAAGTACTATTACTAATATGATCATTTTCATTATAAATACAATTACATTTTCAGTTGTTCCTTGCTGAATCTTTTTATTTTTTCCCCATCTCTGAGACAAGTAAGTTTTTCATTAGCTCTAATCAACTGCTGAGAGGTAGTTCTTTGCTTCTTCAGGCAGTATTAAGGTATTGATGACTAAGGTGGACAGAATTATTAGCAGAGAGATACAAGCCTTTTATCTCACTTTCACTAGTCTGAACTCAAGGGAAGTCAGCTTAGTGAGCAGAACTGTTCATTTTCCTGGGGGGATGAGCAGTTGGTTTCTCAGTTTATTTGCCAGTCCACAACCATTTTACAGAAAAATCATGACAGTCTATAGACTTGTAGGTAATATCAGGAAAAAGAGTCACAAAATACCATTTCATCCCTAGAAGTGTCCCAGGATTGATTTTAAAGGCGCACTCTATTGTTTCACTGGCAGGCTACCACCAGTGACATATGACTACAATAGAACACCTCTTGCACCTGGACATGGTGGGAAGAAAAAGAAGTAAGTGCCATAAAAAACGCAGAGCAAAAATGGTGAAAATTACCATGAGGAAGTGATTCAAGACAGGAATTCAGGATGAAGAGGTAAGTTTAATTTTGATGAGAAAGAGACCAAGCTCCTGGGGTTTTATATAGGCTAATTCTCATGTTATACAGTTCTCTGGGGGGAGCTGTTTTGTTTTTATATGAAATTAGGCTGTATCTGATCCTGCTTCTTTTATTGTCCACTCTAATGGAGTGATTATGGAGAGACTGTGAGCTGATGGGGTCTGAATCGAAGGAAAATACTGGCTTTGAAGCCTACGAGTCCACAGGAGTTCCCACACTTAGACTACAGCTGGGTAGTGTAAAACTAATCAGTGGATAATGTTTTTTCCTCTGGGTTTTTCATGTTGCTTCCCAGTCAGCACTGACTTGAACTAAGGCAAGCAGATACTTCCAAACCTAAACCTATGTCCCTAAGGGTAGTAATTTAAAGTTGAACTTGTTGATGTAAATTAAGAAAGACTTAATTCGAAAGGCTTGTACAATGATTCATCCACATTTAACCCTGGGATTTCTTAATCTCTCAGTTAGAGGAATGGGTTGAGAAACTAGAATTCTGTTCTTACAATTGTTCTTACAGTTTGTGTTGTAGGATCATTTTTGTCCTGAGTATTTAGTTTGATCATCTGTCAAATAAGTCCATAATTTTTAAAATGTGTTTGTTTGTTTGTTTGTGTGTTCACGTTTTGCTCTGGTAAACTGTTTTCTAACTGCATGAGGTTGCAGTTAGTGAAATGCCTGGGGAGGGGGCTACATCAGTTGCAACTAGGGTGAATTGTGCATGAAGCACATATTTTTCTCATAGACATGAAGTCAGCATAAAGAAATAAAAAATGTTTGTGCAGGCTCTCTCAATGGGAAGCAAGTGAATGAAAAATGAGAACCACTCTTAATCTGTATGATGCCTTAAAGAAGCACACAGGAACCAATTCTGTCTTTCAGCCACAATTAAGAGTTGCAGAGCTACCCTAAAATCTCTGTGAAGAAAACACAGTATGCAACTGCCATTCAAAAACTCAGCCTCCAGGCTACCTGGTTGAAAGGCTGAGATACAATACAGCATTAGAGGAGCACTGGAGAAGAAGATAGCAAACAGGCAGGTTTATGCACTAAATGAGCAGCAAAACCCCATTAAGTATTAAAAAAGATGACCATACAGAAGAGGAGATTAATGTACAGTTTTGAAACATGGTCCATAATCAGTGCTTAGTATTTATGCTGGATAAAACCTCAGAGCCTGATTTTTGCGAAGATTATTAAAGATTGTACTAATTCCTCTAATGCCTAGGAAGCAACTGACTTAGCTCTCCTACTTATCCTAAAATAGTTGGCAGGATCTAAAGTTGAGTCCTGACAAGACTAGAGTTAGAGCACAGTTGGGAGTTTTAATTCCTTTTCTGGCACAGGACAGTTCTTGGCCTCTGCTGCTGTATTGGGTCCTTTGCATGCTGCCAATGTTGATTTTCCCCTTGATTTTCCCCTTCTGAGCAAAAGGAGCATCTGCCAAGATTTGCACACGCTTTCTGAGCCTGGGAGCCCCTTCACCTTGTCCCAAGCACTAAACAGAGTATATGGAGTGGCCATGGATACAATGAATCCAGAGTGAATTATGAGACATGTTAAACAACACTTTAGTTCTGTAACTTGAGGGATGAAAGGTGTCTAACTAGTAAGAAAAACTTAGAACAGAAGGAAGAATGAAGAGATTGCAATAAGGAGGCAAGGGAGAAAAAAAGGAAGCAGGTGTTTAGTGACACCCACAAAGAATACAAACGTATGAAAGCAACTATTCAGGAATAGGAAAACTCTAATTGAGCCTTTTTTCAGTGACTCTATGTTATTGTAAACAGCTGAAGGGAAGGCTTTCTGAAAGAAACAAGCATGGATCACAAGAGAAGAGGAAACAATATTTATGAAGCATTTCATGATAAAAATGATCATCAGGCTTCCCAATGCAATCCCTCATCCCAAATTATTAGAAATGCTTTGAAGTCTAATGGCTGTTCTCTTTCTTCTTCCTCTCCAAAAATGTGGTTGTCTAAAGATAGTACATTATCCTACAGAAGCATAGTTCAAAAATTTTCAAATGTTGCTGTAGAGAGTTTGTTTTCTTTCAAGTTATGTCAATTAGTTTTGCTTTTGTAATTCTATTTCAAGGAGTCTCTAGGTCCAAAATCAGCTATTAGGTGATTTTGTTGTGGTATATGATATGTACTCCTTCAAACATAGAGGAACAAGGAAAACACAAGTTTCTGTGAGATGACATTGGATATCAATCATCCTCTAGGAATAGCAGAGAATTACAAGAAAGTAATCTCTGACTAATGTTTGTGCCAGTAAAGCATTCTCATGTAATACACTGATTCATTCAGATGTCAGCCTGGTGGTCATTCCTTATTAATAAAAGCCGTAGTATCTGAATGTCTTTGCTCTGAATATGCTGACCAAATCCAAGCTCAGTACATCGTAGTCTGAACATGAAGCTGCTGGAAGAAGATACTATTTCTAGACAAAGATTTAAGAACTCTCAGCACAAATACTAATGAAATCCATATATATAGCTTAGGAACAGTTAAAAAAACTCTTTATAAGAAGCACTTCTTCTGGCTGAAATATGTATGTCAGATAATAAGTCTACTGTGGAAAAGGGTGTCAACCCAGGCATTCAAGTCTCAGCGCTTTCCTAAACTGTGGTCAAACAAACCAGTAGAATATCAAGTGTTTTGGTTAGAAGCACTCCTTATGCACAGAAGTTCATAAGACTGTGAGGCCCCCAAGTGCTGGGATGTGAAACTTAGACCTCTATTAGTCTGCACAGTGTTGGCTCCGTGGCTCTTGCTGCATGCTTGTCTCATCTGTCATCTGCTCTCTGCATGTGTGTTCTGTAGGGGTGAAGAATAGCTGCCACATTCCAGTATAGGTTTCTACCTCCTTATCTATCCTTTCATTATAACAGGATATAAGGAGGTTGAGGGCCTCTCTGTCCTCTGAGGGGGGAGGTCCGGCTGGCTGTGCTATTAGGCAGACTGGACCACCCCCAAAACCCCTGGAGAAAGCATGGTCCCAGAGATGTGCCTGATGTTTTGTATTAAGAGATGAACTCTGGATAGTTAATTAATAACATTCAAATCCAGCAGATGCATACAATTGAAGCAACTTAATATAAAAGATAAAGGTGTGGAAAGGATAGTGTAAGAGAAGTGGGGCTATTAGCTTTTTTCACAAATAAAGCCCTCTTCAAGAAAATCTTTGTTCCCTTAGTCTGTCCTAGTAATGTTTAGTTTTCTGCTGTACTTGCCTATCTCCAGAACTATAGCAGAAGGCTCAAAATCATGCAATTTATTTGCACCATGTTTATATCACACTAATCTCAGGCCTCCATGTTTCTTCTGATGTACTCATGGGAGGTCAGGAAGACTTTTTATTTGTTTTTATGTTCTGGCTTTGGTATATTATATTTACTAACCTCTGCAGCTTTGTGGTTTGGCTTCAGTTACAGGTAGGATTTTGGCAAGGGTACACACAGTAATCTGCACTTGATGTACTATGTTTTTCACACAAGAGAAAATCTGAATTCTGTTGAGAACATGTGTTAGTAAGCTGACAGAAAAAGCAAAGAGCATGAAATTCAGATGTGTTTGTTGGTGTTTTGCTAATCCACTTAGCATAAAGCCAAGCACAGATATAGAGCCAAATGGGAATTTTCTCTGCATCAGATCATGAGCAGGTATTAAGGTTTGTTTTCTATCCTCTTCTACAGAATGAGTCATGATATTACACCAGGCTCACATGGCAACTTTATTTAGGCAAACCACTGCTCTTATAGGAATGTTAACAGCCCCATGACTTTATTATTAATGCTCCATTTGTGTGCAAGTAGAGCACATTTGAATAGGCCTCGTGAATGGGCAAGGTGGTATTGTGTCTCCTCAGCTGTGAGATGGTGCTTGGGCCTGTCTACAAGAGATATCTCTGGCATTTTTAACAAAATGCTTTGAAGCCAGGACCCTGCAGGGCAGGAAGCCCCTTTCAACTCTGTGCTCCTAAGCCAGTGCAGTGAGCGTACTACAGAATCTGCCCAGCAAATGGAACAGGCAGGCAAAAACCTCTGTGAGGGCTGGCAGAGATTCTAAGCATAACCTAGACACCAGGCAGATCTACACTGCCACACCACGGATGGCTGAATGTGTGTAGCACAGCCAAGCTTAAGAGCCTGTACAATTTTCTGTATGGAACTTCAGCATTAACAAGGTTAGATAGAGCATTTATGTCTGAGAGTGATGCCCTAATATTGGGAAAAGGTCACAAAAGAGAACTCCTTTTGAACACAACCCTAAGCCTTGTCCTTTTAATGCCTAAAAAATGCCATACAATTCCATGGTAAGCAATTTCTACTTCAAGTGAAATAGCATAGTAAGAACAAAAAGGTGAGTGCCATGGAAAGACCATTGTGTTGGTGCCTTCATTTCACAGCACAGCCCAGTGAAATGTGATGAGCCCCGGCAGCAGCAGGCTGGGAGGCACAGAGAAAGTGAAGTCTGTACTTTGTTGTTTCCTGTTTTACAACAAAGTTCAGTGGGCAAATGCTATGAGTTTTATGGTCAGATGGTTGTTCATAACAACTTCAGTTGTTTCAAAGTTCTACTTAAGTTTTGGGTGAGGCTTGGTGGTGAGACACTCTTTGGCTTCAGATAGTTTTGGAACAGCTCTGGTTCCTCTCTTCTACCTGGACTAGTTTTGCTACCATTCAGCCAGTCAACCTTTTGCATGCACTTTGACTTTTGACAAACAGACTGGCTTGGGTTTTGAATGGATTGAATGCCAGGTGGTTCATCTCACTCCAGAGAAAGCATGCTATTCCTCACAGGATGCTGTGTCACCACCCAACACCACAAACCAGAGCTCTGCCTCTGGCACATACTACAAAGCTGACTGGGGCCAAAGAGCTGTATTTCTGAGCATGCCAAAAACGCTAATGTGCTTAGCTTAAAAACCCATTTAGCATTTTAGTGCCTTTTTGGTGTTTTCTGCTCCTAAAGAGCCAACACTCAGGAGACCCTCTGGCACTGCACTCCAGGGCTGTGTGCTCGTGTAGCGGTGGAGGGTGAGGCGCTGGGGTGGTGCTGCCTGTGCCACCAGTGCCGTGACATCTTGCTCCTGGCCACATGTGGAGCAGGGCCCAGCAGGGTCCTGCCTTTGGTAGCTGAGCAGTGGATTTGATCAGCAGCAGCAAGGCAAACTGTCAAGCAGAGGTGACTGTGTGAGCACGGCTTCATGATGCCACGGGTGTGTTGGAGGTGTTGCCTGGGAATTACACTGTGCATATGCATAGAATGAAAGCCAATTCATTGCTGTGGGTTTGGTTTTTGGTTTTTTTGGGGATTTTTGTTTGTTGGTTGGTTGGTTGGGTGGGTTTTTTTTGGGGGGGTGGTGGTGTTTGTTTCTGGTGGGGTTTTTGTATTTTGTTTGTGGTTTTGTTGTTGTTGTTGTTGTTCGGTTTGGGTTTTTTTTTTCTTCTGGAATGTCTTGTCTGGGGCTCTTAACACTCTTCATGGTTTTGCTGTTTGGCCAGGGCGCTGTCCAGCCTGCGCTACCCCTCGGTGCTGGCACTGGGACTTTCCCTCTCCCTGGTTTTAGTGGTTCAGGGTGTTTTGTGAGCACTGTGCGTTCCTGGTGCATAAGGAAAAGCCTGTCTGACCCTGTTGAGCCCCCCATGAGTGAGGGCAGTGAGGGAAAGGCAGCGACTTAAGTTCCCAGGTGACCCCTTGCAATCCTTCCTTTCTCAGTGAGGTTCTCTCTGCAGTACCAACAGTAGTTTTGGATATTCAGGCTAACGAGTCTTCCATCCCACGTAATTTCATTGTAAGTGCTGCCTAGCATGAATTCCAAATAGGAACCTTTTTGTTTTGTCAGGTGGTGGAAGGGTTTCTTTGTTTTTCTTGGTTTATTTTGTGAGTTTTTATCCTAATGCATGGCTATTTCAAACAAAGTCTCCAAATTTTGAATATGAAAGTAACATCTGGTTTGTTTTCAATACTGTTGAGAGCAGGAAATGCAAATAAAGTTTTGTGTTTTAACAAAGCACTCTTGGATTGTCATTCTAATGGAAGTTTCCTACATCCCAATTATCCCAATGTCAGGCAGGGATTTGCAGGCTCTTGCTTCAGCTGAAAAAGAAACAAACTTGGTAAACGTTTCAGTGCAAAATGTATCCCTCAGGATGACTGTCCCTTTCAATAGCACTAACTAATCTGCAACTCAGTTTCTTCTACTCAACATATTTGAAAGTCTCCAGGCAGTATATAAAATCTCCAGTGCAGATTGTATCAAGCATAGACTATTACTGATAAGCTGACACCCAGCTCTTCACACATACATGAGACTGCTCCAAGCTAAAACTGGAAAGGAAATGCTGACCTAGAAGTGTTAGGAGTATTTGTAGTATTTCAATGGGATATGTATTTGACTTGAGAGAGGGTTCTTTTCAAGCCCACATAGTAAATAACTGCACCAACATTTCCTGTTGGCTTTGCTTCTTGGATTTAATTGGTATACCTATTATGATTTGATGCTGACTTTTTTGTAAGTCTCTGCTTTTTGTTGTATTGTTTGCCTGATGACTCAAATAATGGAATCTTTTCCCAACTGTCCTGTATCACTGTGACAAACCTGGTTCAGTGTATGAAAGAAAATGATGAATGAAGTATAAGTTTAGTTTTGTTAATGTCCCTTTATAGTAAATTTAGCAAATAATACTAAAATATTGATAGGGTTGTGTTCCTTTATTTCTAACTTCATATTAAGTTGTAGCATCTCATCTCAAAATATCTCTGAACTCAATGAGTGTGACTAGAAACTGCTACCTAGAAATTAGTCCTAGAGCACCATGTGGGAAGACTCACTGGTTTCTGAAACAGGTATAGAAATTCCCAGAAGAGATTTACTTACTTTTTTGCCTTATGCACAGATTTTTTTTTTCAGAGTTTAAGAAAAATCTAAACTACTTTAACAGGTAGGACAATGTCTCTTTCACAAATAGAAAAAAGTTACATATATAAAATACTTGGTTTCTGAGTAAGAAGACTGAAAAGCAAAGCAGAGTAGAGTATGATGGTAGGGCCAAAGAGAGCTCTTCTTTTAAAAGTTGAGAGGAAGCTTGCAGTTTGGTTGAAAAAATGAACTAGAATTGTTCAGAACTTGCCTTCTAAGGATTGTCTTGGAAATTTTACATTGGATAACTATTTTGTTTTATCATAGTGTCTAACTGTTGCGCAGATTACCTGTCAGGAAAAAGCCCCCAAACAAACAACAACCAAACCTGCCTTCACTGTAAAGTTTTCATCTGTGTGTATGTGAAGTGTTTCCTTAATCTGTTGTCAAGACAAAGGATTTGGTTCTTCACATAATCAAGTAATTAACTCCTCTTCCTCCCTCTTCAATAATTTGCATTTTGAATCCTCTGGAGAAAGATGGTAAAATAAGAGGTGATGAAAGTGATGGTATTGCCATAAATCAGACTTATGGAACAATTGTTTTTCTGGTGTGCTGTGGCATTGCCGTATTGCTTTAGGAGGCTTCAGAGAAGGAAATGTGATGACAGTAAGTTTGGAATACTCAGGGATGGTGTTATAGATATGGTTTCATCAATGGCCACCTACCTGGTATTGTCTCATTTCTCATTTTACAGGATGGGCATATTTGCATTTCTCAGCTGCATTTATATTTATAAATTAAGATTTGTTTTAAAAGAGTTCTTTTGAAATGAGTTGTGATTATTTTCTGTAGCACTGCTTGTTTATATATTATTAACATGATTGTTTTTACTGCATTTGACCCAGTCATGCAATATTTCAATATAGATCATATAGCTGAAGTCTTGTTAGAACACAGTTTATTTTACTCGAGAGAATACAACTGCAAAGATCATAAAGTTCAAAAGTCATCCCAAAGTCTTGAGAATTGTTCTCAGCCTCTACTGCAAGAGATGTAGCTATTTCAACCTGAGACTTCAAGTAAGGAACACAAGAGGTGTAGACCTATATCGCTAAGCTCAACAAGTCTTTGAAGAGAGTTAACTGTCTTCAGCACAATTCCAATCCTATACTCCTCCTTGCTCTGCACAGCTGTATTAGAAGTGTCTGTATGGCAAGGGCAGTTAAAAACTTGTCCAGCAAAATGCTTAACTGCATGAAGAACCGGCTGATATGATGCTTTGTTAATTTAGCTGGAACGTTGTCTTTTAATAATGTGCCAAGTAAGTGGGTAAGAGGTAACTTGATCTGAACAGTTCAGAGCTTGTAGCTGCTTTCTTTTCTAAAAACCAACCAAACTCCACAGCTTATTTGTTTAAAAAGAACTTATGCAGAGAAACTCCTGGCATTGCTAACAGGTGTTTGGAAAAAATCTGTGTCCAGTTTCCCAGGTTCCTTTTTTTGCACTTGTCCTAGTGCAGTAGAACTAGCCAGAAACATTTTTCGTAATATTTTAAGGTTGTGGATATACTATGGAAGAAAACAAAGTAGTCACAGTCACAGCTGGCAATGAAGATTGCTGGAGTTAGTCATTATGGAAGCCTGAATATGTGACATTATTATCAAGCTCAAAGTCACTGGAGTCCTTTTAGGTAACTTGAGATGCACTAATAGTAGAGCTCAACTTCAAAGCATAGTTTATAACACTGGCATCGGAGGGAAAAAAAGAGCAAGAAACAGAACCAAATTGTAAATTGTTCTCTTAGTTTGTCTGACTGTAGACTCCATCTGCAAATGCAGCAGGTGGGAAACTAGCAATTCTGAACCAAGGAACTGCAGCAAGTCAATTATTTTTGTATGGTACAGACATGAGAAATATAGCTACACCAGCTGCTTGTCTCCTGTAAATAGAGATTAAACCTGGCCATCAATTCTAATGTGGAAATACTGAAGAATCTGTCAAATATTTGACACTTACGAAACCAAACTTCCTTCAGTCTGGCACTCCTGGAAGAACATCTGGTAAAAAAAGAGCAGAACCTGGAACAACTTCAAACAAAACCTTGCTACTGGAAGGGGATTGCTATGGTAACTAAGTTATCTTAGCCTCACAGAGATCCTTGCTCCTCTTCCCTTTAAACCAGTCAAAAAGCATCGAGTGTCCCACAGGTAATGCACATTCACAAAACAAGTTTATAATTTCTAGTAGAGAAGATATTGTGGTATTCTTCTTCAGATAGCTTACAAATCCTTATATGCTTAGAAATTAGGTCTCTAATACTAAAATGACTAAGGAGTGAAGATGAAAACTAAATTCAGTGTGGCGGTTTCCATGGAACTTGTCACTTTGGGAGTGAATATTGTAATGAATGCTTGGGAAATCTTGGTGGTGGTTTATTTCTGCTGTGTAAAAGGCTGAAACATAGCCCAGGGTTTCCATCAGGATTTGAAAGTATAATATGCTGAGGTACTTGATCTGATAATTTTCTGTTTTATTTTTCTTGCAAATTATACCTCTTTTAGCATAGTTGTATTATAAATCTTACCTTGAAAACCTTGTGTTGTGCTGGCAGAAGATGAAAGCATAAATATGATGTCATATTCATGACTTTCTGAGGGCTAATCTTACTTCTAAATGATGTTTCATGGGAGTATCATTTAGCCACAGCTCTCCTGCCTTTTAAATGGAGATAGAATTTGTTTGTCACATAAAGTTGTTCTGAGAATTAATTGCTTAATGTGGTATGTATGCACTGCTTTGAAAATGATAGCATATAGGTGATGAACATTATTACCAGGTAATTATTATTAATATATTGAGTTCTAATTAAAGCAACTATTGGGGGAGGAGATGAAGAAGGTAGTGTCTGATTGCCTATTTTGATGTCAATAATGTTACGGTCATAAACTTGATATAATATACTTTTAAGGAATCCCTTTCATCACTGTAAAATAATGGTAAAATAAGTATACATTTTAGCTCTCTACAATTATCTGAAAGGAGATTGTAGTGAGGTGGGGATCAGCCTCTTCTCCCAGGCATCAAGTGACAGGACGAGAGTAGATGACCTCAAGTTGCAAAAAGGGAGGTTTAGATGGGATATTTGGAAAATTTCTTCACAGAAAGGGTTGTCAAGCCCTGAAACAGGCTGCCCATCTTAGTAGCTGGGTCCCAAACCCTGGAGGAATTGAAAAGATGTGTATATGCGGTACCTAGGGACATGGTTTAGTGGTGGACTTGCAGTGTTAAGTTAATGGTTGGACTCAATAATGTTAGAGATTTCTCCTAAGCTAAATGATCCTATGATAACATTTACATTTATTAATATAGTCAATCTATTTTGGCTGATTTCTGTCTAGATCATTATAATACAAACCACATTTCTGTGTTCATTTGCAAAATTCTTTTTTAATGAGGCAAATAAATTTGGTGTAATTCTGATTTTTTTTTTATTATTTGACATGTTCTGCAATATTTAGTTTTTTGCCAATAAATTCTTTGGTCTGTGACAATAGACAGCTGTACATTAGCCTAAACAGCAAGAGAAGAAATCTGGAGTTTGTTGGATATTAGTTACTAAAAATTTACCATGTATTTTGGGGATATTTTGCTCTCTCTCTCTGTATGTCAGGTTAGAAAATTATTTGAAGACCTTTGTTCCAATTTACTTTTTTTGTCTTCAGATGTCAAATATTTGACTGGGTTGTGGAACAGGCTGCATTTCTAGATCCAACTTGTGTGCTATGACTCTAAAGCAATCCTTGGTTTTACCAAGATCTCCTAGTCTTTCTCTCTTCTTTCTGATTCTAGCATTTGAAACATAGGCATACCTCAAAACACCCTCTTCATATAGTACAAATATCAATGAAAATCAGTATTTTCCCTTTTCTAGTGCTGACTGTGGGGGGCTGCTTACAATTTATGTTGTTACATTAAGTATATTCTAAAACTAGGTCAGAGTTGAGAGCCAGTTTAAACAGAAGTCCTGGGTTAAATTGTTTGCGATCATTGCATCTGAAGAAGGCAGATGCAGAAAGATCTGACTTGTTAATTTTTTGTTCTGTTTTGGTAAGCTGTATCAGGCCTAAAGCAGGTTTTAATACAAGGTAATGGGCTAAGAGAGCAGCTCTTCCTTTTGTTTTCGATTTTATTTTCTAGGGACCCAGTTTGATAATGGCTTTCAATTAAAAAAATAAAAATCCCGTGGGGAGACAAGTAGGTATTATCCAGCTTTCACACTTCTGAGTATTTTCACTGCTTACCACTTACTATACTTGATAATAAATTTTGGAAAGAGAGTATGACTCTGAAGTTTACTGATGTTTGAAGACTTATTTCACACTGACATTCTTGGCATAGTCCTCTGCTCTTTTACTCTTTCTGCATGTTTCCTTTCTACAGTTTTATGTGTTTTTATTCATTCCTACATGGGAGCTTCACAGAAAGAAATAATCTTTAATCTTTTGACTCTACAGTGAGTTGTTTAGGAAAGAATGAAAAATGCTTTGTAGATGGAATAAAAGCTACGAATTTTCTTACAGTGGCCTGCAGAGGTCCCAAACAAGAAATGGCATCTTACTTTGGCAAGTTTTGTAATAGATAAACAGGATCTGGTGCCTAATGTTATCCTCATTTAAAGCATAGTATGACTGCATGTGCAGTGATGGGGAAACTTTTTAATGTGTTGGTTGTTGGACAAAGTTCCAGGCAGTAGAGGATGAAGCAAAATACTCCAGTAGAACATTACTTCCTTTCTGTTATACCTCCTCAAATTGAATCATAGAAGAAACAGAAAGGAACATGGAAGAATTCCATCTACAAAAGCCTTCCCAAAATCCCAAGAGTTGAAAGTGACACGTTCTTTTCTATGGAGAGGTGATTGTGGTAATCTGTAATTAATTAGATATGCATGAAGTCAGCATTACATGGATTTAAAAAAAAAAAACCAAAACCCCAAAAAAACAAAACAAGGCAACAAGTACAGTATGAGTAAATGACTTGCTGGAGATCTTTTATAATTAAAATAAATTGTGGAGAAAGTGGGAACAGCATGAAGACCCAGTTTCAGTCTGGAGGGTTTTGACCAAAAGGGAATTCTTTTATGCTAGTTTGTGCTGAAAATAACTCAGAATAATGAGAACACTGTGAAAGTTTTAGTTAGAAAATTAATGTGAAATTTTAAGTTGATCTTTTATGTTTTTCTCATATTTTTGGTGCAAGTCAAGCAATCAGAACTTAATTACTGTTAGACAACAAGAAAAGCACTCAATCAGTGGATCCTGTGTAGAACACAGATAGGAGAAAAAATACCAGTTTGTCTTCAGTTGTCTCAGTCATGTACAACATTGACACCTGCAGCAGTGTTAAAGGAGCTGGCACGATGAGAGAGGACAGATTTAGCATGAATATCATACAGATTGTGGGACATAAATTTTACTGATTCACTGGTTTTGTTTTTAATGGCAAACTGCCCAAAGCCCAAAATGTATGAATAGAAAAAGTTTCTCTCTAATTCACTGAAAAATCAGCAGCCTGAGGGCATGCTGATTTATCCTGTGTGCTTCTGTTCCTGGTTAGTGCCATCTGCCAGTATGACCTCATGTCTTTGGAATGCTAGTTCTTTAGAACATGTGTATCATGTTGGACTCTAAAGCAGATCCACATTTTGTCAAACTGCACTGAGGATTGAACATTTAATAAAAAAAAAAATATAATTCTTCCTGCTTTCAGGATATTTTTAAACATAAAATTCTTTTAACTATTTACGCTATGAAGTTTTAGAGCAACCTCAAAGGGATATTTTAATCTCAATTATGTAGCTGCTGAAAGAAACTGTTAAAATTATTACTAGATTCATGCTCTTAAATATCTTGTTTCCATCCTAGGTAGTTATGCCAGTACTACATTATTACACCGTTTTAAACTGACAGAGCGGTATTGATATCTTTCATGGTTCTGCCATCCTAAAGGATGATGTGTGCTAATTCTGAAGTGAATCACTTGGATAAATATGGATAGGTTGTTGGTGTCTGTTCTCACAAACTACCCCTTTTGTGAGCTTCCTTGAGTTCTGACTGTTCTTAGCAGTTAATTAACAAATATTTGCTGTAAGAGGATGTTGTAACCTTACAGAATGTTAAATAGCTTCACAGAGAAGAATTTAAATTAGGAAAGGATACAACTCTGAGCACCCTGGTGAGTGTCAGTGTATCGAGGGACCAGACACATGCAAGGTTGTTGGCATGAGGAAATAAAAGTATTACTGAGTAGCCTGGGTTGTTCTTTGAATAATTACTGTTACATAAACCTTCTTGATAGGAGCTGCTGTAAACTGACTAAAAAACCAAAGTCTGAGCTCCTTAGCTTATGTAAGTCAGAGTTGCTTGCAGTGTATGGGTTATTCCCAAAGTTTTCAATGATAAAACAGCACATCCTTTGTAACAGATGACTTATCCTTCTTCTTCTAGGAGCCTGAACTTTTTTTGTGCTATTTCCAGTCCCATACAGTTAAGGCTTGTCAAAGTTCAGTGATTCCTTTGTTGTACCACTTCTAGGACAGTGAAGGAATAGAGAGAGTCTGGACTTGTGGACTTCTCTCTGCAGAGAACTCTTCTCTTTCTTCCTGGCAGATACACAACCCTATTATCCTTCTCCCAGGTCTTGTCTGCTTTCCTCTCACTGTGCCTTACCATTTCAATAGTATTAAACTGTCTCCCACTCCTGAAAAGTAAGATCCCCTTTATTCCATATCACTCATTATTTTACTTCATTAAACTTATGCCTGGACAGTCTTCCAATTACTGATGATCTATGTGAGTAGTGGTTGGAGTTTCTTCTTTTTTCTAATGGAAAAGAAGCAGTCCTTTCTCCCTCTCACCAAAAACTAGACTAATTCCCCCACCCTTTTATGCTTTATTTTAGGTTGTTACTATGCCTCCATGGCACCCTATCAAAAAGATAATGATCTGAGTGGATTATATATATGTTCACTCATTATTTACTGTAATAATGCATGTAATAGTTTACAGTGCCTTATGATAGATACCTTTATACTTTATACCTCATGTAGACTTTGGGTATTAAAGAAGTCCAGATACTGACTGGTGTTAAAAAATGTATGTATTCATTTAAATAAATTTACACATAGGTAGAAGTCTCAGTTTTCTATACTGGACAGGCTTAATAGGTGACACTAATAGTTTCATGGAATTTCCAACCTAATATTTAGAGAAAATACTTCAAAGTTCTCCTTTAGTCTACTCAAGAAAAAATCAGGAACTTCCAGTGCTTTCGGGAAATGAATCTCCCTATTCTTCAGAGCTGTCTGTTACAGTATCAATACATCATGTCTCAGCAAAAATAAGGTGGGTCTTTAATATTAATTTTATCTTAACTTGCTGAACAGTTTGTAAGGGATGCAAAAGCTTATATAAGACATGAAACTGTTCTTTAAGAAGGATTTCACATCATATTACTAGGACGTTATGTTTAAAATTAAAAACATAACACAACTGTTACGGAAAATATTCTGTGTAGTAGAAATACCTGGATGGAAAATAAAGGGCTGTTACTGTAAGCATAAAAAAGTCTAGTTAATGGTGTTTTATACAAACTGTAGCACCTACATTCTGAATAAATGTTAGCACTAACAAAGAAGCCTGGCTGCATTGCAGCTTCTAAGCTAGCATGGCAATGTAGCCAAAAAAAAAGAAAAATGCTCAAGTGAAAACTGTTCTTTTGGGGTTTTATTTGTCTTGTTCATGTGGCTTTTTTGGGGCAGGGTCATTTTGATTTTGAAGAAGTGTTTTTCATCTGTTAATCATGTGGCTGTATTTTTGAAGATGAAGAAAGAGGAAAGATGACTAGTAAAGAATGGTCATCCAGGCATGTTATGTGTAAATGATGTTTTCTTGTGTTGAAATCATTCCATCTCCAGAGCATGTCCTTACTAGCAAATAAGCCTTTAGGATGCAAGTCCTGCTACTGGTCATGAGAATGCATTAAAGTAGACCTGCTCTCCATTTGTTTTAAATGTTAAATGTCATTGATGGTGGAAAATTTGATAATGCATAAGAAATAAACAAAACAAACAGCATTGTTTAGTTAACACAATTTTAATCAAGGCTGCATTAAATAACTCAGTCTTTTGGGAACTGGGAGGTCACACACACATTTCCAATTACCTTTCACTAGAACACTGCATTCTACGATTAACTGAGTAGAGGGCAAATATGTAGGTGTTCCAGCTTGGAAAATATGCTGTTATCAGAAAGAAGGGCTGAGTACTACCCAAGGAAGAGCTATAAATGGTGATTGCACAGTGGATTTTTACTAGCATCACTGTTGTTAACCTGTACAGTGTTATTTTTCCCAACTGTATTTGTGTAGGGAATGCTGCAAATGCAGACTGCCTGATGGAAACGAAAATGCTTTAATATTGATGCACTTTATCCATTAGTGAATTCTTTCCAAAGTCTCCTTTCAGGCATAGCATAGTAGGTTGTGACCCCTGGAAAAATATTTCTCCTCTAGGAATGTCTAGAGGAGGATATCTACAGAAGCAATAAATTAGAATGTCATCATTGTAGTGTTTTTTTCTATTGTAAGCTTTTTAGGCTTTTACTTGAGAAAATAAAGGACTGCAATCTGTAAGAACAATCAGTCAGGGTCAGCTGAATTATTCTCGATTATGATGAATTCTCTGGAAATAATATTGACTTTTAGAAACACTGGCTATTTAATATCTTTTGAGAGAATTAGAATAGCATATAAGCACCTATGCCTTGTGATTACGAAGTGTTATTTATCTTTCACAACTTGAATAATACATTGCCACTTAAATGGTGGTGTTCAGTGACAATCATTTTCATAGAAAATCTTAATGCTTCTTCCTGGCTTTTGGTAGTCTGTCCCATGTAATGTGTGATTGCTTTAAAGAATTGCTTGGAACCAGGAAGGCACCTCCTGACAGTTTTTAGATGTTAGGTTGTCAAAAGGGATCAGTGTATCCCCATTTTGCCAAGTTCTAGATTCAGAGGCGGTTGGACAATTTGCTGTAGTAATAATAATTAAAAAATATTCTTTATCAGATGCATTAGGAAAGGATGAAAATGTCTGTTGTATCTCTTAAGCTAGAAGGAGTCTTTAGGTTTCAATATATTTCCAAACAAAAATTAAAAATGTAATTATTATGCAACTTAATTCTTACTAGAGATGGACCTTAATCTTGAAGTTGAGAGCTTTCACCAAATTTAGTGAGTTTGGAATCAGAAGAATGAGCAAGACAAGTGGTAAAAAAGTCTTAGTCTGCTAGGATTGGAAGCCCATCTCTGGTTTAGACACAGCAACCTGCACTATCTGTCCAGAAAACTTTGCAATGAACTGCAGGTAAATGTTCGTGAAGCATAACTGTGCAGTTGTTTTCTGGCAGAACAGTAAAATAATATGAGAGACTGATATGTTAAAAACAAAGGGTCCTGGTACATATTAGCAAATTAGAAATAGATACAGGCGTAATAGAAATTTGTAATGTATTCTAGCACTTCAGGTAAACTATTAAAGAAAAACAGATCAATGCAGGAATGTGAGAAGATGGTGAAAATTGTGAAATACTGATGGGCATTTGAAAAAGCCCTGATAGTTACCTCAGGTTTTGGGTGAATTTATTTCTAAGGGTTTCAGTTTTCTGAGGCTCAGGCTTGTTCACTACCTTAGAATTGCTTTTCCAAAGTTCCTCATTCAAATGATGTGTTCACTCTGTTGTTAATTATTTGGGTTTCTCAGACTGAGAAGTAGTAGATGATGTAAATTTTATTGCTCTACTAAGTGATGATCAGTTAGCAGTGATAAAAGTTCAAATGCTAGTTAAACCCTCAAATTTAATTAGTTTGGTATTCATTTGAATTTGGCAAATGCCTTTCTGAATGGAAAAATATTAAGGTTTGGGTGTTTTTTTCACAGTTATTTCTAGGATAGTGCCCTTATTTTCTTCTGTTTTAATTAGTATTATGCTTGGTATGTCCCCATGGGTTTCGTTGGCAAGACCTAGAAAATGGAGGTTTTTGAGAGATAGGGATCTGAATGTGTGGTTCTAAACTTTGAGAGGATACCGTGTATCTCCAAGGGACTAATTGTGATCTTTGTTCTATACGCAGCCTAGGACTGCCACGGAGAGGAGAGGACATCAGTCAGGTAGGCCAGTGAAATTTCTGTGTTGAGTTCCCTTGACCTTTGGTAGAAGTCCCAACTCATTCTTCCATGTGGTATGGGGTACAGCTTTGTGCCCATTTTCTGTGACTGTCACTTGTTACATACTGCACACTGGTTCTAGCGTATTTTATAGAGGGAGGTCTCCACAATGGCATAAAATTTTACGAAATAGGGAGTTGCTTTTCCACACATTTCACATTGCCTTAGCTATTGATTTTTCAGACTCATTTGCCTTAGTAGTTGAAATTAATTCAACCTGAAATAAAGGTTTAGATAAGGAAGGATCTAAACAAGGATGGTTACCCTCCTTCCCATATTCTTTCTTGAAGGAATCTCTCACCTTATGCCTCTTAAATTAGTAAGAAAGTGGGTTTTGGATGCAGTTAGATGGGAAAGAATCTGCCTGAGTCTGCCCATAGTAGGTTTTGGACAATGGCCAAAGACGTTTAAGGGAAAAGCAACTGGGTTGTTTGTGGGGTTTTTTTTGTTTGGTTGGTTGATTTGGTTTGTTGGGTTTTTTTATTTCTTCTGCAGCAGGAAGTCAGGATTTTCATGTTGGGGAAAGGTGAGGCTAAATGAATTGTGCTAACAGGCAGTAATTGCATTTTTTTTATTACTTGAGAGCAATGAAATGTTATGTAAATAAAAATGGTAGGAGAACCAGTGTAAAGCCAAAAGGTGAAATCCTGTTTCAACTGTGCTGAGACACGAGAGGAGACACCCCTCTTCCTTGTCATAAGGTTTGCATTTAAATGCTGCAGTATGTAGACTGTAGGAATCCTTTAGTGATAAAATGCAGATACATGATTCTTGTGCAGCTGGAGCCATATCTTGTGAGATTCTAACTTTGGGAAAGCAAAAAAATTAGCTCTGTTTACAGACAAAATTTTAAAACAGTGATACTGCTCTGACTTCAGCAGAAGGATCATTGTAACTACCTTATGAGTCCAGGATTCCTCATTTGCCTAGGTCATGTCTAGCATAGTGCTAGATCATGAGTGTGGGTCACTTTCCATATGTATTTCCACATATATATCCACAGATGTACTTCCACATCTGCAAATACAATTATTACTGTAACTAAATACTGGGAAAATATTTTGAAAGCCTTAAATGCTTCAGAGAACTTGAAATCCAGATACTATAGAATATAGAATAGAGTTTTCTGAAGCATTAGTATGTGAGTTGTAAATAACTGGGTTTGACCCTTCTAGGTCTAGTTCTGAACACTTGTGAAAGTGCTGTGCAGAAACAGCAAAGAATATTTTTCCTTTGAGGTCTTCCCACACCTGCATATTATACCTGCATAAACTGTTAAAAGCTTCCTGTACGCACTTTTAGTTTGCCTGTAATGCTGTGTGTGTTCATAAGATGTACGTATTTCACAGAGTTTGTCTGAAGTAAGAGAATGACAGAGTGGTATTTAGCAAGGTTTGTTTGCTGGGCTTATTACTTAAGCCCTCTATAAATTGCAGTTTCATATCAGGGAAGAGGGGGAGTTGCTGAAATGTCAGTTGCTGAGCATGAAACTCCTGGGACATAGGATTTACAGTCCTGACCTGAATCCATGCAACCTCTCTGAATTCTGGATTGCCGAAATGCTGTGCTGTCAGTGTAAAATAATACCGTGCTATTGCTATTCCAGCAGCAATAAACATGTGCTGCATCTGTCTCATGAATACTAAATTCCCATGCAAAGTTCAGCTAGAAAGTTTCACATGCAGCAGTCGTGTTTGCTCTTTTTGTGTCTAAGTCCTGGTTCCATATGTAAACACTTAAAAATAAGCTTCCAATGGTTAACCTGTAAAAAAGAAGTTGACATTGGAGATGAAGCTGGTGGAGAAGTTAATGTGATGTTCAGTGCAAACTCCCTCATTGATCCCAAATGACATTGCCTGAGGATTCAATAATTAAAGACCCACTTAGCTATTTTATTCTAAATTATTCTTGTCTTGTGCTCTCTCTTGCCCCTCAGTAAACTCCAAAGTCATTTAAAATGGCAGGATTGACAGTGGATAGTAGTCTCCTTACTGGTTACATCTGTTCAGTTAAATTAGATTGGCTTTGGACCATTCTCAGTGAGAGAAGCTGGCATGGAGAAACCCATGTCTGTGTTATGAAACAGTTTTACTTTCCAGCATAAGGAACAAGTGGGCAAAATCCAAACTGACATGTTTTTTCTGGGAATGATTCTTGTTATCTGCTGTCTCTAGAACCAGGGAATTGTTTAGTGGAGTGTGATTTGGTACATGGAAAAACTATTTGAGACTTAAAAATATAACAGTCAGAACAGGTTTCAGTGCCCCTTAACAGTGTAGTGTCTCTTTCCTGGCACTGCTTAATTTGCTGGTACAAATACACCTTTGGATAGGGTTCATTTTCAAGCCAGGAATCTAGTCTAAGATGGGCTGCAGCTGATAGAGAAAGCACAAAATAGTTCTTCCTATCCTAACCTCTCTGCCCGATATTCCTACTGAATATATAAACAATGCATAAGGCAGAACTGTGCACAAGTACACAACATCAACCCATTTAATTACCTGTGCTACTGTGGAGGAGATACCTGTACAGGCAGGTTAAATATAAGTTTGAAAAAGAAAGTAAAAAATAGATACCAGAAAGTTGAGATGCAGGTTTAGAAATAGTTGGGAAAAATTGTATATTTGTAAGATCAGTTAGAGAAAAGCACCAAGGTAAAACAAAGTAAGGAGCATAGCTGTGGAGTGTTGGAGAAGGAGCCTCCAATGAAAAGCAAGGCTGTGAGGGATCATGGAGGAGAAACAGCAACAGAAAAACAAAATAGGGTATTATAGTGGTGTTAAAGGAAGGCCAAAGAAAATGGAAATGGGAGACTAGAGTTTTAAACAAACAGAAAATCTGAGAACTGGTTCAGTAAAACTTAGGCATTTAGGAGGATTAATCTCTCCAATTTAAAAATCATGTGTTTGGAGAAAAAAATCTCCCTTGAGTCTCTATGTAGCAAGTATTTTGTAATTAAATTCTCTTCTGCTGGATTCATATTCTGACAGATATAAGAATCCTTGCCTCATTGCATAGACATTAAAATTGAAATGTTCTTTTCTAATAGATATATAAAGCAGCAAGGATATTTTAAAATTCCTGTCAAATCACTCCATGTAAATTAGCTAATCAGATACCATAGCTACATAATGTAATGTTAAAAACAGCAGAATTACACCATTACAGGAATCAGCTAGCCCTGTTCCAGATTACAGGGTTTTATAATTACAATGTTTCTTCATCAACTCACTCCACTTCATGCTGTCACATATCTTTGGAATAGTTACACACATTTATCTCTGTATCTGTTTGCAACCTCTTAAAAATTCATGTTTTTCAATTTTTTTTTTCTAGAAGGCCTTTTTTGGTGAATGCTGATGCTGGCATGTTGGATATGTGCTAGTTAGTGTAATGGCAAGACAGAGGGAAGCTCTATTTATTCAGGGATAGTGAAATCATAAATTTGATCAAATATCTGAGTGACTAAACATGCCTATTGTCAGGTCAGAAGTATAGAATAAGTTTTTACACCATTACAGGCTTTTTGTAAAATACATCCTTTTTTCTTGAATACAAGACTTTGTGCTATTTGAAAGAAATCAACTAAATTTCTCCTTGCTCTGTGGTGTTCTCATGTGTGTTTCATTAAAATTCTTCTTTCTAGATGTGAAAAGAACAAGTATTTGTCTTGCTTTTTTTTTTTTCCCTGTATGTTAAATGCAACGAAATTTAAGTAATCCTGTAATAAATTTAATAAAGGCAGAGACTGTAAACATCCCTGCAAGGACTGATAATTTCAACACGCAGAAATTTCTCTTTAGTATTAGATTCAGCTTAAATAGCAAAAGAAAGAGCCTATGAGTTTTTTATAGTGGCTGAGTTTGGTTAGTCTTTTTTTGAGAGTATATGAAATAATGTGCTGTTAAGACACGTCCGTTGAAATGTCGTGTGCCTTTAGTTCAGGGCTGGCAGGAACTCAGTTCAGCCAGCATTTGTCACTGTTGTTTCCATATGGAGGAACCCAGTTAGAAGCCAAGGCTCTGATTGTTGTCCTGTCAAATTACTTGTTCTTTTTCATCTAGCTTTCTTCTTCAGAAGTGAAAGTAAGGAGAACCTGTCAGAGTCCAATACTGTCTGACCAGGGTCCTTTTAGATATTCCATGCAAGGTTGGTTTAATGATTAACTATCAAGTTTATTTATTTGAAGTATTTGGTGTTACAAGGGATTTTGATTTAGTACAGTGATACAGCAGTATACTGAAATCATAACATAAACATAATATCGCAGTCCCAGTATGTTCACTCGATGCTGGTTGTCCACAATCACTGGGAAGGAATCGTAGACTCATACAATTGGCTAGGTTGGAAGGGGCCTTAAAGATCACCTAGTTTGCACCCTCTCTGCCATGGGTAGAGAAACCTTATGCTAGTATGTGGGTTGAAGCCAGCTGTCTTCAAAGTTTGTTACTTTTCCAATTTTTAGAATTTATGTTGATCTGAGTCCTATATGCACTTCCGCATCCCCACTAATTATCTCAGAAAATGCTGTTACACAACCAGGTACAGCAGTACACCTAAAAACAAAGCTAACCCCTAGCTTTCCTTGCTCTGGGATAACTTCAGCTTGCTTTATGATAACTGCTGGTCATTCTTTATATTATTCCTAGAGCTCATTATTTTTGCCCATCTCCTCTGAGCTGCTTTCCATCATGAGAGTGCAGTCACATTCCACCCCTCGGCTTAGACCGACATTGAATAATAATTGATTACTGGCATCACCCAGTGAGCTTAATACATTCACCATACGAGTGACCAGCCCTCTTAGGAACCAAATCCTGCAGCCTTAATAGTTCAGAGTTACTTGCATTGACTTCAGTGCAGCGATTGACTCTTCACTATTTATACTGATCATCAAAATGTCTTGGTGACCTATATAAATGAATATTTGGCCAGCATGAAAGTATCTAATGCAACACTAGTGTCCTAAGAAAAAGATTCAGTTTAACAGAATTAGAATTACCATAATAGATGTTTCTGATTTGATAGTGCTGGGGTTTGGGTTTTTTTCTATAGAGCCTTGCCTCCTCTGGAGGCTAATGTGTAATACACGAAATCTCTGGTGACATTTCAAACAATCTGGCAATCCTAAAGATTAAGGGTGTCTGGGGGGAAAAAAAGGGTCTGGAAGCTCTTAAATTTATGTCACGGACTTTTGAGATTAAGAAAACACTGAGCTCAAGGCACATTTGAAAGCATTATTTCTGTACTGCTTTATCCTTCCTCCATTCTTCTGTTTTAAAATCTTGTCAAACAGGAACTGTTCTCAGTATCAAAACTGTCACTATTTGGATGAGCCAAAGATCAGTGCTGTTTTGGTTTCCCTCTTGCCCTTAAAATACATTTTTACTGTTTATTCACAACCCTTCTTCCCTCACAGGTGACATGAACCTGTTAATAGCAGCTCAGAAAGCAAAGACGTGCTGACCAGGAAAGGAATTAAATCAAAGACCTGCTCATTTTCTAATTAATGGGTTCTCTTTTTTTAGCTGTCTTTTTCTTCAGTTAATTTCCAACCAAGTGTAGAGTCTGGACAAGAACTGACCCAGACTGAAAGAATAGTTTAGCATCAAAATAAATATGCCCTCCTCTCTGGAAAACATGAGGGAGGAAAAGGATGTTTGGCTTAGATAGGAGATGAATCTGTTTATACAATATGATGGAAGTTTCTGTATTTGAAGGTGACCTGGGGAAGAAGATGTGTCTGTGACTTAGCCTGAGTAAGGTTGACCAGGAAATTTTTCATGAATATTTTCTTCATAGGACTAGAGGAAAGGAGAACTTCAATCATAGCTGGTTCTTTCAAAGCAACAAATTACTTTGCTACTGCAGCTTCCTTAGAACTTGTTGCTTTGCTGAAATCAGACCATTTTGCACAGACCATTTTCAGTTCAGCAAAGCTGAGGAAGGGCTCTGACAGATTCCTGCTGGGTTTGTAGCTGGCTCTCCTGCCTCAGCCTTTGGCAATATGCCTGGCAGGTTGACAAGCAACAGAGAACATGACAAACTAGGGGTTTCTGGCACTTGTGTTCATCGCTCCTTGAAAGGTGAAACTTGCAGGCTTTTCAAGACTCATGATTCCAAGGCAGCTTGGTAGGTGAACTGCTCCTGATAGAGGATTTGTTTTTCTTTTGAAACTGTAGCATAAGAATATAACTAGCATAAATGCTGATCACAGATGACAGCTTTTTAAAATAGCTTTGAAGAAATACAGGCAGGAAAAAATTAAGTCAGAAGTTTTTCCAACATGTGAAGGGGAAATCTTTCTTGATTTGAGAAGAAAATAAATACATGATATTTTTATTAAATTAAAATATTTATTTGACATTGCTGTTCCTCAATAGTGAAGTCCAAAGTTAAAACTGCAATGTATCACCACAATAAGACTGTCTTAATGGGCTGCTGTATGTTTTTGTCAGTAACTTAAAATCAGATATTCTAAATCTTGTTACCAAATGTGAATTGGGAAGCTCATATGAGAAGCAAATCAAATGAAATGTAGTAGCTTTGTTCTTTGGTGGCTGTCCTATTTTGGCTGAATGTGTTGAAGGGAGGCAAAAAGTAACAAACTGTGAAGGCTTGACAAACTATTCAGTAATGGAATGTTAGCCTGACATCTGAAATTAAACTGTGGCATCCTCAAATAACTTGTCAGTGGTTATAGGTCAATCTAGAGGTGGCAAAATATTATTCAGGCTCTACTTATGGGCATTGCACTGCCTAGTCTGATACATACCAACCTTTCTGATATCAGTGTGAGAGTTCAGAATTAGGTCTGGTCCTTTTGAGAGAGAATACATCTCATCCTTGAAAACATAACCCCCTACCACCACTTTGCTCCCCTGTTCATATGGGGTAGCATGATTGCTCTGTGGTCACATGTATCTTTGCCGTTGGTGTTTCCAGTGTCTGAGGTCTCCCAATAAAGACTGACAGAGAAAATAGAATGTGGATGATTTTTTTTTTTTCTCAGAGCTAAAAACTCCCTGCAACTCTTCTTTCCTTTTCTGCACTGGGCTTACTCTCCTGTTTCACTCCTCAGTGATGGTTCAGTTGAAACATAAAGGTATTCTGAGCATATTTTTTGAAAGCAATTTGACTCAGGCAATTCTATATATGCCTGAAATATGTGCTGTAAGAGAATAAAATAAATTTGCAGTGCTATCTTGTAAATATGTCTTCAAATACTGTTAGCTTTCATCACATTTTGATCAGCTACCTGCTATTTTAATAAGCATGAGAATTCTGCTATTTTCTTAGTGTCAAGCAGGAAGTGACCATGAACATGATCTTAGCCACGCAGGAAAAATGTTTTCTTTCAATATCATTCTGCAATCTTTATCCTGTCTAGGATGTACATCATACAAACTCTTCTTGATCCCCATTCTAACTTTTCTTTCATTTCCCCTACTAAAGATTGCCAGCTCTGCCTTCTTATCTTGTCCTGGAGCTCTACTGAAATTTTCCATAATATTTCAATCATACATCTTTCAAATCAGTACAAAGTGGCACTGCTGCTGCTGTCAGCATGCATGTAGCTTTCCTTTCTTCTGCTTGTGCTGCCCCTCCTTCTGCAATGTATATCTATGTCCTTTTCTGCTTATAGGAATCCATCCTTTCTATAGACTTTGTTCTGGAAATTAAGCAGTTCTATGAGTTTCCTGATTAGACCAGGTCTCACAGGTTGCAATTTGCTTCATGTTTCTTCTTGGATTCACATACTTGAGTTCCTCCTTTCTTGTTTATTATGTCTCTTGCATTCTCAGAGAAAGAATGGAAGGATCCTGATCCAATGTGTCAGTGTCTTTTAAATGATCATTCTTAAAACCATCTTTTTCACTTACAAGCCATGGCCTCATTATTTCTTTCTGGTTCGATAACAGTTATCCATCAGTGGCTTTTTCTCTGAGTAATGTATGGCTCCTTTTTGTCCTTTTAAACCCTTTTGTTTTGTTTCAGATACAACGTGTATAGTGTCTACTGTGAATAGCTAATACATGCCTTCTTCCTTATCGAGTAAGCAAACATTTCAATATAGAAAGTTTAAAATAAAAACAAACAAACCCCTAAAAATTTGTTAGAGCTACATCTTCCTTAACCTGCACCTATAATTGTCCTCCTTATTCTCCTAGCCATCTTCTCAGCTAACAAAATAGCAGGCTTTATACAAACCTATTTAATTGCCAATTTGTATCTCCCAGAATATTAGCAGTACTTCCATAGTGTTGCTACAGAAAACAATTTAATTTCTGTGTGAGTAAAGAAAAAAAAAATACTGGGCTTTGTGCTACTGGATCATTAAAAAGGATTTGAAATGAGGCAAGGGTCAAAAGTGAACTTAGGTTTAGCTTGATCAAAAGCAGAAGCAAAGCAGTAAAATCATTATATATGGTCTGTAACAACAGCTAATGTGTAGTTTATGCTAATTTCAGTGATCCTACAGGAATATTGTACTTTAGGGTAACCACTGGTGGGTATATCTCTAGGAACAAAGTGGAAGATTTTACAGAGACATGTCCCCATAAGTGCTCTGATGAAAATAAGAAAGTAAAAGTCTCAAAGAGCATAGTTAAAAGTTTACTTCTCCTACCTGACCTGACAGCCTATAAAGCAGCTGCCTTTCCAGCTCTTCCCCATAAGGGATTTCTGTTGTTTGCACCACAGCCAGGAAATCAACATGAAGACCAGAATCTATGCCTGTGCTCTGTTGTTCTTGCTTTCATTACTGCCTGGTGAGCTTCAAAATTTTGTCCATCCCCTCAGGAACTGCTTCCCACTGTTAATGGTTTGTTATAATTCTCTTGAAGACTATGGAATCTGCTGAATCATTATCTGGTTCAATTATTTATTTCACTGGTTGTTTCTAGACAGTCATTGCCATCTTGCTTTTCATTAAGTTTCCCATTTTCAGTGTTGTCCTTCATGCACAAAGCTCACCCTTGGGCGTATCCAATAGTCATCTGTTCTGATTTCTAACATATGTACATGGAGGCTTAGGAGATCATTGTTTGTGATAGTAGAACTGGCTCAAAAACCAATTTTTCTGTGCTCTCTTTATGTTACTGCACTAGATTGAGAATGTGTTTGGGTTTTTTTTTCTATACCATTTTTTGGAGCTCCTGCTTCTCACCCTGTCCAGAGATGGGGGAAAATCTTGCACGCATACCCTAAACACACAGCAAAGATCAGTGAGCTTGTGAAGTTCAATTTGACACACAGCAGCAGGACATGTGCTGTAATATCTCTAAAAGTCAGTCTGAGGTGATTATTTTTTCATCCAATAGAAGTCTATGTGTGTTTCATTAAATGTATTTTAAATTATAATCCAACTGCTATTGTGCTTCATGGCCATTGCAACAGGAATTTCTGTTGGTTTTTTAAGTTAATTTCTACTGAAAAGTTAGATAGAAGCATAATTGCATAACCTGTATAATTGCATGTTGCCCTCTCATAAGAAATTAGATCTGATTAAAATAATCTCTTCTGCCATCCTGTTTGTATATTCGTAAAGGTCAAATGTGTTATTAGGCTTGACTATTCAGCTGCAGGATATAGAGGACTTTTTACAGCATCTGTAATGTGATACGCACGGAAGCCTTTCTGCTTACAAAATGACAGGCGTTGGTCTTGAGGGTCACAGTCACATTTTTTCTTATCTACTTTGTTGCAAGTCATGGTGCCAAATCTAGTCGAGCCAAAGGATAAAATGCGAACTTGACTGCAATGTTGTCTTGACGATGCTCAGTATTTAAATGCTGTTAGTCGAGTCAATTATCTTTTTGTGATCTTTACACTCATGTTGCATTCAGAATGCAATAGTTATTTATGAGGAAGTGTATATAATTCCATTTATCTTCAACTCTTTGAACAAATGGAGCCTGATTCTCACTACATTTAGTGCAGTATATCTGAATGCTATAGCTGCTTTCTCTAGGCCTGTGGTCCAGCTACAACTGCCAGGGTAGCACTTGGACATGTAAACCTGACAGTATTCACAGAAATGCCAGAGTATTGTGTGTGAGGTGTGTTTTAAGTAATTTTCATAAATACCTTTTATATCCTGGAGCAGCCAGAAGGACACATTTTGTCTTTGGGAAGTGTAGTGGCATAAACATATTCTGTATATTTCATGTGAAGGTACACATCTGATATTGAAGGAAATATTGACAGTGGCCTGTCAATAGATAGAACATGAGAGGAATTCTAAATTCTACTCTAAGCTACATCCTATTTTAATATGGAAAGCAGAGGCCTTGGAAACATGCAGTCATGAAAGATACTAAACATTTGAAGCAAGAGAAGTTTAGATTCAGGGCTGGGCCTGAGGAGGTCTGAATGTAATTTCCAGATCTAGAATAGATTCCCCACATTATTTTAAAAAAAATGGTTTTATTGTTCAATGTTAGAGTGCTGTCTTCTGTGAAAAATGCAGAATTTTGCAGTACTGTTTTCAATTTTGTACAATGTCCTCTGATATCTCTTCGTGCTTTTGTATAAATCAGAAGCCCCCATGGCACTCTTGCATAACCAGAATCTGTTAACAGCCACCAGCACCTGGATAATCTGTGAAATGAGTTAGTGTTTTCATTCTGTTTTCTCTTGTCTTGCAGTTACCTTACCATTTAATCAATAATGTTGAGGTTATTCACAGTCTTCGGGTAGGCCAAGAATACAGCAATATTAAAAGAATGTGGGTGAGGTGATAAAGGCTGAATGATGGATTACATGGGTATTCCTAGTCAGGCTTTGGTTGCCTTGTATCTTTAAACACCACCTATCTTAGTTATTCTATGAATGAATATACACTTTTTTATGTCTAAAATATTTTTTAGCAAATAATCCTTCAGGATTCTCTTCTTGGCTCAAAGTAAAACAGAATAGTTACACTGAATAAATATGATACAATGGACAGATGAGACCCTTTCTATTTCTTAATATTCTATCCCCTTTTAGTCAGAATCCAGGTGTTCTCTGGGGAAAAAAGTTCAGACAGTGTGAAATAAATTCCATCTGGCAGTCACTTCTCCCATCTCTACATCCAGAGCTCATTAGAACTAAAGAGAATTCTTCAAAATTAAATGAACTCTCCTACTTAGACAGTAATTTGGATACGTTCCTGTCTTTATGCAGGACCTTTTACATCCTTCAGATGTAACTTCTTAATTCTTTAAAAATGAATGAAATGGAAAAATTTGGTACATTTCTGTTTTCCATCTCTGTTAGCAGATTCTCTTGCATGGCTGCGCTAGTCACAAACTCCTCCTTCACAAGCTGAGTCCCACCTGAAGATATTTGCTGTAGGAACCTAGTTTTAGCTTACACTAGTTTAAAGATACATTTATGATCACAGTATATGAAAAAATGGAGGTAAATACCTATGTAAAATACAGGTAAATACTTGTATTTTAGAAGCCATGTGTATTGCATGAAAAATATATACACAATATGCTGCTCTCCAATGAAGACTAGGTCATACACACCCTTCAATGGCACCTACTGGTATTACAGGTGTTAAGTACCTCCCTAAACCTGTACACTCACATCTTTAGAGAGATTCTTAGATCAGTTATCCTGTGTAGGAACATTGTGATTAAACAAAAGCAGTCAAAACTCTATTAACTACCCCTGCCTTCGCTGATTATTTGTCTCCTCCCATTTTAACAGAATTTACTACTGTTTCCCCATATCCAAGATTCTGGATGTATAGAGTTGGATCTGATTTGTCCAGGCAATTGCAGCTGGTCAGGGCATTTGTATGATGCAGGTTGAAGTATTCTGCCATTTCATCCCATGGCTACTAATTTAATGAGATTAAACAGAGGGCAGACAAACCAGGATGCTGATGGGACACGGTAGACATGTGCTTTAAACAGAGTTAATGTCTGTCTACAGTAGGATGTTAGGGTCAACATAGGGTCTCTTGAAAGAAGAGACTGTTTTTATTTATTGGTCTGGTCAAGCATACATATAACCTCTCCAATTCTAAAGAGTGTTTAGGCTAACTTGGCAAAGAATCAAACCTCCTCCCTTCTAAGAGAAAATTCTTAGGAATTCCCTGTCCACCAATTACATAAACCCTTTCATACCGTAAAAGGAACATCCTGACATGACAACTGCTCCCATGTTTTTCCATTTCTCAGGACAGGGGCTGCCTAGGCCCTTGGCAAACTGTCCATCATTGCTCATCAGCTTTATGGGATTACAGCAAGGCACGTAAACACAGTAAACACCTTTGATTCCTGAAAGTGTGTGTGTTTGCTGTATTTCTTTCATGTTGTTTTGAGAGAAATTGTGGCCCTTTGTTTTGAAACTCCCTGTCTTGTTTTTGTGGGTTTGTTGGCTGGTTTTGTTTTTTGCTTCAGTTTGTCTTGGTTTCTTTTTCTTTTTTTTTTTTTTTTCCATTGTCAGATTATGGGAAGCCCTTGAGCTGTCCTAAAGAACTGATATTTTCCTCTCCTCTTATGCTACATGGAACCAGCTGATCCATGCTGACTTCAGTCCCAGTTCTGAATAATCATGAAGAGCAGTAGCAAACCTTTCCTACCTTTAGTCTCAGGACTCTTCAGGGTGTTACTTCACCCTGCCTAGCTTTTCCATTATCCATTTACTGTCTTTGCTTCAATATATTTTCCTCTTACTACTTAGCTTTCTTTAGTAAATACATAATGTTTCTTTTTGTTTTTATAAGAAACTTGCTTGTCTAATATTCTAGCTTTTTAACTCTTATGCAAGTCACTGTTGTAAACAATTCACTGACAAAAACTTTTCTTTATTTTCCTGAATACTTGTTGAAAGCAAAGAGGACTTGATATATGTAAAATTCAACCCTTCTATGGATATAAATAATAGTCTGTAGAACAGATTATTTTGGGTTTTGATGATAATTTCCATTAAAAGATAGATAGTTCATGAGATCTCTCAGAAGCACCTATTTATATGTAATGTGTATGTATATATGTAGCAGGTAATTTTAAATGGAAGTATTAAATAGGGTCTTTTCTAGACTCTATTTGCATTTTTCTCAGGGTTTGCATTATATATAATGAGAAAAAGGTAGAAAAACACAAATTCTAGGGATAAATCATAGTGCCTTCATATGTGATGCAGCTATTTAGACACGAAAATGCTTCTGCAACCATTGTTTGAAGCAGAAGCTTCCCTTCAGTTAGGAAAAAAAAAAGGGGGCACTCTTTTGAAAACATCTTAAACTTTAATGGAATACCTAAACTAATTTTGTTCTCATTAGCATAGTTTTTTGAGCACCCAATTTAACTGGCCTCAATAGTGTCACACAATGCCAATCTAGTGGCGTTTTAAGCCTGAGTAGTCTAAATTACAGTAAGGGTGGATATGCAAACTTAATTTTTATTTTTTTAAAAATCCTTAAAATAAATGGAGAGGTTTGCTAAAAAAGGAAAAAAATATGGAAAACTTTGTGTATCCCAATGTTTAAGTGCTGCTAATTGAAAGGACATAACTGGCTCAGAAATGTTCATGGGAACAAAAGGTGATCATTCAAATGACAAGGTTATGACAAGCCTCTTTTACCATTTTCTTACAGATACTCTCCTCAAATTGGAAGTACCTGATGCTTAACAGCTGATCAAAGTGGGTGTGCAGTCTCTGAACAATATCCTACACCTTCAAGAAATTGCTTCTGTGAAAGCAGTGGCTACTTCCAAAGGGAAAGGTAACCCTTTGTCATGTGAGACAGGATGTGTCTTCCCTTGAAAGATGTGAAATGCAGCAGGAGCCCGAGGCATTTATCAGCTGACAGAAACATCGCCCTCTTCTGGGAACAGAAATGCAGAGTAAGTTGTTGAGGATGTTTTTCAAAAATGCAAATGAGGTGTTTTCAACTCTTTTATATTTATGACTGTATTACTCTGAGGCTGTTAAGAGTTTTAATTTTGTAGTTACCCCACCTGCTGTTTCATTATTAAAACCTTAGGTTTGATTAATCAAAAATGTATTCTGCAGTCAGATCACACCAGTTCTATAAAATTTGTAAGCATGACTATGCTGTGGAAGCTATTCATGACTGAAATAATTTTTAAAGTTTCTGATATGTGTTCTGATAAGTGTCTTACGAGAAAGCTGTATGGCAAAACAGGAGTGTTACACCCAGAGACAAAACACGATGTCTCTATGCAAAAGGAAAGAAAGTGAGGCACCTTCCTTCCTTTTGTATAAACCCCACACATCCAAACACTGCATGCAAAGGGAGAACTCATGTGAAAAGTTATTTTTATGAACATTTAAAGATGTAGTATATCAAAAGGGTATGGCTGACAAAATGGCAAAAATAATGCAAAAGCTTGGCCAATGCAATGCCCTTAATTCATGTAGTTTAACTGCATGCAATTCTGTGCCTCTAAGGAAAACTGTCATTGAGCCATTTGTTTTAAAACACAAATATTGTTATGAGGAGGGTATGATTGAATCTTCCCACTTCACTTAGATCAATAAACCTCTTTACATTTCAGTTCAGCTTTCACTGGCTCCCAGTTTTGCTGAATACTTTTCCCACAAAAGACAGTGTGATGAGAAATTCTTTTGCAGTTCATGTTTTCATGAAAGTCTTCATTTGATATCTGAATCGCCTTTACTGTAATGTAGCCTAGGGATAATTTAATTCTTCAGTGTATTCTTAACTCTGGCTGTGGAATTTATCCGTCCCTGGCTTACAGAATCTAGCACCAGAATGTTGCTGTGTGTCTGGACTTCTGTTCCTTACTGCAGTTGTTGGTAGCCTTGTATGGGAGCTCCTATTAGTTGTTGTGGGTTTTTTCATATTGGTGCTACCATATTCAGCAAGTAAAATGAGGTAAAAAAAAATGACAGCAGCTCTGCAAGGCAAATTTGAGGACAGTAGTGTCCAGAGTTGAGAGGGACAGAGAGTAACAGCAGAGAAGCTCACACTAAGGACAGTATTTGTTTCTGTTAATTCTGCAGTACAAATATTAGCAGTAATATTGTAAGTGGATAAATTCTTCCGACTAATGATTTTAGTGCAGCTGAACACTGTAAATCATAGCTTTTCCTAGTCCATTAGACACATAAAAGAATGAAAACAGCTTGTCTGATGTCTGGAGAAGCTTAGAGAAACAGCTAGTATTAATTCATGAGGAATATATTATGAAAGATCTGTTAAGACTAAATTTACAAAGCAAAATTTCCAATCACTTTAGACATATTTTAAAGAAATAAAATTAACTTGCTTTTTGGGAACCCAGTCCTTAGTTGACCTTTCTGTTGCAAATCAATTAGTTCCATGTGCAGTGCTTTGGCAGTACAAAAGGAACTGGGGAATGGCAGAATGTTGTGTGGAATTTAGTGAGAGTGAATGGAGTTTTTAAAAGAAGGAAAATACTGCTAAAAATAGAAGCACCTCACCAGATCTTATTCTAGTCTCATGTAATTACCTTCATCCTGTAACAGGAGTGTTGGATCCAGGTATGTGTGTCTCAAAGCTCTGTCTTACCATTGCAGGCTGCATGACATGACCATGCAAACATTTGCTCATTGCACCTTGTGAGTCAAGGGGAAAAGACCCTCACAGACAGGATTTCTCAGAGCTATTTCTTGCACAGCTTTCTCAGTGGTTTTCACAGCAATCTGATCTGAGATTACAAAGCTGTAGCAAAGGTGGCTAAACCCCTCAAAGTTTGCAGAGCCTGTTGGTGCAATCCAGTTCCTGGCATATGCTAGCAGCTAGACTGTTCCTCCTGAGGAGAGGAGGATACTGGAACCCTTACTGAGGCAGCAGTTAGGATCAGCCTTGTACTTTGTACTTACGGGGGGAAATTGGATGTGTAGAAGTTGGGCAACCAGAAAAGTATTTGGTCTGAACAAGAGTCCCCACACTTACAGTTCTGGTCTTGTAACAACTCATTTACGGACTGTTTATCTCAAGGAAAGGGAGTGTTGTTTTCTGAACATGGTTGCTTTCATTTTCAGGACAAGTTTGCTTTTTGGGAAAGGTTTTTTGCCTTTTGGGAAAAGTTTGCTATTCATGATACTCAGTGATATTTTTTTGTTTTTTAATTACAAGGACAGTGGGCATCAGTATGAAGAGGGGATATACAGATATCATCCTTTTTAAGATCTCGAAAATAAGCAAGGTTATTTAAGTATTTAGTTGACTTGAGGTATAAAAAGTTACTTTTACTCCTATCTTTCTAAAAGGGGTTCAACATAAAAATATATTTAAAAAATTATCTGGAAAATGTTATCCTCATTTTCTATTTATCCACACAGTAAGCCTTGGAGCTTTCAGTCTAAGAAACCCAACTAAGTTGTGGATGGTTTTGGGGTAGTGTCATTTTGACCCCCTGGCTAAACATAACCTCTTGTATTTGAACTCCCAAGAACTACAAGTATTCTACTTAAGAGAACTACCTAAGTAGTTCTCTACCTAAGGTTTTCTCTACCTAAGAGAAAAGAAAAAGTTGTTCTGGGAAATATATTTTGAAGGAGCAGCTTGATTGTGAAGGCTCTTGTAGAGAGGGGATGGTTGTTCCTGTTGTTTCTTCTGAACCCAGCTTACTTGCTGATGCTTTATCCTGAGGTAATGAGTAAAGGAAAAGGAACAAAAGGATGAGTTAGTCTTTTTAATTGAAAATCCAGGTGGATCTTCATGTCAAGAAGACAGCAAGCTACCCTTGCTGAGCAGTTGATCAACAGCATATATGCTGAATGCTGGATGAAATCAGAATAGAATTCAAATGAAATTACATCTCCCTATCTCTCTTCATCTGGTCCTCAAAAGTTATTCTTTTACTTGCAACTTGGATAGATATTCATGTGTTTCAACCTCAGGTACAAAATTTAGTTAAGATTGGGGGTCTATGTTTTATATTTACCTAACAGAAAGAGAAAAGTTCCTAATTTAGAATACTGACACTTTGGTTTTGGAAGCTCCAGCTATTTTCTCAGGAACTTGGGTATCTAAGTCTGAGGTTTAAAGTTAGGAAAGTTGTTCTCTTTTAACAGTATGGGCACACATCTTTAAAATCTCAGTTTTAATAAACAACATAAAACAAATGTGGTAAGGTAATCAGAACAACAGCAGTACTGGGCAGAGGAAAACTGCAGGAGTAGAAAATAATTTGCCAAGAATTAAGGAGAAAATTTCATGGACTGTAGAAACACAAGGTGTAAAATGTTGCTCTCCTTTTGGTTTTTACCTGTCTCTTGAGTATAGAATGTGTAATTTAACAACCTGAGTTAAATATAGTGACCTGGAGAAAAATATCAATATTGATTAAAAAGCAGTGAATTGTAGACTTGCAGAGCAGTTAATGTTGGAAGGGGACCTCTGGAGATTATATATTCCATCTTCGCTGCTGAAAACAGTCAAATTAATATCAACATTGAATTTGAAATGAAGAAATAACAACTCATATTCTATTTAATGCATTTACTCCTGGCTAAACATCTAGAAACAAACCCCACAAACTAGTAACACAATTCTCTGTATTACATACCACCTGCTTCTCATCTACCATGCATCTCAAGGGCTACACCATCTTTAGTTCAAAGAGGCTTTGCAAAGTCAAAAGGAGCCCAAATGTGCACATCTTTGCAGTATCAAAGCATTTCCAGTGACTACAAGTTGTGTGATGGTTAGTAATTTTCCTTGTAAGTTGCTAGGAAAATCATGATAATAAGTCTAATTTTGCCTCATTTCCTTACCACTGTAGTGAAGTGGTGGGGAAATAGGTGATTATTCAGCTATGTTTTGCCCACGTTTAGTTTCCATAACAGCCTTCTGCCACTATGAGTATTGTGCATAGCAGTGCAAAAATTTCCATTTATCAGATCTCTCCTGTAAGGATGCAAAACAGCACGATGGGATGAGACTATGAAGTTATTCAAAGTCAGTATCATTATTTCTAATTGTTCTTTGTAGCAAAGGAAGACAAAACAGTCTTTTTCTTCCAAAAGGGCCCAATATGCTGTTTTACTATTGACACTCTTGCTCCTAGCAGCTATTCCATGTTCAAGGTTCCTATCGATAACCTTCCCTACTTCCCCCAAAGCAATTCTCATCCAAAACCAAGTTGTGCACATATTGAAGACAAAATTTTACAACTGAATTGTTACTTAGAATGTTGCTTAATATATTATCTGCAGTAGTTCAGAAATACTAGTAACACTTTACGACTAGAAATTAGACTCTTCCTGGCCTCAGTTCTATTATCTGGGGCAGATCACTTGAGTGAAATACATGTATTGAATTTTTTCAAGTGTATTTTGGCTAGAATTAGGATATGGAGGGCATTATGCATATGTATTAAAATTCTTTGTATGTAAAATATTGAGAAATAGGAATAGCAGGTCCTCTTATGTGTGAGCATTGCAACATCTATTTCATTAAAATAAGCATACAGAGATCACGCCTGTTTCATCAGCTCCATGCTTTCAAAATATTAGCATTTAAAATTCATTGCCACTCTGTGATTTAGGATTAGATAACATTTTGTAGGAACTTGGACTGGGTTCAGATTCTTTAGTGCTGGGTGAGATACACAGAGGATTCTGCTTTTGTCTTCTGCTCCACCTGCTCGTCAGTGCATCTCATTGTGAAAGCTGTTACAGCCTTGAAGCAATGCTTTATCTGGTGATTCAGAGTAGTCACCTCTGCTTGGGGAAGCTGGGTAGAATTTGGAGAATCTTTGCTATAAGCCTCTAGGAAACTGCTTCAGGCTTTATTTTAGCACTAGGATATCCTGAACTACTTAGTCCCTGAAACTAGTGACACCTTTCCAACTTTCCTTAGGGCAGGCTGCATAATTTTAAAGGAACCTTGAAGCTTACAATTCTCTTATTTGGCAAGTGTATGAATAACCAAGTCCCAGCCAGAGAGGTTCTGCTTGGGCTTTTATGTATGTATAGTCATATTTCTGGTGGTATAATAACATGTGCAAAACCTCTTCTGTTAATTGATGCAAAGGGCACATGTTGGTCAGTCTTAAAGCTTCCCAGAAACTTTTAGTGGTTTTAAAACTCATCAGAATGTCAAAGCTTCCTAGGTCCTTACCAGATCAGGAAGGAGGGGATTGAGTTGGGACCCCAGTATGTGCAATATGTTCAGGTCATTCTGTGCTTACATTTTTTTAATCCCCACACTTCCCAAAGCATCTAGGGGAATAGTTTGTAACCAAACCTGAAATGAAATACAGAATATAGGATACAGTAGACTTTGACAGGTATAATGTATCACCACAGGAGTTCTTCCTGCTGTTTTTCAGTCATAGGCTATGAATGTGCCAGATACAGCTTGGTATGTAGTATTTGATTTGAGTCATTACTCAGCCTTCTAACTGCAGCCATATTACAAAACAGGCTCGAGTGATATCCCTTGACTGAAAGATTACTGCCCAGAAGGTGAATGTAAATACAGTTGTAAGAGGCAAGGCAAACAGGTAGAGCAGCTACAATCATAGAATAATAGAAGGGTTTGGTTTGGGAGGGACCTTAAAGATCATCTAGTTCTACCCTTCTCTACCCTTGCCATCAACAGGGATACTTTCCATTAGACTGGGTTGCTTAAAACCACATCCCATCTGTTCTTGAACACTCCTAGGGATGGGACTTCCACAACTTCTCTGGGAAACCTGTTCCAGTGCCTCACCACCCTCACAGTAAAGGATTTCTCCCTAGTGCAATAAGAAATGCTTTAATATTCTGTTCTTTCCTAATGTTTGCTTGTCCTTTTGCAATTGAAAACCTGACCCAAATATCTGTTGTAGGTTCCTGTGTGACATTTTATACTTTAGTTATAGTCCTCAAAACATGGAGGTTAGGCAAAAAATTTTTAGGTAGTTTGGACAATAACGTGAAATCAGGAAAAGCATAGTATGTTTTCTCAAAATAGTGAGGCAAGAGTCTATTACATGTGTGCTCAGTCCAGGTGAGAAATTTAAGAGGTAGGAGGGCATCCAATGAAGTGACAGTAGAATACCAGTGCATCCCTCTCTGTAATATAGAAAATGCTGAAGTCCCACCAAAACAATGCTCCTCTTATTTTCAAAAATATTGAAAAGAACAAAAAGAAACCCCAGAAATTAACTAGGAAAAAACGCAAACCCCTGGTTTGTCAATGCTAAGAATTTGTCAGAGATGAAGGAAGTTTTCTTGAAGACCAATCACTTATAATCTTTGGAGTTATGACAAGGTACATCCACTAAATATGTACCTCAGAATATGAGTCAGCTATGGTATGATTTCCCTGAACGTATTTTAAAATATTATGGGACCTTCTGTTCATTAAAAATGGCAAAAAGCTGAAAGAGTGTACAAGAGACATATTATTACAGTGCTAATCTTTAGGTATTTTTTTTTTGTCAGACTCTACCCTTTGGAATTGGTATGAATAATGCAAGAAGGTAATGCCCTGACAGTTACTTTAGATTCTGCTTTTTAGTTGCTTCGGAGTTGCTAATTATCTTCTGTACCATGGAGAACTGATGAAGAGAGTCTTTCATTCCAACAACAATTGATCAGCAGTCTTCACTGTAAAAAATTTAAGTCCCAAGATTTTACTGGGGTAAAAGGGTGTAGGTTTATTTGTTTCACTGGCATTAAGCAATTTTGCACCATCTAAGGATTTTGCAGATTATTATATCTAAAGCTGTATATTAGAGCCCTTATATATTTCATAATAGAAGATGATAAATGGTATCAGGACAAACTGTTACATTTCTTTAAAAAACCTCTCAAGTCTTTAAATGCTTCAACTTATTTACAAGTACTGGGGACTTCATAATGTTAAGGGAAGAAAAAAATCTTTTGAAAACATATTTTTGCTAAAACCAGAAAAAAAATCTATCAGGAAAAAGGAGAAGAATACAATACAAAGTAAAATACTATAAGGTCAGTAAATCTGTGGTTTTTAAGGTTTCTTTGTCTCCAAGGGAAAAAAATTCTGAAACAAGATAAATATCCATAACTTTTTGGAGAACAAAATTATTATGACTAAGGATATAAAATAATGTAACTATTAGTGAGGGTGCTAAAGAAGATAGAGTACTCCACAGTTGCACTGTGAATACAAAGAAAAACATGGCAGGTTTCACAGGTCCATTGCAGATTAAGTCTAGTGTAGTAGCAGTTTAGAAAAACCCTTTCAAGCAAAGAGAAGAAAACAGTTTAACCCTTAACTCAAAAATGGAAATAGTCCAGTTAGTAGAAGGAACTTGGACTAGCTGTGCATCCCTGTGAAAACAAGGGGAATAAACACAGTATATTTGTAGGAATTATTGGCTGACTCCCGTTGTGTCTTTCAGCACAGTTTGATCTCTTCATAAAAGTTCAGCAGGGAACACCCAGTTAGTTTTGAGTCATTGCTGCAGGGAAGTGGCCTTTTGACTTGGTGGTATTTTTGTCCAGGTTGTTAGTATGGCTGGTCGCTGCTTACTTGTTACTGTAGCTGACACTGTTCATCATTATTATTTGTCACCACCCTGTCAGAAAGCCCTGTTGTGCCTGGCACGGTACAAGGAAGAATAGAGGGATGCTGTCTGTCCTGGGAAGTTTACAGTTTGTATACTGAGGGGAAAGAATCAGGTGATTTTAGGGTATGTAACTTACTATCCTGAAGTCCTTAATGAATCACACAAAAACCCCTTTTTCTCTTCATTAGCCACAGAGGGATTCTACAGTGATGAGCTCTGCCATAGGATCTACACTGCTGTGAGTTAGGTGAGATGATTGCCTCCCAGTATGTCACAGTGATAGCCATTATAGGATGTCTGGCTCACTGGTGCTTAAATCTTTAACAGCTTTATATGTATGTCATGTTTATGTGACTTTAAAAGAAGACAGTTGCAAACAACCTGTCAGAGTATGACTGCAGAGAGAATAATAAAGATATTTACAGTAGTATTCTGAAAATGGAAGAATGGCAGTGTAGAGTGTCTATGCATTCTCTGAGGGACTCTGAGTGCTGACATGAACTCCAGGCAGGATCTCTTGGACCTTCCCACACCAATCTTTGATCTGTGTTGTGCTGTAGCATACGTTTACAACCATTACAGTTTATATAGCATACATTTTATATGCTGGTCATGTTTTTGGGGTTTTTTGTAGTTTTACTTTTTGTTTGATTTGTTTTTTTGTTTGGTTAGTATTTTGGTTTGCTTGGTTTATTTGTGGGGGAGGGTTTGGTGGTTTTCCTTCAAAGTAAAGATTTTGGCAGGAAAGGTTCTGTGATGCAGTAAAAAACTAAAACAAAAATAAAAATGAAGACCATTATGGGACTGGTGACATCTTCCTCTTGATCTGGATAAGCCTTGCTTATCCTGACAAACACAGGTCCCTCTGTAGCCTGACCTCGGTGAGGCAGGGTGAGAAGAGAGCATGTCAGTGATCTAATCAAATCTTCAGAAGTAAGAGGATTTCAACAACAGTTCTTCAACGCAAACAGCCTTGGGACAACAAAGCCTCCTAAAGCAAGTTGAGCTAAAAAGATGAGAACTAACCCATAGCAATTGAAGTTGTATGACTGCAAGATAAAAATATAGACATTTTAATGTAAAAACCAGTTTGGCTACTCACATTCTGGTTTCATGCATGCTCTGCTTCTAGAGTTTCACTAGCAGGCCTGTCACTGAGTAGGTGCATAAAGGTTTTTTGATGCATATGCATCAACATATAGCATAGACTCTTTAACATTGGAAAACACTTCTAAAATCATTGAGACCAACCATTAACCAAACACTGCCACGTACATAGAGAACAGAATTGCTCTTCTCTGTATTAACTGATTACCCACAAAAACAGCAGCTTAGGGACTGATTGAACTGATATTTCAACACAGGCTTCATCTCAGCAGGTACCACAGAGAATTCATGAAGCAGTTTGCCATAACAGAGGGGAGAGGATTCTTGTTTCTCCAAGACCTGTTATTCCTTACTTTGCTATTGTCTTGGAGCTGCCAAGCCCAGGTGATTTGTTGCTTCTGTTAGATCTTCACAGGTCTCAAAGTGATTAGTGGAGATAAAGCAACAGCATCTGGGTTTTGTTGACTAAATCAGGGTCAGGCCCCTGGAATAAAGGAAGGTATGTGGGAGAAAGGGGGTTGGTTTGGGGGGGTTGGGTAGGTAGGGTTTGTGTTATATTTCCTTTTATACAACTCTACAGAAAAAGAGCAGGCTCTAGGCATAGATGATTTTGTCCTGTTCACTTATAAAAGAATAGCTTTATGGGATAGTGAACAGTCCCGATAAGGCTTAGTATAGAGGGTTCATCTAGAGAAGAAATTTTGTGCTGCAGGAAAAATGTAGCTTATGGTGTTAAAGAAGAGAGGAAGAAAAAATTTTCTACAGTGTGGTATAGCTATGGTGCAGCAGAGTGTGACCTGAAGAGCAGTGTTTCATTAATGCAACCTAAAGCACTTGCTTGCATTTTTATTTCTAGAATACCTGAATGACAAGGGCTCTTAAGGTAGATGGTGCAAAAACTTGTATTTCCTTTCTTCCCTGTAACTCCAGTCTAGAACTAACTCTAGAATTATGCTGATCACATTCCTGCTGATAAAATATTAATTATTTTTCAGTCTTTGCTGAAAAATTTGAACCTAGGCATGGTATAGTTAAGCCAAGGGTGAAAACAGCCAAAAAATGTAATTCAGATGGGGAAAATCTATGCCTGGAAGAAATACAATGGGATATCAGGAAAAAATCCGAACCAGTAAAACAGAATCCCTTAACCATTTACATGCAGTGGAATCAAGATACAACACTCCTGATAACTTTCCAAGTTATCTTTGTGCTCTGTATAGCTCAGAAGTCAATGGAGTGATGGAGTATGGTCCCAGTCATCAAGCATGGTGCTGTGTTCTCAGACACAGTGCATCTGTAGCTGTTGCAAACTGGGGTAGAACTTTGCTAGTAAACCAAAGTCACTCTCTGCTTCCTCTGCCTGAGCCTCAAACTACAACAGCAGTTATTCTGCACTACCAGGATTGTGGGAAGGAGCAGAATGGTACAAATACAGGCAAGTGCATTTCCCACATCCTTATCTGTCTTCAACATGTTTCACAGTGGACTTCTACTGAGTGAGTTGTTGCCTTAGCAATACTGATGTAGAGAATGAAAAAGAACTTCTTAGGGAAGCAGCTGGCAGAAGCCTGGATTACACCTTCCACATGGAGGATAAGTAGGCTGATTGAAGCTGTCTGTCAAAGTTTGGTAGAGCAGTTAGTTTCACCTGGCTTATTCCACTGCAAGTCAGTGTTCTATTTTAATGTGAATTAGTTTTTTAAGCTGGAGGCTGGAAGGAATTTGTTTTTCTTATATTTTCTGTACTGTATGTAAAGATAAACAGAAAGCAGTGTTAGGCACTGGTAGAATGTGAAGGCTGCTGAGCCATATAAAATTCCTTACACGTTTACAGTACCTTTTGAACAAGAAGACTTTAGAATGTAGTCTATATTGGGAACATAGGAATGTATATCATGTATTATGATGTTATAATGGTTCTTGATGGAAGCTAATACAATGTTATGTGTCTATAACTAAATACAACTAATATATTTAACATTCTTATTAGTCCATAAGCTTAATTATTTCAAGAGTAGATAATTTTATTGTCTTGTCGAATACCATTGTGTGTAGTGAGGATTGTGAAGTAGGCTAGTGATGGTTGTATCCACAGTTCACTGACAGGTGAGGGAGGAAAATAGCATTGATTCAGTTAAGTTTTAGTCACAAACCACCCACTTGGTCCTGATAGTAACACCTGTAATAATCTGTTGTTTCATCTGTTAATTGTGACATATGCCTGTCAGTGCAACAAGACTTGGAAATTAATATTACTAATAGTAATAGCTAATAGTAGCTAATTTGATGAGCTACAGCCCACATTTGGGGTTTTGATAATCTATTAGTAGAATATAGTGCTTGACTTCAGGATGATTGGAAGCCTGTTCTCTAGGTTTAATTGTTTTGAAGAACTTCAGAAATATTAGCCAAGGAAAGCTGATACCAGCCTTGCTTTGTGTTATCTTGCTTTTATGCAGCCTAGTCACTGTGTTGTGTATTTATTTAACTGTACTCACGATTGAGAGAATAGACAGCAATGGATTGGAGTTCTACCGTCATTTGTGTTTCTTAAATAGCTACTCAATGGAAGGGGAAAAAAATTGATTGCACGCTGGATACCTAGTGAGACTTTTGCTAAAACAGATACATAGTGAGCTGATATTCAAATAAAAGGGTCATGAGGGTTCAAACTGGAAGCAGAGTACTTTAAATCTATACTCTGCTACATTTTGCACATCTCTCCTGATTTAATGTTTTACTTATGAGAAGAGTGGCTGTGGGTTGTATTTTTAGTAAGTGCAAAAAACTACAAAAAAAAAGTATAAAAGATGTGGAGAACAGAAAAACAAATGTCTTCCTTTTAAGATTAAAACTTTTTGACAAAGCTTTCGCATTTATTCAGACTTGCACTAGAGCATTTCAGAAAAACTCTCCATAAAAGATGGAAAGATAGGTATTCAGCATCCTCTTGTTCAAGACAGCACAGTCAAAAAATAAATAATTCCTATTGCCGTGACAGTTCTTAAAATCTTGTTTAGTTTTTGAATGTCACAGTGATATATTGTGTGAAATACCCTTAAAAATATGAAGGAGAGTTTTTATTACATCTATGTGAAGACAATACAGTGGTATCTTATTCTATCTGGTGCCCAGCATCATTAACAGAAATGCAAGTCAAAAATATAGTCATTGAGATTTTGGTCAGCCAGGAATAGAAATTTGAGGTAATTAATTAGTTTAACCAGACACAAGAATATAAATATGAAAGACTCTTACCTATGGAATCTACACATTATGGAACAAGATCTGTCTTGTTTCACTCTTTTTTTTCTTAAGGATGTCATAGTTAGGGAATATTGATGAAGTGACACACATAATTTCAAAATTAGAGCTTTCAAATTTCCATCCTAGCTATTCTAGTATTATATAACTTAGAGATCTATTACAAGCCTAACAGTTGCTCCGTCCTCTCAACTCCTCACTAGAGTGCTGTGTCCAATTCTTAACTTCACCACAAAAGATATGGACATGCTGGAGAGAGCACAATAAAGGGCTATGAAGATTATTGGGGGACTGCAGCATCTCTCCCATGATGAAGGCCTGGGATGGTTCAGCCTGGAGAAGAGAAGGCTCAGGTGAATCTCAGTGTATATAAATGCCTAAAGGAAAGGTGTAAAGAGGATGGAGTGAGAGGCTTCTCAGTGGTGCTTGGTGACAGGAACAGAAGCAATGGGCACAGACTGAAACAAAGACTTTGTCTGAACATCAGGAAACTCTTTGCTGTGAGGACAACTGAGCACTGAAACAGGCTGCCCAGAGAGGTTGTGGAATTTTCATTATTTGAAATATTCAAAACCATTCTAGACATGGTCCTGCACAGCCAACTTTAGCTGGCCCTGTTTGAGTGGAGTGCTGGACAAGATGACCTCTGGAGGTCCCCTGAAGCCTCAGCCATTCTGTGATTTACATTCAGTTTGCATAAGTTCCTCTAGGCAGCTCTGACTAACAGACAGTATTTGCTAAATAAAAGCCAGTTACAGCAGTGGGTTTCCTGCAGAAGTTTCAAAACTGTAGAATTAGTTCTTATACAGCTTTTTATTTTCACACACGTGGTGTAATTATTCTTAATTTTTATCATTACAGTTGGATAAAAGATACAGGAAAAGCACAAAATACTGTGATTCTCAAGGCCAATAAGGATAAGCTAACCAACCAAATAAAAATACTTGTACTATCTGTCATGAAAGGCAGAATAATACAGAAGAAATTTATGTTAATGAAGTTTTAGGATAGGCGTAAGAATTATTCAGACACCAAAGGACTTGATAATAGACCAACATAAACAGAAGCATCTGTCTTTCTGAAGTGCTGGCTGATTAAGAAAATTACTGCATGTGTTTAACTAAGCTTTTTTACTAACCTTAGGTTAGTGGTGAGGATTAGAGGCTTTGTTTTTTTTTTTTAATGGAGAATTTTTAATTTCATTTTTGTGGAAAGGGGCTTAAACTCTTTCATTAACATGCTGGGTTTGAACATTATTTGTAGATCTGGAAGCTGAAATGTGTAAGTAGCTGTAACTAATGGGGAGAAAGGATAGAACAAAAACAGTTAGAGGGCTTCTTTACCTCCTACTGATCCACCTGCATAGAGAAGATTCTCTGAGAACCTAAATCATTGGGGTTTAGTGTCACTTGGCATTACTGAAGCAGCTATTGCATTGTGCAGAGATGAATTATTTTTCAGAGGACAAATTCCTTTTCTGCAGCTCCCACTGTTTTCTAGAGGAAATACAGATGTTTGGCAACTCTTCTGAATGAGGTCACTGGATTCTTGCAAGCTTTACAATACCACAAAAAGTTATAAGCTTGTCAATATTTTTAGAAGCAATTATGTGCTGGTTTTGGCTACAGTAGAGTTAATTTCTTCACAATAGCTGGTGTAGGGCTGAATTTAGGATTCAATGTTGATAACACAGGGAGGTTTTCATTGTTGCTGAGCAGCACTTAGGCAAAGTCAAGACCTTTTCTGCTTCTCACCCCACCAGTGAGGAGGCTGTATATGCTAAGTATGATTCCATATAACATGGAATATCCCTTGGATCTGTTAGGATCACTGCCTTGGCTTTGTCACCTCCCAGCTCCATTCTCAGCATATACAGCTGGAGGAAGAGGAAGGAAGGAAGGAAGAGGGATGATTAGAGTGATGGTGTTTGTTTTCCCAAGTAACCACATGATGGAGCCCTGCTTTCCTGGGAATGGCTGAACACCTGCCTGCCTGTGGGAAGTGGTGAATGAATTCCTTATTTTGCTTGTGTGCACAGCTTTTGCTTTCCCTTTTAAATTGTCTTTATCTCCACCCTTTAGTTTGCTCGCTTTTACTCTTCCAATCCTTCCCCCATCCCAGCGCAGGGAGGGTGAGCAAGCAGCTGTGTGGGGCTTAGTTCCCATAAGGGTTTAAACCACAACAGACAGCATCAATAAAAGTTTTGGGGAGTAGACTGCTGTAGTATTATGAGGACTTCAAAATTCCCTTCATGACTGAACTGACTAAAATGCTATCAGGGTGTAAGAAATTGTTCTATCACAAAATCCAGTTGCTGAGCCAGTGTTGTAACCTAAGCTTAAGAGGAAGTTATGCAGCATGTGCCACCTTATTGCTGGAAAACCCACGGTTTACCAGCGTAACACTATTTACTGCTAGGGAAATACATTGTTTGCTTCATGTGTGCTGCAGCACGGCACACAAGCAAGAATAGCAGTAAGAGCCTATCAGGCTACTGCCACAGAGCAAACTGAAGGACTGTCACATTTCTTTTTTGATGTTGCTGTAGTCCAACAGTGAACAGAATAAAAAAGAGCTGGTTGAGTCAATTCCATATTTTAGCAAGCTACTCCCTTGCTGTGGAGTTTTCTGATGGTGGGTAGAAGAATTAATACAAACTAGAGAAATGGATATTAATGTTTCCATAAACTAATACAGAAGTTCCATAAACTTTTATACAGAAAAGACACTTTGAATAATGTGATTCCTCTCTCTTAATATCATTCCAGCCAGGAAATAGTAGAGAATATAACATATCTGTGGAATAGGAGTGCTGTAACTTAACCACACACTTGGATTTCACCATTTCAGAACTGATCTTACATTCTTTCTACCTGCACCTGTATGCTTCCCACAAAGCAGGAGAGTTCCTCTAATGAAAAAGCTTAGTCTTCAGAGACTTGAGCAAGCTCACTTGAGAAATTCCTTTACATGAGTTTTTTAAAAAGTTTTCAGACTGTAGTTTTTCTCTCCTCTACCTTATCTTTAAAAAAGAGATCCATTAGAGCCGATCAATTTGTACATTTCACAGTGTTTTCAGTACTAAATTTTTTTCTCTTCTGTCAAGTTTATATTTACAAGCGAAGCAATTGAAACCCAATAGCAATTAAGCCCAGGTGGAGATCCTTCCCAGACCTGTGTTCAGGTGTCAAAGAAAGTTATGTGCATTTCTGGAAAGTTCTTAGAAGTCTTAGAATTTCCTCTTGTTCATTGTTCTCCTCTGTAATGATTGCTATTTTGCTTTGACAACAGTATTGTCTGTGTATCAATTTAACAAGCACACAAATGTGATTTGGAAACACCAGCTCAGTATTGTCACCTCCTTAGCTGTTTAATGAACCAGCACTTCCCTCCTCTAACTTTAATGGATTACTCTACAACAGAATGAAACTCATCCACAAAGAGCAGCAGAGAGAGCAATTACTGCAAATTTCATCAAAGAAGGTTTTCAGCTCATTTTGTCAATTTAGTAAGTTGCCTGTAAAGTTGAGACACAATTTTTTTTAATTTTCCGGCTGTACTACTTGTTCACAGGGTTTTTTTTAGATATATGTACCTTCATAGTTATGAGATATATTTAGGAACAGTGTTCATTTCAGGGGAAGGGTTACTCTGTAGTCCATGTGTTAAGCAGGAAACAATAGTCAAGCTTATCATTTGCAAAGGAGCATAAGGACAGACCATTTCTTTATTTCAACCAAATTACCTAATCCTTTAAGGCATCAGGAATTTACTGAAATCTTTAATGAGGTACAGCTTTTTTTATGTTCAAGAAAATCCAGAAAAGAAGGAATTACTCTTTGCCTAACCTTTAGTTGTGCAAAACACAAGATTTTCTGGGTCCTGCATCTGCAATGCAGCCAAGGACTGATTTTTCTAGCCTGTGCAATGGATTTTTCAAATGTCTTCACAGTTCCTTGAGACAAGAATGCATTCTTGACTTAAATTTCTGTAGTCTACAATTCCATTTTTCATTTGAGCAAACAGCAGTTTGGATTATAGGTGAACAGCTGTTGCTAATAATTTCAAAATGAGAAAATCAGCAAAGTACACTAGCAGAAATAATCCTTCAGGAATTACTTATATGAGAAAAAGAAGAGGATCGAATTCTGTCAGCAGGAATTAGTTCAAACACATCAATGAATATTGCAATGTCTTTTTAAAGGGAATATACAATTTGAAAAGAAAAAAAACAGTGAAAAGGGATCTTTTTTGCATCTTCCCACTTCTTTTTGTCAATATTGTGTGTGTATATGTGAAATGATTTTGTACATTATTAGATAATATATAAAGTATGTATAAATGCTTGTATTTTCATATACATATTTCAAAAAGGTATAATCTCAACATGCTCATCACCTCAACTCTTTTATGTCTTTCCATATTGATTTTACATTCTTGAATTAGGCCTCCTGTCTTTATTTTGCTAATTTGTTGTGTCTTCTTTTGTAAAATGTAGTATTTTTGAGAATCAAAAGGTATTGCTTTCTTTCTGGAGTTCTACCTGGCTGAATCTCTTAGATATCAGTCCTCAAAAAGAGTTACACTGTGAGCACTGTACAGTGTGTGCAATTATGAAGATTGCTTAGATAGTAAAGCTACGGAGTGTATTCTCTTTCACTGTCTAATGAATTCCTAATGACTAGCCATAGTCATTCAAAGAGATAATTTCCTTGCTAAGATAATCTTCTTTTATGTACCCATATTTTCGTTACATGAGCCATTATTGTGCTTTTCATGTCTCAACCTGCTTCCACCTTTTTAAAAGGCCCTTCAGTTTTGCTGCTCCCTTTTTTTTTAATCTTATGTGACATTCTATACCTGAGCACTTTTGGCAATTCTTGAGCATGCTTTCCCTGTCTGCAGAGAGTCTGTTTTGGCTCATCCTACTTCCACAGTGCAGCTGGGCATGCTAGATTGAATTTTTCTGCTTCATACTTGCCAGCTGCCAGACCTTAATCTCTTTCTAAAACCAAGAATTATCAAACTCCTCAACTTTTTCTCTCATTACCGTAGCTTGAGGCCCATATGGCAGATTTACATAGGAAGACAAAACAAAGTAATTCTGCAATTATCCTCAAAGCAAAGGCTTCTCTGTTGAATCAAACAGTTCCACTGCACAGATTTTAGTGGAGCAGTCTCATGTGTCTTTCTGAAGAAGAGGTAGATTAAACTGGGCACCGAGAGCACTGAATTTTAATCTGGATTTCAACATTGGCTGCCTATGTGTCCTACGGCTAGTAATTTCACCTTTGCATTTCAGATTGTAAGGCCTCCAAACAAAGAAAGGGAGTCCTCTTTCCCTGTCTTCCTAAATTTGCACAGTGCTGTTACAGTAGGCTCCAAACCTCAAGCATTACTGCATCAGAAGTTTGCTTCAGTCACCTATATAATATTTGTGGTCTGAAACAGTCTTAGCTGCTTCCAGGTATTAGAGAACCACACAAGCATTTTCAGCTCAGCTCTTGAGTCTTTGCTCACTCTGTTTTACAGTGAAAGGATTAGGGATGAGAAAGCCTTCAAGCTGAAGTTATATAATGACTGTACTCTGTCTCCTAGAAGGACATTGTATCCTTGATTTGAGATGAGGCTGCAGCAAACCAACAAGTTCTTCCACTTCTGAGAGATGAGACTTGACAGATAACACTTTAAATGCATATGTTGTTATTACGCTAGACTGAGTTAAGGTAGCAAAGGTGACAGGAGTATAGAATGCTTGAATTCTAATCTGGATTTCTGAGGAAATGTATTAATTATAAAACTGTACTTCTTTGTCACTTCTTTAAAGATACACAAATTTTGTTTTGAGGATGCCTTCTGCAGCAGCAGGAAGTCAGAAATATGAAGGTGATTCAGCATCATTAATACTAGTCTAATGGCAAAAGTGCCTTTCCCACCAGCAGTCTCCCTGAAGCACTCTGGAAAAATTGTTTTAATATTTTGACCTGATCAATTAATATAATGGGTAAGATGTCCCCTTGGATCTTCCTCAGTGTTACTGTAAATCTGAACTTGGCATGACTCACACAGATGATATAGAATTGTCTTAGCGAAGCTTATATTTTGCCATTTGTATGAAACATTTGTCAGTGGAGAGATGAGAGGGGGAAAAAAAGAGTGAACTGAAAGTGAAATATACGTACAACGCACCACTTTTCTTCAAAAGCTTTGTTTTCCCTCTGACTTTACTATGGCATATGCCTTTACTTTTTTGATTACTGAATAATATCCAAACATTTTTCTTTCATAATAAAGAATGCAGGTCATTGATCCTTAAACAAGATTAACCCTAGTCTTCTATGTCTGATTGTAGATTTGTTTGTTAAAGAAACCCCTATTCGGAAAGGTATTGATCCTTGTGATTTCATAGGGGCAGGAGAAGGAAGTCAATAGTGATGGTTGCTGTCTTCTTTCTGTTGTTTTTCCTTTGCGATTCTGCCTTGGAAGTTGCTCAGCAGACCCTTCCAGAGTGCTCAGTTGCTCATATAAGGTAAAAAAAATGGGAAATACTGTAATTAAATGACTGACTAGTACCTGGTCTTGAAATTGTGAATAGTTTATATGGTGAGTTTCATCTTGGCGAGCTGCCAGTGTTTCAGCAATCAGTTGGATCCCCAAATGACTCTGGACAGGTGTATGTGTTACACCAGTGACAGAGTGACTTCCTTCATGCTGTGAAATGGCTTGATGAGCCATCGTTTCCCTTGGGTGGAACACCCAAATACCAGCTTGCAGTGTTACAGAGCACGTTTTGTAATACACAGGACCTTGTGCCAAAGGCAGTGTAATGTCCCAAAGCTACTCAGTCTAAACCAGCCCCCCTCTACTCCCCTCATGTGCCATTAGTCAGAAACTTGTTTGAGACATAGTATTGGAGGGGGGAGAACCCCATGCTGTTTCTAGTAGTTTGTAGGTGCAAGAGCTGCAAGAATGAGTTAGGTTCTCTTGCATTTAGCAATGGCACAAAATACGGTGGCCCTTTAGAAGATTTTTGAAAATATTTGGATACTAGTTTCTAGAGTATTGTGTATTAGAAGAAAAGTGCTATAAGTCTGTCTAAGCTTGGGGCAAAAACTTGCAGAGCCTTAACATTAACAGGAAAGTATCAGAAATCATGATACTATGGGGTGGAGTGTTTTATCCAGCCACAATTCCATGCATTATGTTGCTGTAGGGTGACTATCCAACAGGTGCTTTCATTCACATAGTTCATTCAGTGATATAGCTAAAGATATGAGGAACAGACCTCCTGTAACACCCTAAAGAGCTGCTTATGTTACAGAAAGAGCTGACTGTACCTTCGTATTTACTCTCTGATACCAGCCCTGAGCTGTTTGTGATTCTGCTTATTTTGGCTCATCTGCTCGGATTTGGTGCACTTTCACTCTTTAAACCTCAGATAATATCTTTTTTGCTTTATTAATTGCTGAAAGAAAATCTTCAGAATTAATGAGACTGTTTGGAAAAAAAAAGACCAATTTTTTCTCTTTTTAGCTACACCTATTTTTTATTCTGGTTCTATTTTTTCCTATTTTCCAGTAACAGGCAATATGCCTATCTATAATTACAGTATAGTATTAAGTTAATTGGTTTAAGAATATGCAGGTTATCATGACATTCTGTATGAAATCCCTCATACTTGAAGAGCCATAACTATAATTTTGGTGGTTTTTTGCATGTGCACTTAAGAAGAAAATGTGCAAAAGCCCCAAAACTCTTTATCAGCAGTGTTGCATTGCTTTACCTCAGTCACAATTAACCTTCAGTTTATGTGAAGCAGCAGGCACCGTGTCCTTGTTTGCAAGTTCTACAAGTTTTATGTGAGCTGTACCATGACCTTACTAGCTAATAAAAATATGTATTTAAAAATAGATAGAAAAGTCAGAAAGGAGAAGGAACTTGAGAGCGGCAATGCTATTTGACATCACATGTCCTTTTCTCCCTTAGTTCTCCTTGTTCCCTACCCATCTGGTTGATAAATATTCTCTGTGTTGCTTGTCTCTTTTGTATGAAAAGGCTAAGTAATTTTTTTTTTTTTTGGTATGATTCTCTGTCAGGAGTCCTTGATGTGTCTCCATATCCCTATATTTCTATTATTCTGTGAAATTTCGGGTATACTCATCTTGTCTGGCACCCCAGGAGAAAACATGGGAAGCAGCAGTCGCTGTTGCAGACTGTTCCCATTGCCTGGATGCTGAGGAGCAAGGAAGAAATGTAGGTTAAAATGGCTGGGCTGCTGCCTCTCTCCTTCCAGTGGCCTTGGGAACACCTGGTGGATGCAGCCCTGTAGGGAACTTTTATGTCACATTGCCTGTTTCTTAAGCATGGTGTAAAACAGATTTGACTGAGAACTTTTACTGGGAATAGCTTTTTTCAGGGAACTTGAATGGTGAAGCGGAAACACATAGCAAGTTTTACATGGCTGGGGAATTAGAGAGTAGGGCAGGTATTCTTTCATTAAGGACTTTACAACTAATAATATGCTCTGTCAAAGAAAATTGCTCATGACTGTTGCTGTTGGAGCATGTATTGGAGAAGGTCACTTCTAAAGCACCAAACATCCTTGAATAAAAATCCATAGAATCACAGTAATTTGGTCCTGAACTGGTGTAGGAGCAGATGGACTGAAGATAAATGATCCTTATATAGGGTATACTGGGGAATAGCTGTTCTATGTGGCCAGTGTTTATTGCTGGGATTATACTCACCTCTTAGCCACTTGTCTGGCTGAGTTACACCAATAGCAATTATGAAAATGTTTCATTAATTTAAGGGCATTGAAACAGTCCCTAATAAAGGACTTGGCAGCAGTCTGCAGCTGCCAAGATAAGGTTCAGTACAGTGCCTAAAAATGCATCTTCTGTGGCTGGTAAATCCTCTATCAGTTATGTTATTTGATCCATTAAGTAGGCTGGACTTTTTTTGGTGGATATGTTAGTTGACTTTATGACTAATGGCCAGTGTTCATACAGAGTGATAAACCAGTCTGCTCCTTCACCACTCAAAAACCTGCTGACAGATAGCAACAAAATGGCATCAGATGCCACGCAAGAACAGATATCACTCTAATAAGCTAAGGGAGAGATTCATAATTCACATCCAAGGTCTTACTGTGGCTTGCCTTCTTCTCTAATAAGCTGCAGGAGTCTGGCTACCACTCCTGAATATCAAGCACAACAGAACAGCAAGAAACTATTGTCATTTGCTTGTGTTGGGCAAAACACTTCCTCCTCTCCCAGATACACTTGCAAGCTATGCACTGAGAGTAACACGGAGTTACCCAGTTGATGACAAATAATGTGCATCTGGAGATATGTTTGTCAGGAAAGGAACATCACCTAAACACAAATCACTGTACTTCAAATCTAATTCCAGCATAAATTGCTTTATATTGGCTTGTGTGTCATTAGGGTCATGAAGAAATCATCTTGATGTAAGTAAAAAAAAAAAACAACCAACCCTCCCCACAAAATCAAACAAAAAAACCCCACAAGCAAATAAATAGCCCCTTAAAACCTCAACAATAAAAAATCCCCCCCAAAACACCAAACCAAAATCTCACAACAGAAAAAAAAAAAGAAAAGAAAAAAGAAGCTACCACAAAACAAAACCCAACCAACCAAGCAAAACCCCAACAAAACCAGGTCTCCTAAATGGCTACACACTAAAGAGTGTGTAGAGCCAAAGTGAGACTGACTTCTCCACTGTAACGTCAAGAGAAGGGAATGAAATTCTGCAGAAGACTCAGTGTCTTCTACAGCACTGGTCAGGGTTGTTCTATAGGGAAGTAGTTATTAGGATACTGCTTGGGCTTACAGCATAAAAAGAACCAAGAGAAGGGCATAACAGATAGTGCTAGTCTGCATGAATAAAGATGTCTTTAATGTTTGTTTTAAAGAGTAGTAATATATTGGTTTTAGATTAAAGGCTTTTGTTTTAGCCTTTATATTAAAGGAAGATGAAATATCTTAAATACAGCTGTTCAGGTAACTGAATATGGGAGCGAGCAGGTGTCCCTATATAGATGACTACATAGTAAAGCAGCCTGTATGCTAAAAACATATAAATAAATGACAAATAAATACAGAAAAAGACATGTATGGAAGTATCTACAATAAATTGCATGTGTATTTTTCTTATTTCAGGGTATTTTTTTTTATTTAGGTTGACAATGATACGTATTCTTGAATCTGGATTTATTTTTATTCTTATTTGTATATATTTTAACTATTGTTTTAGCTGAATTGAAATATATCTTTTTAAATATATTTTTCTTACTGCATTGGAAATATATATGGAGCTATAAATACCAAATGCATATCTGTTTATTGAATTTTCATCCAATTTGGAGTGGAAGATATCTTGGGTTTCTTGTAAACTCAGTTTCTATTACAAAAGAAATCAGTATCAAAGCTGGTTTAAAATTTCAGTTTTGTTTGTAGCTGTTTATCCACAAGGGTTTTGTTTTGCGTTTTTTTTTTTCTTCCCAGTTGACTGAGTTTAATCTTCATTCACATATGATGCTTCAATTTTCTAAAAAGTCTCCAAGCTTTGCTTTAATACCTTCTGAGAAAACGGTTTATGATCCTTTTGTCCTGTTTTAGCTCATCACGTTATTTTTCTGGTGAACTTCTCATGTCTTTTTCTTTTAGTAGCTTAGGACTTTTCTCTTTGTTCTGTCTCATTTCTCAGGAGTGCAAATTGTAACTTAACTCCTAGGAGATGCCACCTTTCTTCTAGTGGCAGTGTGAATGCCCATCTAAGTTGTGTAAGTTCTCTAGACTGCAGCTCAGCAGGTAGCCATGGAGTAGATGAACCTGCCAGTTTGCAACAGCTTTTTCAGAGAAACTGTCAACAAATGATTCTATCATGGATATTTTTCTCTAGACAGACCATATTAAGTCCTCCTAAGACTCACAGGACTCGTTAGACTGTCCACTGACTCCTGACAATTATTCTGCAATGTAATTAGGGCCTTCATTTAAGGACTTTGTCTTTTGTAAGATCTCATTCTTTTCACTCCTTCATTAGCAAGGGAGTATACAGCAGTCTCATCAAAGAACAGGGTGTGAGATTGTATTGCTGTGCTAACTTAGCTTATGGGACTAAAACAGCTCAAGGCTACTCTGGTGTTCTTAAATGTTTCTTTATTTCCCTTGCTGGTTACATCTTAAAGCAAATCTATTTTTGCTGTGCTGAAATTTACCACACCAGGTCTCAGAATGTAGTGCCAGGATTACCCCTGCCTTGTGTACTAGGTGGCATTGTTCCTACCATCAGGGTTGTACTTGTGTTTTTTTGTTTTCATCCTCCTTTGCCATCATCTTCTTTCCAAGGACGTTTGACCTTTTGCTTGGCTCAGCCACTCTGGTTTTCATATTAATTTCCTTGTGTGGAAGTATCAAACTGAATACAGCTCACTGTCTGCCTCTAAAGAGGAAGATGTGATAATTCTGTAAATTTCCTCTACATTTTATTTCTCCTCTGTGTCGAGTACAATTCATTGAGTGGTCAAGATGCTATTTTAAGCATGCAGAATAGACATAATAGATGTTTGTACCTAAGGTTATTCTCACAGCTGTTGGGGTCATGGACACAACAACAAGAGAAATAGAGCATGGTTATGACTTTAGGGCTTTTGTGCACTTGATTCAGTGTATGGGTTATAATGACCAAAGGAGGTGAACAAAGTGTTGGAAGTTAAACCAAGGTCTCCCAACCAGCAGGATACTGATGTGCAGTATTAGGTTGTGCACTAACAAAACTGTTTTCCATGTCTTGTTAAATGTCACTGTCATTAGAACAATTATACAGGATTAAGAGCAAAAATAAGGAGGCCTGTGCATCTGTCTGTGCTCTGAATAGCTCAGTGTGTGCTATCTCCCCACCTGCAGTGCTTGAGTTCTCTGCACAGAACATACACTGTGAGCTGAAGAAAAAGCTATGGAGAAATAAGATTGGCATAGAGTTCCCAGATAAAAATTTACTAATTGAAATGAAAAATGGTTGTAGATGTAAGGTCAGCGTTATTTACTTGGTCTCAAAAGCAAGGGGAACTGCTCAGAGCAGGTACCCTGAATTGGAATTCAACCCTATAGAAAGTGCTGTGAAATGGTAAGTTATCAGCATGATCTGGTTGAAAGGGGAAGGTCTTACCTCGTGCATATGCTTGTATATATGTATATACATATATATGTATATATGCTTGCTTTTATTCAAAAAGGTGCTGAAAGGCTGCTGTGAAGAATTCTTCTCTTCTTCAGTCACTGTTCTTTCAGTCAGGCTTTTTTGCCCAGGTACACACTGTGATGAGAAGGCAGGACAGGGACTGTATCTCTTACTGAGGGACAGGCTCATTAGAACCAGGCTGTCTCAAATTGAAAATAGCTAGAGGATTTGGTATAACTTAAAAAAAACCCCAACCAACCAAACAAAAAAGCAAACCACAAAGCAATGTTTAAATCTTTTCTGAATTGTAGGTGATAAAAAAAAAAAAAGTGGTGTTTTCAGTTTCATGGTCAAGGAAAAGTAATCGAACGTGACTTTTTAAACCATTCTCATTTTTCTTTTCTGTCAGCTAGCAAGAAATAATCTAAATGACATTTAGAGATTGTAGTATGCAAACTGTTCTAAAACAATGCATTTGGTTTTGATATTCTTTTAAAAGTTAACATAATTTTTTAGGCATTTATGACACCTCTACTTATGGGAGAAAGCTTGCTACATATTAAATGGTTTTTTTGGAGTAGTAGGTAAAATGGAAGAGAGACTTGGCAAGCATTTCTTTAAGATGGCATACGGTACACAAAGGATGCCAAGGTACAAGTAGCCAGATTAATTAATGCTGCTTCCTGGACATTATTGGAAACATTCTGGGTCCATCCTTTCACTCTGCCTTTGATACAACCATTCTCTCACTCCAATCGCCAGAAGACTCTTGAATCTCTTCTTGTAAAGCAAAGAAGGATGCATAAATAGAAAGATTAAGCAATACTGTGCCCAGAATTTTACTTTCAGCATCAGCTTTTACATGTTCTTGAGTGTATGGAGCCAATGAATGACAATGTAGTCAGTCAGGCAGGTCAAAACAGGGCTTTAAACCTTTCCTCAGATGGAAGCAGTAGCAAAAACTCATATTCATGGTTTTGGAGAAATCTGTTTAGTTTTTTTTTTGGTCTCTTGAAACTCAGTGCTGGGTAAATATTCCAATTTTTATTGAAATTTAATTGTATTTGATGTTTTCCACAACAGATAGTTCTGAATTCATAATAATTCAGTTATTTACTTGAATAATATAGTCCAGGATGAGAACTTTAATGATGACAACACAATCATAAGTAAAGTAGACTCTGCAGTGAGTTTTCTCCACGTTAAACTACAATGGTCTACCATATAGGCCTTTGCAGAAGATGCAAAGCTGTTACCCATTACTAGGTCTGGTATTTGAATGCAAACAATTTTTTTGCCTTCTCTAATTGTCCCTCAACAAAAATCAAAACAAAAGCAAAAAAAAAAAAAAAGCAAAAAGCAAACTAACAAACAAAACACATGCCCAAACCCCACCTAATTTATTTGAAAAACAAGAAATTCAACAACTGGATTCCAGATTTGCAGAGTAGCCTCTTTCCTTGGTTTCGTTTTTACTGTTTGCAGCAGGTTTTCACTTTTTATTTTCCTGCAGATGATTCAGGAATATTCAACAATATTTCAGCAACTTAAATTTAAATTTATTTTGTAATAATATTTTGCTATTAATTTTGATTTTAATTACTTTAAAGAAAATGCTTGGGTTCAGTGATCTTGGTATCAAAATAAATTACAGAAGTAGTTCTTATAAATGCTTTGCCAATTTATTTCTGCTCCAACTTTGGGAGTGAGGCACTTTAAGATGCTGTTTTGATCCTCTCTATGATCTGACACTTTCTCTAGTATTATCAAGACTCAGTTTTTCTGTTCCTTTACTAAGGATTGTCATCACCTAATGAGTTTTGGTCACAGCTCTTTGGAGATTAAAGACTTTCCATGCAGTTTGTCAGTGCTGAGTGAATCAGTTTGCTGCTAGACTTGTTTTTCCTTTCTTCCCGGACATTAATTGGTGCTGTATCTAAAGGTGTGCAGTGACTGCACTTTCTAGAGTGTCACTTCCACTTTACTGCAAATGTTACATATATACATGTGATGTGCCTGTAAGTTTACATGGCTTTATTTCGTGCCAGCAGTATACTCTTCTGTTTGCCACAATGAAAATTAGGCTCTTTTGTTTGGGATAAAATGGAAAGTTAATATCTTCTTCTATGCATTTCGAAATTTGAGTTGCCAAAACCTGTATTCAGCCCTTTATTAGGTTTGTCTTTGTACATTTTAAGAGAGGTGTTTAAATTTGGAGTTAAATGGCTTGACTTAAGTGATGTGTTCACTCAAATGCTGTGTTTTAATGTCATTGTGGATTAGCAGCTTGCTCATCTGTCAGGTTGTGGTGGAACACACAATGGAGGAAAAGACTTTTTGATAAGTGACAGTTGAGAAATGCTTGTCTTGGAGCAAATTGTAGTCTTGCAGTTTCTGTGACTTAATGGTCAAGACACAACTCTGACTACAAAATCCATCTTGAGTTCTCAAGAAATTAAATACTAGATTCAGATGTGGATCATTAGGCTGGCTTCTGACATTTATACTTGCAGGAGATAACCTCAGTGGATTAAGACAATCTAGGTTTGTTAGGTTGAGGTTTTAGGGCTTCTGTGGGTTTGGAGTTTTGTTTTCTTTTTCTGTTTGTTTTAGGGGTTCAGTTATTTTAAAAACATCTGAAACACAGGCCTTACAGGGACTGTATGCTCCTATGTCTGAGCTTCCAGATGACAACCTTCCTCTGCTTTCTGTGGGCAATCAAGAATAAGAAATATTATTACAACAGCTTGTGTTTTACGTCTTGCCTTCCCCTGGCACTCTAATATTTTTCTAAGATTGACTCTTCTAGTCTGCGGTAAATGAACACTGATCTCATAATAAATTTAGGAAGTATTGAATCTTAGGAATTAGATTTATACAACTAATTCAGGATTTAGTTCTCTCTTATATAGATTCTGGTCAGTCATAATTTCTTATCTTTCTAAGCTTTTCCTTAACTGATTCTATGATTTAAAATAATAATTTTGTGATAAGAGACCCACAAGTGCCTAATTAGACTTTATGCCAGAATAGCATTCCATTGATAATTAAATATGTCAGTTTAATGCAGTAGGTGTGAGGTAAACATGTTAAGCCACTGGGAAGTCATTTGAACTTCCTACTGCACATGAGAGTAATGCAAAAAAAAAAAATCTTTCTTTTAGACCATTAAAATTCTTCATGATTTTTATTCATGATTTGGAGTAAAACATTTAAATTTGAAAATCCTTGTTCTTTCATGAAACATATATTTCTCTTTGCTGCATCAGCAACAGGGAGATGTGATCATGTGCACCTTTCTGACCTCTAATTTAGGAAAATGGAAGCAAATACCTATTACATAATAAAATATAAAGTGCCCTTTGTCCAATACAGACCTAAAGTGAAACAATGTGATTTCCTTAAGGTAGGGAAATGCCAACACAAACCACATAACAGAACTGTATGTCATCATTTCTAAAGTATAAGTTGCTACTAAATGCCTGTTTTATAGTTGCTGCAGAGATATAGCACTGTGGGAATGAGTTTCAGCTCTGTATCTTTTGTGTTGGCCCTGCATCTCAGTGTGCAAATAGGATTTGTGCTAAATGAGGCACCAACACACTGAAATTCTTAGAATCCCAAAAAAATCTTGGGAGAGATTCCCAGTGGGCTGCAATCCAACCTCCTGCTAAGCATGGGCACAGTTTTTGGTTGCTCAGGGCCTTTATCTAGTGAACTTTTGACTATCTCCAGGGATTTTCCAGTAGGTCATTCAACACTGTTGGTTTTTAGAGAGATAATTTCTCTGAAAAATTAAACCTGCAATGGAAGAGCTCCACAATCTGTGCCCTGTACCAAGTCTGCTCAAATGTAAACCATCAAGAAAACAATTTTTCCCTGGAAATGAGGCTGCTGTTACTACAGTGTTGTTATACTTCTGGGCATCCAGGGTTCACCAGTGGACAAGTTGTTATACTTGGATTCTTTTTTGGTGGTCAGAGAAAAGGGAGTACATGTTTGCTGAGGTACCATGAGAAGCAGTGTCACCACTGTGTCTCGTGACAACAGCAGGGCTGACCAGAACTCTGCTGGGCCACATCCACTTTTGAACCCTTGCATGAAAGCAAACCTCCTTTCTACCCTGTCTCTGCCCAAATGTTTCACACTGGGGCATTACGAAGTTTACATCTTACCCTATAGTCACACCACTGATTGCACACTTTAGCTGACAAAAAGCAATCCTATGACGCAGCAAACTTAATTGATGATGTAGCAAATGGTTGATTTAAACTGACATGATTCCTTTTTGCCCACTTTTGCTGGTATGTGATTCTAGCTTTTTAAAAGTTTATCTCAATCTGTCTCTGATTTTCACCTCTTGACCCTGCATTTCTTTCTATTTGTGACATGAAAATTAGTTGCCATGGAAATGATTGCAGCAGGAACAGAGGATCTCTTAAAGAGGGGAAGAAAAAAAGATTGCACGTATAAACAGATGGGTTTAGCAGTGAGCAGGGAGGAAAAATCACCTAAAATCTAAGGTGTAAGGAACAGAGGAGCTTGTTTTAAAAAACCCTGTCTATATTTTTATTTGTATACCATATCATCTTAAACATTTGATGATTTCCTAGAGCACTGTATGTCTGTAGGTGTTTACCTGACATGCCAATTTATTTGTAAGTATACCCCTATATTTCTGGGGACTGGGTACCAGCTTTTACACAGTAGAAAGAGTTGCAGAAGGGAAGCAAAAGCTCCTCTGTGAAATAGGTATAAGAAGCAAGGTTCATAGGGTTCCTTTGGTGGTCCAAAAAATGATGAAGCCCATATTCCCCAAATGCTGTGCAACAAGAGCATCTGCCTGGTGAGCATGGTGACAGCAGCAGGAGGGCCGGTTCTGCTTAGCTATATTTGCAATTTTTTTCTTTTCCTAGTAAGGATCTGACCTGAGATATTTCAAGGCTAATTCTTTTGATTTGGATAAGAATAGAATAAAATCGGTGGTGAAATTGTCAGGCTTACACTAGGATAGCTTTCATTCACAGCATTGACACAAAGATCCTTCTCCATTCGCTGGAAAAGTCAAATACAATTTTCATTATGGAAGATTATAGTCTTTCTATCTACATTTCTATATCCATAGTGATGGGAAGCTGACAGTCTCTTCACACACGATTTTAGGGAGAATGCTTAGTAAATTCAGCTGTGGTGTGATTGGTGATAAGGGCATTTTCAGGGAAAGGTAAACTAAATTTCACATAATGTAGGGAACAAAATTTAGGTCTGTAATTGTTTTGCCTAGGTATAGTGTAAGTCTAGACATTTTAAAAGGGTATGTATAGATGCCCATTTTGTTTGTCATTCTGGAGGAAAAAAAGACAATTATATCTTTGTGTTTGCACAATGAGAATGTTGAAAAGCACAGTGATTTCTTCCTAATAATCAGAAGATCTAATCCTCGCAAGGTGGTTGAAAGGATCACAAGCTCTCTGGCTTAAGTTCTTATTAGAAACAAACCTTGTTTCACCATATCTTTTTAAAAGATAGTGGCTTTGACACTTTCTGTGTAATTATCACCTATAGTTGTCACTGTAAAGCTCTGTATTATGTCCCAGGTAAAATGGTTTGGCCCCACCCATAACCTGGAAGGATGGACTCCAGTCATAGAATCATAGAATTAACTGGGTTGGAAGAGACCTCCGAGATCATCAGGTCCAACTCTTGATCCACTACTGCTGTGATTCCTAAATCATGGCACTCAGTGCCACATCCAGCCTCATCTTAAAAACCTCCATGGGTGGTGAATCCACCACTTCCCTGGGCAGCCCATTCCAATGCCTGATCACTCTCTCTATAAAGAACTTCTTTCTAATATCCAACCTAAACCTCCCCTAGCAGAGCTTAAGCCCGTGCCCTCTTGTCCTACTGCTGATTGCCTGGGAGAAGAGACAGTGATATGGTACTGACTACACTGCACCATCCTTACAGAGCTGCTGTCCTGGCATGAGGGGGCGTTGGCTTTTGCTGCCAAAGTATAAATCTAAGCAAATACCTCAGAAAGCTTTTCATGCAGTCGTTGGAGTAAAGGAATGTTAAAGAAAAAAGCTTAACATTTGGTTAAGTTAAGGTTAAGTTAAAGTTAAATTTTGTTTGGTTTCTATGAATATTTTAGTGTATAAAAAAGATCTGTACAGAGCATGAGATTTACGTAGATGAAGAACATTTGCCAAAAATCACGTTATGAATTTATACAGATGAGTGTTTAATCAGAAGATCCAATTTTTAATAGTTATGCTTATAGATATATATAAAAAATACAGTGCACAATCCAAGTTAAATCACAATTCTTGATTTTTGCATTATATACTCAAGGGCTCATCAATAATCACATCATGGAATATTATTTATAGGAATGGTTTTCAAATAATTAAATTATGACATCTTAAAATATTTTAAACTGCTTAAGAACAAGTATAAATAGCAAAATAATTTTATACTAATTACTTGTTGTAGCTGCGGAATGGTCAATGTCATCAGAGTTAAGGGACATCTTATTCTTGGCATCCATCTCTCTAAATCTACAATGAACTTGAGCCCATCTGCCATATCTCCATCTCTCTTTATTAGTTGGCAGTAAATTTTGTGGCTTGCTTTGGGACAAGGCATTTTGTTTATTTTAAGTATTTTTACATCAGCACATCACTCAAAACTCACTGAAATCTTAGTTTTCAGTAAGGTTCTGTCATAGATGGGCTAAATGTTATTTTTTGTTTCAAAATCTTTTTTGTTAATTCTGTGCTCCTTTGTTGTCCTCATATGTTCAAGGAGTGGGGGGGTGTCTGGGATTTTTGGTCTTTCAGCAGGTGCTGTGAACAGAGAAATTAACGAGAAGTGCATCTTGTGATATCACCAGGACAGACAGACAGGATCATAATAGTTAGGGATGGTAAAAAAAAATAGTGTTAGATATCAACATCACTTCTGAGGGGCAAAAAGTCCTAAATGAGGATTAGACTCTTGTCAGAGCTTAGACTGCGAGTCTGAACTGTTTCATTGGATGACAGTGAACAAGAAGTGCACTGTTAGGTAAAATAACACCCTGCAAGACATATATATATTGCTCAGAATTGGATTTTTGTTTTCCATCCGTCTCATAATTAAAGTTAGTATTAAGACTTTAATTTTTTTAAAGATCCAGCAGATTCTGTTCTCGAAATTTGCCATCAAAATACTTTTGCTGTTCACTCTCTCTCCAGAAGTTGTAATAATACTTTGTAACATAGAAGATGCGAAATAAGCATTTTAAATGTCTATATAGATAAGGACAAGGCCATTGATGGTTCAAATAGAAGATTAATTTGCTCATCATACTACTAGTATATACATCAAGGGCCTTTGCAGGGCTGAGGTAAGAAGGCCTGTAGGTGTCCCTGCCACTGCTCACCAACCACTTGGATGCAGCATGAAATACTGAGCCTCCCAGAGAACTGGTTTGAGTTCAGCGCCCCAGTGAGCAAGGACTGGGAGCCCTTTTTCCACCTTCCACAGTATTTTTTTGAAATGTCCTTGGATATTTTTAATTATTTAAGGTTATTTTCTTAATGACTCTTTCTGACCCTTTCTCATGAGTCAAATTTCCTAGGAGCTTTTCTAGTCTCATGCAGTGAAATCTTCTGAAATATTTCTGTGAAGTATTTTTGACCAATGTTTTTGTTGTTTTCTTTCTTGATAAGCATCTGTGTAATTTACAGAAATTCTTTAATTGCAAAGGTAAACATTTTCTGTTTCTTATATTTTAAGCACTATCACTTTTTTATTATTGTCCAAACATATACTACCATGAATCTGGCGTGTTTAAATATCTTGTAGTCAAAGCCTCATATTTTCTACCTTTTTTTTTTTTTAACAAACTATGTATAATTCGGTTTTCAAAAGAAGTATAAAAGTGTGAAGTTTGTCTTGCTGTTTCATAACCTGCAGCTGGTATTTTTGGGCACAGTTAAAAGCAATCCTTAAAGTGAAAGGATCCAAAGGCTTCTGTACTTAATTGTGCACAGAAATCACATTATTCATGGAGACTTCATTGTTTTTATCTTATGTATGCACTTTCTAACTCTTTGTGAACTGGAAGAAAAGGGGCTTCCTAACAATGTCTGCATCTAACAGTCGAGACTCCAGTAATGGATTTGTAGACATCTGAATCCCTGAGCTGTGGGTTTATATTTTGGCATGGAAAACCTGAACATTTTGGACTCTATGATCTTAGAGGTCTTGTCCACCCTAAACAATGAGTATCTTTTAGGAATATATGGAGTGTGAATCAGGCTTGTGTTGCTGCTCCATCATTACATTCCTTCCTGGATGGGGGACTTGCACAATGCTCCTGAATGGTGCCCCACAGCTTTTGGTGGCATCAATTGATGCAATTATACAGATTTTGGTAGGCAATACACTTTTGCCTGTGCAACAACATCAAGATGAATGCACAGAGTATTAAATGTTTCTCAGCTCTGACTAGGGTTTCTAATTTAGTGGAGACAAAATCAAAACAACCACAAACAGGATCTCCTTGTGAATGTTGGAGGTTACCTATTTTATTAAACCCTAAGCCATAGACAATGTGGTTATCATAACACACAGTGTATCTTCTTACTTGCCTGTTCTTTTGCATGACAGTGACACAATACCCTAAACAGCAGAGCATATTATGAGACAGCCTTTCAGAACAGAAAGCTTTTTGCTAACTAAAATGGTCATATCTGACTGAGATGTAAATGTTTTGTTTTCCTTTACCTCATGCGGCATCTGGTCTTCGTGCTTCTCTTGTTGACAGCAAGTATGTTCCCTTCCCTCTTCATCAGAGAACACCTAAAAGCATGACCATAAGCACTCTGTGTCCTGCCACACTTAAATGGTCAGCTGGCACCTCCACAATAAAGCCCAGCTGAAAAGGATTTTTAACTCGACCATTTTTAATTGATATCTGGACTTACTGGCGAATGAGATCTCTGAGCACTATGAGATTTTGGTTTTTGGTTTTATCCTTTAAAAAAAATGATTTTAATTATTCAAGACACTTTTCTGTGCTTGCTTAGATTACAAACCATTACTTCTACCACTTGGAAATCTTCGTATTTCCAGGATTTCTCCATGCTGGAATAGGCATCATTTTCTTCTGGATATTGGCTACAGCTAACTGTGCCCTGCAGTACTTTCAGCCCTTACAGGTTAGATAAATCTGGCTTTGGAAGGTGCATTCATAGCAACTGGCTCTGACTACTGTAGATTTATTTGGTGATTCAGATACCAATGAAGGAGAAACTCTTTCTTTTGAAGCATTTTCAAGGGTTATAAAACTTCTGCCTATGTATAAGAAGAATGGAAACATATTTTCTGTGGTTTTCTCTATGCAATTCTTTCTCTAGGCAAGTAAGATGCAATAATAATCAGTTAGAAATTTATTCAGACCTCTTGCTGGGAGGTGATTCCTCTCCTCTTAATAAAGGTCCATTATTGATGTGCATAGTGCTGGTTTTCAGCACTACCAGTTGTATTTTGGAAAGTGATGATAGAAGGAATTGCTGTCTTGCACCATTTGTAAAACCTGTTTGCCCAGCCTGACTCCAAAGTGAAACTAGAAAGAACTATTTATCCTAGGGGACAAGCTGTAGCCAGATGAAGAGGAGAACAGAGTACCATTTAAACGACTCTTGTGTGATACACCACCAAACATTTGTTGCTAATGTAGCCAGACACTTCCTGTCAGACTGCCTCTATATTCCTGTGTTAGCCTCCTGCACTCAGTGAGGCTTATTGTTTTCCATCTCACAGCAAAGCTTTTGTTGCTCAGCATCCTTCTTGCAAACTTCCCTAGCTGTCACCAGTTGGTTTGACTGCCACTCTCTGTCTTTGCCCTGGCAGACATGAGAAGCACTTGCTATCACACCAGTTAAAAGGCATTTTAAGTTGTTCCCTGCTGTTTTCTGCTATGTGTTGCTGGTTTTGAGCTGAACACATGCCTGATTATACGCTAACTTGAACCCAATCTCAGACAGTAATGATGTTTGTTGGGCTGGCAAACTGTACTTGGGGATTAAACACATATTAGGATCACGGCTTGAATGAGAATCAACAATGTTACAAAATTAAAACAATCTCAGTGCTTTGCAATCGTAATACAAACCTGATACATGTAATGAAAATGAAAGTTAGCATATGAAATTTTTTCAAAGTCGTATGTGTTGCAGTGAGCTTGCATGAAACGTCAGTCTTTTTTCTCAAAATAACAAAGGAAATTATTTGTATTTGTGTATGTGATTATATTTGATGCTTTTGAGCAAGCATTTAATGAAATGCTTTCACATCCAAGTTTTAAAAATAAAATCTAAAGATGGAGATCAGAAGAAACCAGTAAGCTTCCAGTACTTAAGTATAACATTCTTCACAGAATGGGTGATTAGATATTGGAATGGGCTGCCCTGGGAGGTGGTGGAGTCACTGTCCCTGGAGATGTTTAAATAAAAACTGGATGTGGCTCTTAGTACCGTGGTCTAGTTGGTAAGGTGGTGTTCAGTCATAGGTTGGACTCAATGATCTCAGAGGTCTTTTCCAACCTAATTGATTCTGTGATTCTCAACCACTAAAAGCAAGATTCGCTAAAGCAGTAAATCCTATCTCCATTATCACATAGCAAGAAGGTGTTTCATAGTCTACAAGGATATTATAGAAGTCTGATACTCTGCATTTCAAAGACTAGTGAAAATGTAGTCTAAAATCCCAAGAATTTAAATTCAGAATCTGGAAATGAGTAGGAGCTTATTATTAAGGATCTTGGAAGCATAAACAGCAGTGTGTTAATTTAAAATGGTTTTGGCAATTATAAGAAAATAGATATCTGCTTTACATAACAACAAATGTTTTAGTTTGGATTGTAAGTTGTTCATATTTCAAAAACCTGCATGAGTTTCTATGAGATTTAGAAACTGGACTACTAAATCAAAAAAGTGTTGTGAAACTGTGATTTAAAAACAAGCAAACAAACGAACAGGGCTGTATTTGGACTTGTTAAAACTCCTTTGTGTCTGACTGTTTCAGCCCTATGAACTGAACTATGCAGTCTCTCTACTTTGTGAAACTTAGGGTTTTCTTTCCTGCTTCTAAACACAGTGGGATCAGGATGTGAGTCTGTGATGTTCCTTGGGCTGGACCAATACTTGCTGCTTGGTTATAAGAAAATTGGACCATTTAAATAATGAATAAAGAATAACAAACTTTTAAGGCTAATAGAATATTTCATCCTTAGGATTTTACAATGCATGGAAATACAGGAAATAAAACTGTAAATTTGCCACCATGTAATCCAACTGGAGAGGAAGGTAGAGGAAAGGGAAGACAGGCAGCTCAGCCATCATCAGGAGCTAAAGGTGAGTGCGGATGCTCAGGGATAAGGTGGGGGGTTTGTATTTTTATTATGACGGAAAATGTGCTGCCACAATTGTGTGAGCTAATGACTTCTACTGAATTCCTGGTGGGAAACCCTATAATGAATATAGCTGCTTACACAGAAAGGGGTGTGTAATCTACCATGCTGCTCCCTATTTCTCGCCCAGCAGAACTATAAACTATACTTTGGCTTTCGTGTAAAAAGATACAAGCAAGCCAGGAAGCTGGTATTTGTTTTGTTCTTTATTTGTTTGGGGCTTGTTTGTTTATTTTGCGGTGGGTGTTTTTGTGTTTCTTTTGGTTTTGAGGGTTGGGGTGGGGGTGAACAGGAGAAGCATGCCCACTGTTTTCCTGGGTTTTGTGCTGTGTATCCCTACCATTTCATCTGTGATAGTGACTCTGATCCTCAAACCACTTACAGAAGAAATGCTTCTCCAGGCCGTCTCCCTCTCACCCTGCCACAATCTGTCTGCAGGGGTGAGAAAGCAATTAATTCTCTGTTCCTGTTCTGACCAGTCAAAGCTCTTGACAAGATGTCAGTGCCTACTGTGATAGCAGTTCTTATCCTTTTTTTCATTATTTGAATACCTTACTTGGAAAAGAGCCCTGAGCTTGTTGAAATAACTCCACAGAGACTCTGAGAGAACCTAAAGAATTTAAGACCAATCAGTAAACTGCACTGTCTTTGAAATATATGGTCTTTCATTCAGTTATCTCCAGTCAATTCAAGCTGTGTTGTCCTTGCATCTCTGCCACTGTTTAGCTGAATTTTGGGTTTGTTTCAATGCTTTCACAGGGCAGGTATAGCCTTAGCTCTGTCTGTGACAGTCAACAATAAATGCCCATGAAAAAGGCATGGTGCATCTACTGCTTCCTTTGAATTCTTATAAAAACAAACAAAAAATAGTACATCATGGAAGAATCTCTTTGCTGAGAAACCTGCTGAAGAGCTGCGGAGCACAGCAAGGCTTTCTGTGCTATGCAGAGGAGTAGCTATCAGATTTCTGCCCTGACACCTGTAGTGTGTATATTGATTAATATGCTTTTATCTTCCACATTACCCCTACCAGAGCAACTCCAGTGGGGTTTCTTCCTTTCTGCAGCACTGGATCACAAGGGAATGAAAAAATCTTTGGCCAAAAATCTGCTCCACTAGTCTAGAGCGACAAATATGCAGGAGTTGACAGTAGCAGTCTCTCACTCTTACTAGGTATTTCCTTGCTCTATGAAGGACTACTCTATGAGTTGAGCTACACAGTTCAAAGTGAATACATCTAATTATAGTTTGAAAAGTTGGAAAAAATTGTTGCAAATATAATATGAGTGTTTAAAAGGATGACAGTGGTTTCATGGGCCACTCACTGTATCAGATGCATCTCTAGACACAAGATGATGGGTAACTTCTCGAAGTACCTCAAGCTGAATGAAGTATGATATATAGCCTCTAATTCTTCATACTATAGGAATAAATGTGTGCTTTGGGATATCCAGTAAATAACATACTTCCTATATTCTTAAAATGTAGTGATATAGACCTCATGGAGGATATTCCAAAAGCCTCAGCTCCTGCTAGTGCTCATCTGGGTTCCATAACGCTGCTTGGTTGGAGTTCACTGGGAGTAGATGCAGGCAGGAAACAGAAAGAATCTTTTTTTCTTCTAATAGTAACAAGACCACATGAAAATCTGCCTCAGGAAAAAAAAAAAAAAAGAAAAAAAAGAAAAAAAATTTTTTTTTCCAAACAATCACTTTCCTAAACATAATATTATGAAGGTGACTCATTTTAAATTCTCTGTCATTTAGAGAACCATGGTATCTGTACTGCCTCTTGCTAGTGTCCATTAAGCAGCAGCAAAACATTTTTTCCTTGGTTAGACACTCCAATGAGTTCAATTCTGCAGGCAGAAATGTCTTTTACTCTAAATATTTTTTTTTTGTTCCCAGTCTAAATGCATTATGCAAATAATTCACTTCATAAAAAGATAACAAATGTTTGTGTAGTTTGGGGTTTTTTTTAAACAGCCCCAAACATGATAGTTCAGGAAGCCAGTGTAATTTTAAGAGCTTAAGAATAAGCAGCTACAGTATAATAGGATCTGAGTTTTATGCAAATAAAACCATTATGCCCATTACTGGAGCATAACAAAGTAGAGAGACCTCTGCACTTATGGGCAATATGACAAGTGCTTTATTTATGATAACTCCTAGAATGTTCTCTTGGCATTTTCTTGTAGTTTCTTGTGGTCTCCAAAAGGCAGAGTTTTATGTTGCTGAAAAGAGCCCTCAATATACTAACAAATTACTTTGCGCAAAACAGATGTTCTTCTGAGATTTTGTTTCGTTGCCTTTTCACTCTTCAGCAGTTCAATATAGTCTTGACACTATGAAGGATTTTACTTCAGTGTATATGGTTAATCTAACATAAACTTGGAAGGTAGGAAAGGTCTTTTACTGTATGATTAAACAGGTCTTAAACTTTACAAGTACAGTGTGTCCAAAATCAACAAAAAAATATCTTGCTGTGGTTCAAACTGCAGAGGTCCCCATTCATTCTCCTACTGCACCAGGCAGTGGAGCATGTGAGTTTTCTAAAGGTCTACTCAGGTGCCCCAATGATCTGAACATCTCAGTCTTCCTGTCTACTTGTCATTTTACTGGTCAGGTTTTTGCATTCTACAGACAATGCCCTAAGGCGTAGAAAAGCTGAGTGATTTCCTAAGTCTGCAAAAGAGCAGATGTGATCCTTGGCTCTGGAAAGCCAAGGGAATATCTTGGTCATCCTTCCTTTCTAGAAAATCTGGCATGTGTTCTGTGACACCACGCTTTTGATAATTCAGTTCCTTCCAATTATACAAAAGGAAAATACCAAACAGCTTTGGGCTAAGGTGTGCCTGAAGTTTATTCACCAAAGGCTGCATTATACTGACTCTGAGGACCAGAACCTGCCATGAAATTTGTAGACAAGTTTCCTAAGACCCACCCTGAAGTCCAATCACTCAGCTTGTTATTTTGGATTGATTGCTTAGTTGGAGGGACACCCAACACTGAAAAAATTTGGATTCTTATTTCTTCTCAGCCCTAGTTTTCATTCATCTTCTGGTTTAAAACTAGAGAGTGATCAGATATTTCTTAGTAAAGCACTTTTTTATGCGTCTTTTTATCTCTGTGTTTGTGAACATGTACAAACTTAAACATATGATATCCAGTGAGGTGATGCTTTCAATGAGCACCTTAGTAAGAATTAAATTTCTAAACATTAATCTTACCTGCCTGTAAAAACAAGCAGTTGCTAGGCTCATTTCCATGGGCAAATTGTTACAGCTACTAGAGTATAATTAATCTTTGCTCTTTCAACTTGACTACGTATTTTTTTGATCCCTGTCCTGTATTATGGCAGTACTCTGTCTCAGTAGATGTGAGTTTCAGTGCATTTGCAGTGACCAGCAAAGGGGCTCCTCTGTACCACTGCAACTCTGAAAACATTGCCATAAAAAGTATTATTAATCTGTTTTTTTTGAAAAGTAAAATGTCCATCCAGTTATTGGAAGCTTACGGCATGCAGTAAGGAAGTAGCTAAAGATGTCTTGTGTCTGTGGTGGTAGTTTTGTTGCTGCGTCAAAGGTTGTAAAGAATAAACACCCTGGATTTTAGGGAAATATAACCTAAACCCTTCTCACTTTTACCAACAATATTATTTACTCTGTTAGAAAATACAAAGTAGGCAAACCTACTTTCTCTTTTGTTTCCCATTCTTCCCAGGTAAGTCCCACTCAGCACAGCTAGGAGCAGCAGAAGAGAGAGAAAATTGTGATGCTTTGTAGCAATACAAGAACAGACAATATACAATTTCCCTATACATTTCCAGGTTATTATAGTGTGTTCCAGGAAAAAGGAAAAGTCCAGCTGTGCTTCTGCCAGCCACAGAAGGAATATCATTTGTTTACATCTGTTTGAACTCATCACAGTAATTGCTATTATGAATCTAATTAATCTTGGCTTAGTTCAATCAGTACAAGTTAAAGCTTATTCTCCTCTCCTCTAGTCAGTGCTGGGTTTGCTATGCTGGTCATTTATGCCTGAATGGGGCTACTGGCAGAAATACTTTTCAGAAATACAAGGACTATTGGGACAGCATGTTATAGCACTGAGCACCTGTTGAGTGCAACGTTCCCATCTGGAATAACCTCATTAACATTACCCAGCAGTTAAGACTGCAATGTAATTGGCTTCAGATTTTATGTTCAATACATAAAAATGTGACGACAGCTCCTTAAAGGCATCATGTAGCTGCCAGCTGACCTGTCTCCTTGTCCTTATTCACCAGGGGGAGGGATTTGTCAACAATACCTTCATAAACAGCTTTGAAAATCTAAATCTTGAATGATTTTATTTATTTATGATAACCTAGATACAGGACAACTGTAGAAATTTATGGACGGAACACTTCAAGGGACATTGTCAGCAAACTGCCATCCTTTATATGTGTGGTAAGATACCCACTAACCAGTGGATCTCATCAAGTAGTCTTTATGCAAATATGTGAATGCCACTAAATAGCCCTTGTGAGCTCAATATAGTTTCCTCAGTGAAAATACTGTAAGCAGAAGTGCTTAGGTTCATCCATAGTACTGCAGTAAGCAGATATCCAGATATTGTGTATAATTAAATGGAAATGGCAAGGTTAGTGAAATGTGGAGGTTATGCTGGCAAGTGTTAGGATATATAAGGTGGGTTCTTCTATTCTGTGTGACCTGGTAGGGCACAACAAGCATATGTTTAGCTTCACAAAGCAGCTTATGGAAAAGAAAAAAAAAAAACCTATTTATAATCAAATTTATACAAATTTATTTCTGGAACTATCAGCTTTTGAGACAAATTTAAAATCAGTCAAGGCATTTGTACTTAAAAAATTCAATTCCAGAACACCCAAAGTCTGCTTAATATTGGTACAGAGTTGTTTTTCGCGTTTCAGTAACTTGGTTTAATACACCATTGACTTGCATCTCAAAAGATTTGTGTCCAAGTCTTGGCATTGAAAGAACTTCCCTGCACAAACAGTAAATCCTGAGACAGGAAACTTGCCTTTTAAGTCACCTGTTTATGTAGAAGGTGGCATGGGATTGCCACCCAGAGGCTATTTTACTTTTGTGAAGTAAATTGTGATTCCCTACATGAGAAAACTGTGCCATCAATAGTAATGGCAGCCAAAAGCTGACATGATGGATCAACATGAATTATTTCCTTAAAAACACTGCCTAGCCAAGAACTCCATATGTATGAGGAAAATAAATGTTTTTAGTTACTAAGAGATGGACTAAAATAGGACTGGAAAAGAATGGCAGACAGTGCCTGATGGTAAGCAGAGTCTTAAGAAGAGGATGGAATTACAGAATTGGTAGACTCATTTAGATGGTAAAGCATTGCAGGCTTTAAGGCTCTGGATTTAGTTATTTGAATTAACATGTGTAGAAGCAGAATAGACTAATTAACTCAAATAGGTGTCCCAGGACGTCATATAACCTGTCACTTGCAACCTCCATCTGCGCTGGGGGGATGGGAGTAACCTGCCAGCAGAAATGTGTGTACCTAAGGCCAGTGGGAATGAAGGGCTTGACTCCTTGCAGAATTCACTTCTAACTCTTATTAACACCACTGTGCAGTTATATGCTGGGGGACTGCGGGGAGAGAAGAGGTTAATGGTTTAAAAGTTTAAAATTTGGGAGGAAAATGTAATTAAATATTATAAATTACATAGTTTTATAGCCCAGGATTTCAGAGAATGCACAGTAAAATAAGGTTGATTTATCTTTACTTATTTTTAATTGGTCTCAAGCACCAACAGACAGTTATAAATATAGAAAGACACCCTCTATCCCTACTTGATATGGAAGTACAGTATTTGAACCACTATAATTTTTTTCCTATTAAAAATCTAATTTAAGCCAGAACATAATACCTCTTTACAAAGAAAAATACCCTTATATAATATATATTATATATATATATAAATACATTTAAATAATTTTAAGGTAATCATTAATATAGACCTAATTTTGTGCTGAAAAGTTTCAAAACTATAAGAAAAATATAAATTAAATTTAAACCAGCCTCTTGGCATTATTTATTGATGAGAGGTTATGCGCTTAACTATTTGGGTCTGGAACACTGTGCCTTGGTGTCTTACTTGCTGAATGTGCTAATACCATTCTCTAAAACCAAGGGATCTGCTTTGACAAAATCTGAATTCTTTGTCATCTTCAATATAAATAGTTGGTTGTGAGTGACTGACTCACTTCTACTCTACTTCCTATCACATATTTATAAACAAATCTTGTAAAATTTCCTGGTACTTACAGCTCCCAAGTAATTCCCCTTATGAGATGATGGGTCTAGTTGCATTGTAGACTTGTAGTAAACAGGTTGACCCCCTCTGTTAGATATATTCCTCAGCTTAAATTTCCAGCTTAATGTAAATAAAAATGATTCAACCATATTGCTTAAATGAGATAGGGTGAAATATGTTTGTTGTGTTCTATAATTTCTTGCAACCATTTGATTGAGAATCCCCAGTGTTTTGAAACAGAGACTAAAAATTTGGCAGGAGGCTGATTTACTATCATGGCTGTGCCTGCACCTGGCCTGATGCCAAATTTGAAAAACATCATCTTCCACATACTCAGCAGAGGCTTGTCAGAATTTGCTGGAGTTCTGAGAACGTGTCCTTTCATATGGGGCTGATGGGGCCCTTTGAATGTCCCTGGAAGTGCTGGCCCTGCCAACCATGGCTACTCCCAGGCAGAGCACTGGAACAGAGAGGCAGTGATGGTAATCATGGCAGGCAGGATGTGTTGGATGGGATAGCCCATCTGGACACAGGAAGAGCAAAACAACTGGTTCGTTTAGACTGGGAATGGGCAATGGCAGAGAATAGCTGGGAGAGCTACAGGTTTAAGAGAAAACAACACTTTTTTCCTGTCTTCATCTTTAATTTTGTTCCACATGAAGAATATACTCATCTCCCTGCCATGGATTGCCTCATTAACTGAAGACATAAAGTCTTGATCTGAAAACATCCTCTTGGAGGTAACCAATGTGTATCTGACCTTAGTTTCATCTGATTAAATTGGTCTTTCTCCACTTAAATAACAAGAAAACCCTAAGTAAATTAAGTTCCTTTGGCTTACGTGAAGCCATTTTTACTTTTATGATTGTCTAGTAAGCTTTTCATGGCAGTGCACTGTTTCATTGCAGCTGCACCATTTTGCTCTGAGCTGACACACTCACAAAATCACACTACCATGAACTGGCAATGGAAGGAGGTTTTTGTTTTTATTTTGGTATGTGTGAAAGGGAAGGTGAAAAAGTTGCAATAAAATAGCTAGTAGTTTTATGTTCTTTGCCTACAGTAGTACTAGAGCAGTACAAACCTGATAACATGCAAATAACAGTTTTCTAATCAAATCCACAGAATTATTTTTTTGGGGTGTTCATTATTACGACTATTTCTGTGAGGTATTGTCAGACTATCTGGCTTTCTGTAGCCATAATTGTGAGTATATCTTGTGAGTAATGCTCACGTGCTTAATGCAACTGAAAGAGCTAGAATGTGTGTTTCCCCCAAGATCCTGTTTATTTTTATTCATTCAGATACAGCCTTGGAACAATGGATTGAAAGAAAAGGGTAAACTGTTTCAGAGATCAGGGCATTTAATTCAGGTTTTGGTCTGAGTCAGTCTCTAGGGGGAAAACAGAGTTGGCTGTTGTGGCTAACTAGTCCAAGACTGTGCTGAGGGCAGAGTTTCAGTATATCACCCAGAATTGCTTCAGTTATTTTTTTTCAGTTTCTCTCAGAGTAGATAATGAATGTATGTTTTTAAGTACACTAGTGATTTGAGGAATTTCTGTTACCATCCCATTCAGACAAGACAGTTCCTCTGTTCTGGCGACTTTCTGCAGCATCCCTTTCATGCTATTCCTCCATGACTTGAACTCAACAGTATCTGCCATCTTGTAGATAGATGCTGTCTATTAAATCAGCATTAGTACTTTCACCCTCAGAGCCCCTAGAGCAAATGTGTCTGGAGGAGATTTTGAAGGATGTGATGAGCTGTACTAGCTGGGTCTGTTCCTCATCTTTTATTTTATTTTTGCTGCTTTTCACCCTTCTCTGCCTTACTTTGCCCAGGTGTCATTGCAATAGCTGATAATCTTTCCAATAGCATACAAAAAGTTTGCCTCAGTGTTGATTGCTGATAATGCACCACAGCTATACAAAGAGACAAAATACCACTGGAATATAAGTGAGATTCAGTTAAAACTGAGATAATTAAAATTTAACATACATGTATAATAGACTACTCACTTTTTGTGGAGGCATAAAGGCCAAGCACTCAGGTTGAATCTGTGGGCTGTGACCATGTCATTTGCCCTAACAGGACAAGCCTGACTTGGTCTAATGCTTGGCATTCCCCACTGTGTGACAAGTCAAACCCTTAGATTTCTCTGTATGCATGTATGCAGGATAGTACCTGAAATAGGTACCTGTATGATACTCCACAATATGATCTGTAGATGGAAGATCATGCTAAGATGATGATGGAAGAGATAAGAGAAATGCATTTCCCAAAAGAGAGTCATCCAAGACTTTTAATATCCCTGCTGCCCTTGACAGAGATGAGTGGAGTGCAGTAAGTAGGGAATGAGATTTTCAAAAATAGCGAACACTGAGTTTTCTTCTGTGTGTCTTTGCTCTGTTACAATCCAGTGTAACCCATTTTGCATTTCATAAAAGACAGCTCGGGATTTTGAAGGTGATGGTCTTTCCATCCCGCGTGAGAGTTGTGCCCACTTCCTTTGGTGGCTGAAAAGGCATCTTATCATGAGAAAAAACAGAGGCTAGAGGAGTAGATGATGCATGAACTGGCACATTCTTATATTTGTGATACAGTTCTCAGTTTGTATACAACCATCAAAACACACAAAACTCAGGAAAGAAAGTACTTAGAACTGTAATTTTTTTCTTTTCCTCTGTTAGTTTATACTTGTCTCTACAAAAATCAAAAGCTATGTAATTATGTAATTTAAGAAGAAAATATTTAATCACATAAATAATTCCTGACACCAAAAATAGCAGTGTTTTAAAAATAAAATCTTCACAGAACCATTTTGTCAAAATGCAGGTTTCATTATCTTACATCTTTTACCATCTTAATTTAAGTTTGGAATTTTGTGTCTGAAAAGCATGGCAGATGAAGGACTTTTGGGCAAAGAACCATGCTTGATCGACCCTAACATGGGAACACTTCTGATTACAGATGTGAAATATGATTTCAAACCTACCCCATGATATCAAAAGGGATGTTTTTATAGTGTGTTGTGCTGACCAAGTAAACAAAGTGCCTTTTAAAGTGTCTTCAGGAAAACCATGAAAATCACTTAGAATTTTCTGTGTCCATGACCAAAATAATTTAAATAGTGTTATGAGGACTGTCCATTAGCATTGTACTAAACAGCAGCCAAAGCTACATACTCCTCACTGACAAAATTTTTTTTAAGGGCAGATTCTGTTAAGCCTACTCATGTCAGAGAAGCTCATTATTCTTGAAAAAATTATGAGGAGGTAGAGTAGATTATATTCTCTGAATTAATTTCAAACTCAAATTCTGTGCAAATCTCACTTTTTTTTTTTTTCACAGTTCTGAGGTTTCTGTATAAAAATATAAATGTTCATATTATGATGCTTCAAGGTTGGATTGAGACTATAATTTGACATGCAGCTACTCTGCATTATAGCAATTTTTCCAGAGACCAGACCTGTGGGAGAAACAATGTTGATCCCAGAGTGAAATTCTGATCCTTCATAAGCCTCCATGTGCAAGTTTTCTATAATCCTTGCATTCCTCTAAACCAGTTTTAATTCTAAAACTACTTTTCTTATACAGTGTGAAATTTGTATTGCTGAAATCAAATGACTTGGCTCCTGATAAATAAATGGAATAGCTTAGGAGACAGTATGCACCACTGATGCCACCTATGTTTCCAGATAAGCTTTTCAAGCTCTGAGTGCAACCTCTTTTAGAAGACTGATTTCAATTAAAAAGGACTATGCTGTATTCCTAGTTTTGGTATGATTGGAACATCTGTGAGACTTCAGTGTGACTGTGGAGGCTTGATAAGCAAAACATTCACAATCTAATAGGTTCTGTGGCTTGTTTTATCTGGATTTATTTGAGGTTTGCTTTAGCCTGGGGATAAAAATAGCCTGAAAAAGTGATGAAGAGTGAAAGAGTTAACTTGGGATTCATGAAAAATGAAGCAGATAGCTGGAGTATTTGGATGGTATGTACCTCTGAAGCTAGAAAATTAAGGTTCCAGCTGACTAGTCAAGTTACCTGTAGCAAAATAGTGTTTAACCACTGCACCAAAAACTTCACATATTGAAACTCTTTTTTTTACTGTCACTGACGTTGTAGAGAAATTGCAATTGAGAGAAAGTGAAGATGCAATTAATTTATAAATAAATTAATAAAAAAGTCTGACTTTGAAGAATTTCCAATTACTACTTGGATGACATTTTCTTTGGTGAACAGATAAGAGATTTCCATCCTTTATTGATGATTTCTCCATCAGAACTCTTAAAGGTACAGCACTAGGAGACTACTTTGGGGAGGCAAATATTGATTACAAAAGATATCTCTGATAAGGATCTCAGTGGCTTGAAGTCACATTACAGAATTTTCACATCAAAGATCTGTCTTGAGGATGGACTACTCCTCTATTTAAGTTCTGTTTAGAGGGAAACCTCCAGGAAATGTATCTTCTAGGAAAATCCCTTGCATGTTAATGGCATTATTGTAGATGGAAGTCTTAGTACTCTCATGGAAATCAGGTTTGACCATAAGGTGGAGACAAGCATAGCTGGGAAAAATACCATTCCTGGCATCAGTTAGTGTCTAAGAGATGTCTAAGAGCACTGTAGCATTCTCTTATTTCATTCTATATCACAATTATATGGTTTTGATTGTACTAAAAAAATTATTAGGAAGTTCTATTTTCAAACAGTCTTCTAATGGCAGAGGTTTTACACTGGGGGACAGTGACGAATGTGGAGTTCAGTAACAGACAGTATTTTCAAAATTCACAACAAAGAGGTGATATCACATGAAGCTGAACATTAAAAGGCTTTTAAAATCAAGAGCAAATGTCCTTTTTGTGAATCTTTAAATGTAGAGGGAGTACTTTGCTCCTTAAAAACTAATACTTTTGAGCTTTCAATCTTTGATATCAAATAAGAAGCTTTATGAGAAAATGTGTTACAGTCTATTTTGGATAATAATATCAGTGTTTTATGCAAACAAATGCTGGTAATTGTAGAAAGCATTTTCAACCACTAATACAAATGTGTGTGTACTCTGCTGATTATCATTAGTGTTGAGTTCCCCCTACTGAACTGATATTCATTTTTTTAATATTGTTTGACTAGGCTTGAATTTTATTTGTTTAATTTTTTTCCCTGGGATCTTAAATGCTAATCTGATATGAGCTCTATTCAAAGCATGCCTTTGAGAAGGGACATGGCCAATAACAGAATTCCATTGCTGCAGCTCCCTGGTTATACCCAGAAACATCTTGTGTATGTCAACTCTATTTTCCGTCCAGGAACATTCATTAGTGTAACTGAGTTCTATAAAATCTCACTGACCCTGCAAATTTCTACATTACATCTGTACCTGCACCATTTATATTTCCATAATGTTGCTCACGCAGTTTTACAAAACAGCTTGTATGTTGACTGAAAATTCAGCAATGTCATCTCTGTGCTACTATAGGGACATAGTTCTAGAACTCTGTACTTGTTCTATTCCATCATTTGCTCATTGTGTTCTGTAGCCTCATTAAGTTTAAAGGAAGGTGAGATAGTTCACTGAGAGAGTGGATGTTAACTTGGGTCCTTTTCCAGTTGTTTGCAATGTAGTTTTAATGATCTGCAATTGATGCAGTCCTGATTCTTTATCCTTATTTGTTGTACTTTGCACACTGGCACTTCCTTCTCATTGTTTCTCAATTTCAAACCTTGGAAAGAGTTCTCCAAATTTTTTTCAGCTTACATGCACTATCATGCTTGTACTTCCTCTTCCCTCCCTTGTCATTAATATTTCTTGTGCCCGTTTCTTTTTTCATTTGTCTCTGCTTTCTCCCTGTGATTACACATGGTGCCATGCTCAATGCATGAAATAACCTCCCACTTGATGCAAACCAGAATGTTCTTTAAGAAACATGTAAAACCTTTCTTAATCCACTAAACACTCAGTCTACAATGGCATTTTCCTATCCCACCTTTTTTTGATCTTTCATGTTTGTACTTAAGATATGCAGTGACACAGCAGGTACTGCTGTTTTTTTTGTTTATAGAAAAAACATTCTGAATGCTTACAATAGTATAGCAAATAATTTGGGTTCCTCTGCTGAAATAGTCAGAGATTTAAATCTTCTATCTCTTTTAGCTTCAGTGTTTTTCCAGTGGAAATTGGATTTAGATAGTCTATAGAGCTGGGTTTTTATTTCCTCTAAGTTATATGGGAACACAAAGACTCACAGTCTCACGGATGTATATTTTAGTGCCATGAAATGCTTTAGTGGCGGTGACCTCTTGGGAGGAAAGCAAAAGACAATTAATTCGTGACCCTAAGTGGTAGTGTGTCTGGGAGAACTAAAGACTAATTGAGCTAAGCCTTCACTTGACTGTTTGTTTTCATAACCTAATTATGCATTTCACAATGACTTTAGGCAATGTGATTAATATAAGCTGTGAGAGTAATCAAGCTGAAAGAAGATGGTAATGGACTACATGAGGGTATTCTTGTTCTCCATTCTTTTCTTCTTCTGTAGTTTTGTAAAGCTCTTCAGCTGAACTATGTAATGTCCTGAAACTACTTTTGTAGCCAGGAGGTATATCAAGCTCAATCTATTGGCAGGCATATTGCCATTGGTGGCAGTATTTAAAGTAATAAAATTCTTAAATAGATTTTTCTATTTTGTTTGTTCTTTGGTTCTTTCCTCTGTATCATCCTCTGTCATCTTCAGACATAAACAATGTACAAATGCTCACTTGCCATTTTTTAGGTCAGGTCTCATTCTTCAGACAGAGAGACTACTTCCCAGGAGACTCTTTCTCTCTTGCTTATTATTTCAGCTCTGTCATGTATCAACCACGCTACTCAAGTTCCATTACTTCTCCATTTTCCTCTTTTCAGAAGGCATAAAAGCCCTTTGTTGTTGTCCTTATTTCCTGTATCGCTTTAAAATGATGTGAAGCTTTTCTGTAGATGAACAAGGTGAGGTTGATTGAATGAGAAATTCTTTCATGTACTTGCCTGCATTAGACTTTTAAATTGCAGGGCAGAATTAAACTAGATATGCAGAGATGCTTTTATAAGATATTTAAAAGTCCAGTTCCGCTGGCAGCTGGCCTAGATAGTCACAGTATTAGATTGCTTCAGCAAACTAGAAAAACATGACCTTGACATCTTTGCTTCTGTTGGCTTGAAATAAAGGTGGTACCAGTCATTTGCTAGTAGAAAAAAATAACTTACAAAGCCACAAGGGATTAATACAGAGTGAATTTTGGGGCCAATGTGCTTGTTTTGGAGCAGGTAGTCTTAAAAATCTCAAGAGGAAAAAGCAATTTCTTCAGTTCAGTTTCTTATTTATGAGCATTGTATGCTAAGCGCTTTTACAGTTAGCTGAAAGATGCCTCACACTTCTATTTTTTAATTATTTTCTCCCTAAAAATAAGCCATAGGCTGCTTAAATATATTTCATGTGTGCTGCTCAAAATCAAAATGAGTGTATAGCAATAAAGCCGGGCACACTCACTTTGAGATAAATAGCCCACATGTGGAAGAAGAAAGCTGTATCATCATTAACATTTCATTTACACTGAGATAGCGGCTGTGGAGTCTCACTCTGTTAAATCAGCACAAGCCAATACATAGAAATGCCTTGGTCACAATAAATAAATCCAATTCCCTAAAATAATTCCTTCCTTCTAAAACCTTTTTACATACAGTTGATATAAGAAGCTCCTCCTGGTGCAATGGAAAAATGTGACCCCACACTTGGTCTTAACATGCTAATAATAGCCTGAAGTAGAATCCTAAATGTTGTTTGTACTGTATTTTAGTTATTTTCCCAGGTGTACTCTTTGTGTGTCACATTGATTCATTGATTCAAAAACACTGACCAATGATACGTTTTCATAATTTTATGTTTTAAGTAATAAATTTGCTTCAGTGGGGCCTTCATTGCTTATTAACTGCATACAGCATCAGGAAAGGAAGGTCAAGGAAGACTGTAGTAATTTTAGAGCAGCCAATAATCTGGTACATATTAAAAGATCAAATTAAAACTTGTCAGTACCTGAGGTGTACCCCTTCCAGTGGGATTGGAAACAAGAGTTCCTTGTCAAAATGAGGACCCACTGAAGAATATGAAATTCCAACGAATTGAACACCATCACTGCAGGGTCTACAGAGGAAAAGTGATTCATCCTATTCTGTAAAGCAGAAGCTGATTCTTTTCCTACATTTCTGAATGTTTTCTTTTCAGTGAAGTTGACATAAGCACGTCATAGCTAAAGAGAATCATGACTTTGAGAAGTAATAGAATCGTTTTGAGCCACAAGAAAAAAAAAAGAGAAAAAGTATATGGACAGCAAGAAAAATACTGGCAAGTACTAGCTGCTCATCAACATAGGAAATGTGATTGGATTTTGAATGTTAAGCAGCATTATACCTGCCCAAAGAGCAAAACACCAAAGCAGGAAAAATGAGTCTTCTAATTTCTTTTTTTTTTCTTTTTAACAAAAAGATGTTTAATTCTAGGTAAGAACTTAATGAGAATATACTAGCCATGAGGAAACTAACCAAATGTGAATATATCTGCCTTAAATGGGTTTGGGGGCTTCCCCTGTGGAGTGTCCATCTTATCTTAAAATGCTGTCTAGTTCCTTCCCTACACTTGCAGCTGGTTAGCAGATGAAATATTTCACAGTTGAATGCAAGAAGTCATTAGGTCCATGCTGTGTTTCTGTTACTCTATATGTGCCACCAGGTTCACTGTAATTAGCAGCCCTTGTACTCCAGTTATCACTAAGGAACTACACACACACACGCTCACCTTTGCTATTAACAAGGCAGGTCTACATGTGCATTATGTCAGACAAGCAAGTCGAACCTGCTCCTATGGCAACACTCAAATAGCTCATCTCTATTATCTCTGACTTCTCCATAATCCATGGCTTTAGTTTTAGGTGTAATACGGACAGGCAGAAATAACAGGCTATTTTAAATGCAATGTTAACCCTGGAAAAACTATTTCCTTGTAGTGTAGTGCAAGATGGCTCTTGCAGTCTTAAGGCATCAGTAGAAAGAGTCCATGTTGTCAGAGAGCAAAGTCTAGTAATGAAAGCCTTAAGGCACACCATTTCTCTTCATTTCTACTGCCTTCTCTTTGCATGGCTCTCATTTTGTTTGATTGGTGCATTTTTTGGCTGGTGGTTATTTGTTTTTTGTGGATTTTGTTTGAAGAGCTTTTTTACAGCACTAACACATTTATTTTTGCTGTATCATCACCTTGTGGGAGATAATTTCTGACTCCTCCTGAATTTTTATGTTGTGCTAGAAAGTCTTCCCTTCAATGTCAGCAACTGAATACTTCTCTGGTATTGGTCTGTCTGCCTGTCCTCGATGTTTGCAGAATGGTCCCTGTACTCACCCTGTCTTTTTGCAGAACAGCATGTAAATCATTTGACTGAGTACCATGCCAGCAGTAATAAAACTGTGTAGTAAGGCACTCTACAGTAAAGGTGCTTGAAATTCTCTTTGAACAGACAACATTATCACTGCTGGTGGTGGGGCAGTGAGAAAGATTGATAGACATACATTTACACTTACTATCTCCCATTTTTTTAAGCTCTTAATTTTGGAATTTCCTTGATGTTTCTTTTGGTGATCAACAGGTGGTTTGTTCATCTTTCTTTGTTAGTCCCTCTCTCTTTAGTTTTCCCAAAAAAATGGTACCATATGAATTATTTTACAAGATATAAAAGCTATAGATAGATCTGTAAACATAAAAGAGTAAATTTTTTGGATTAACCATTCCTGAACATAGGTAAAGTCTGCATGTCAGTATTTCAGAGCAGTTCCCAATAAGGAACTGTTTAGTATGAGTGTAATGTTACATGGGTTTCTGTTCTTTGCTACAAACAATTAACAACTGGCTGAGATAGCTAACAGATAAAAAACCCTAAGAAAGCCCAAGGTTTTTATTTTCCCCTCTCATTTCAATTATTAAATTAATAATTTCAGAATTGCATGGTTTGTTCTGGAAGAGATTGCAACAAAAATCCAAAATAAAAAGAGGAAAATTATGGAAGGGAGACTATAATTTCTATGTTCATAGTCTATACAGCCTCCAAGCCCTGACTCCTGAGCCACAAGGTAGGGCCTGCCTTTTGTCCATGCTGTCTGCAGTATGTGAGTGTCTGGTGCTAAGTGGTTTTTTGTTCTGCCCAGGGTTCCCTCAGCAAGGATTTGCTCCCAAGTCCAGAAGCAGACTAAAAAAATGCTGTGTGGAGATCAGAGAATTAGAACTGGTGCAAAGGTGGACTCTAAGCCTACGTCTTTATAACCATGTGTTAAGTCTCATAGTAATAGTTCTGGTGTGTTTGAACAACTTTCATGCAGAAGGAAGAGATGAAATGAGGAGAAAAGTTGAATAGGGTCAAGCACACAAGGAAAAGGAAACCAAAGGAAAGACTGAACTGACAGGACTCAGAGGCAGAATGACCCAGAATGTCTGGAACAGAAAGCAGGAGAGTAATTCGCTGCTAATGTTCACAGTGTTTCTGTATCAAACACTTAACCCAAGGGAGCCTCAAAGCTGTCTACCCCAATACAAATATGAAAACTGTAGAGGTAGGCATTTGCCATCTTTCCCTGTTAAGAGGGGCAAAAAACCCCCACTAAACACCAAAAAAATAGCAAGGAAAGGAGAAGAGGCCTTGGGTAAACACAAATAACTTAAAAAATGCAAATAGGTCTGCTCTGACCAGTATAAAATAGGAATAGGTTAGGAATTTTCTACAAGATTACTCCTAACATCTCTGAAAGAAGCAGTCAGCAGCAAAAAGAAGCAATTCTCTACTTTTAAATGGTGCAGTCATAGCTTTTAAGTCAATTTATTTATGGATTAATATGTATTTTCTCCTTTTTAACGAAGATTTCTGTTTTGGAAGAATTTTCAAGGATATCGTTTCTCTGGTGGGGGAAGGTCTAACAAAAATGATAATTACAAGCTGCTAGATCACAGCCCAAGTCTGTTAGCAGCAGTTCCTTTTGTGCAGGATATTTCCATAAATAACTGGGTGTTTAATTCTGAACTGGTAAATGTTTAGATATTTTGTGAAAAGAACTGCCTTAATATTACGGGAGGGAAACACCGCATGGTTCTAGAGAAACACTGAGCAAATGGGGGTTGTCCTTACTTGTCTTGACAGCATGATTTTTGCTTGCCTGAATAACAGTTTGCTGGCTCAGGGAAGAAGAACTATTTATTTAATCAGAGAATGCAGTTAACTACACCCATCTAGAAAGAGAACATCTCATTTCAGTGCGCATTGTCTCTTCATAAGAAGTTCTTTAAGAAGCCCTTCAAATTTATGTGGGGATAGGACTAATCTTTGTTACTACTGTTGTTTTTAAGCTTATAGGAAACAATTCTGATCACAATGTTATACAAAGTAATTTTAAGATAAAGAAAAATTAATCTTATTTACTTACTCTGTGATATTTGTGCCACTTGCTCTACAGATAAGTCTTTTGCATTCACATCTGATGAACTTTGAAACTGTTTTTCTTTATCTGATTCCTCTGTCAAAAGAAGATCTGGTTCTTTCACCTCTTCCCTCCCCTTTTAGACTACCTCTGGCTAAAAGATTGTAGAGGCAACAGCATTATCACCTTTGTTGAAAATGTTTTATTGTCAGCCATTTCCATATAAAATCATCTCATATGAGATTTCTCATGGATTTCTTCACCTGGAAGCCCCTGGGAATAACACTAGTGCTGTTTCAGGAAGTTTAAACTTTTTCACAGCAGAATAAATCTAAGCCCCTTTGATGTCACCAAAACATCCCCAGCAGCTATGACAGCCTTTTAATTATGTCCTAACAAAATAAGGCCCTTGAGTGCAGGATAAAACAAACTACATTAAGACCAAAGACTTGGTTGTTTGTGACTGCTTATAGATTATGGTATAACTGATGAGTGGGTCATCAGTGTCTGAAGGAACAATTTGATGTGTTTTTCCTACACATGGTAGCTGTTTTGTGACGCCCACAGCCACCATAAAAGCTCTTTTGTAGGGTCAAATCACAACTAAAAATGTACCTTTCCTTCTTGCTCTCCTTACCAGCAGATTAATGCACTGCTAATATGTAAAATTAGATCAAACACAATTTATAACTTCTCCTTCCTTAGATACATTGGTGCCTTTTGTAGCTGCACAGCCTTTCTATGCTCACTGGCAGTTAGCTCTTATCCCCTTTAAATTGCGGAATGTTTGAACAAACACTTGTAAATAGATGGGAAACTATGACACTGGATACAGGCTCAAAGGCCTCAGTGTAGCAGTCTGACCTACCAGCCCTTTAGTTCAGAATGACTCTCCATATTCATATTCATATGCTGTGAGAGACAAGAGTACACAAAGTTTTCTTGCTGAGCCCAATATATACTACAGCTTCCTATCTCTGAGAGCTGTAGCTTTCTGAAAATGATACCAAATTCTGCCTGACCCTTGGAGGATTTGTTTACCATGAGACCAAGATGAACCCCTTTGGGCTTACTGCCTTTTAACAGGGATTTTTTCCTCACTGCTCAAGCAAGGAGGCGGGCCAGCTGTGTCTCTTCAAGTGTCTGTTGTTATGGCAAGTGTTTGCTTTCCTGCAGCATGTCATTAAATGAAAAGAAACCTTAGGATTGTAGCTCTGCAAGTTATCACTGTGAGTTTTGATTTCCGAGGTTCCCTTTAGTCTTCAGTTGAGGAAATGAAATGGCAAAAAATTACAATGAAAAATAGTTGTCGGAACTCCACCTACCTGACATGATATTTTGGTGCATTTTATTTTTTGAAAATGCACTGGTAACAGATTCATTTTTTACCTCCATTTTATTGCTTTGTCTGTCATTCAATGTGAATTACACGTACCTTAATAAATGGATAGGGAAGGTGCCCGGTGTGATTTCTCAGCTGATTGTTAAATACTATGTGCTTTGTTGAAATGCTCCATTGTAACTTGCACCAATATATTCCAGAGGATTAAAATGTCCTACAACATGTTGAGGAACAGGACTTTTGGGAGGACTAACTGTCCTTGTTCCTCAAAACTGGAAGAACATCACCAGCACAAAAGTATAATAAAGTCTCGATGCTTTGTCACTCTGAGAAATGCTATGTTTGGAAGATTCTGTCTGCAATTTGTTCATCCAAATGTAGAGAATTGTTCAGAGAAGAGGATTTCTCTAGCTGTTACCCTGTCCTAAACACAGGGTCAGGCTCCAGGGGGAGAGTTGAAAACATAGTGATATTATTGTGATATATTACAAATAGAGCAATCAAAGATGCAGGGCTTAGTGTAGCCCATGAAATGCAATAGCTGGAGGCCGTGTCAAATAAATTCCCAGTAGTGAGTCGCTTCTGCCCTGCATCATCTATTGGCACAAGAGAACAACAGTTCTGTTACAAGTCTATCTTTTGTACTTGGAAAAGGTTGGGGCAATAGTTTTGCTCTTCAGCGACCATAATAAATGTCTATTGGTTTGAAATTTTCCATTGCCATTACAAGTCTTGGTATCACAATAAAGCACAGTGCATTTTACTGAAATTTCTACTTAACTTCAAGCTAACATACTTCAAGTTCCTTTGAGGCTTATCCAGTGTGTTACTAAGCACAGACAGCAGAAACACATAATGCTACCTCTTTGGAAAAGAAATAAAAAATATCCAGGTAACATGCAGGTGACTACTGTACATGAAAATAATTCAGATTTCAACTGATTTGGATAAGAGTTGTAAGGAAATTAATTTAGAGTGCCCGTAGCTCTTTTCAGTTAGGAAAAGCATGATTACTTGCATGGAAACTATTTTTCCGTCACCTTGTGCTGAACTTAATTATGACACTATAACCCTCAAGACAGAATTGAACCCAAAATACCAGTTGTGTATTCAGCAGTTGGTGCAGATGCCGCAGGTTGTAGTGTCTGATACTGGGAAGGTGTGCATAGGAAGACTGGACATGAAAGAAGATTAACTGACAGGTAATGATGGCAAAAGTAATAGGAAGAATGTTTCATTCTAATTCCAGCCAGTTTTTGTGGAAATATCTGTAGAAAACCAAGAGAGCTGAGAAGCAGCTGTGCTACAGATGCGAGATCTGGAAGCCAGCCATTAGTTCTGTGAAGTGATTATGCTCGAGTGTCATGTCCTTTGTTAGGCCAGTTCCCAGCAGGTAGCCAGAATCATATTAGCTGATTTTAGTGCTTACAACATGTTTCCCCTACTGCTTTCTTCAATTAACCAGTGATTGCCAGTGCATGAGGAGACTGAGCTGCTCTGGGGGTTTGTGCTTTGTTGCTTGTTAAGGGCCAAGAAGCTGCAGCTGAGCTTGAGTCAGCTCTGGGCTTTGCTGTTGAGCTGGGACCTGGTGGGGAGGAAATTGCAGGTCTGGGGAAGTTTATTTTGCATTCAGCAATTCTTTTCTCATGTCTTTTGCTATTCTCCCTCAAAAGTGGAGCTAAAGGATGCTTGTTCTGTCTCTGCCTGTGGCTTGGTACCTTAGGCAGCTGTATTTTTTGTTCAGGCTTCTGTGTTGCCTTGGGCTAAGCAACCATGAGGGGAGTGGGATCGCATAGGTGACTGTGAAGGTACAGCATGTAAAACTTACTCAAAAAGACAAAATAATGTATTTTGACCAGGAGTAGTACCACCAGTGGGGGAAAAACAATTCATGAAAGATTTAGGAAAGCAGCTGAAAGCCAGACCTTTGGCCAGTATGAAAGATGTTGCTGCATTGAAGTCTGATCAGCCCCAGCTGAGAGACAAGCCTGCAAAGAAGGTCTGAGGAAATGAGAAAAGGTAATATCTTATACACATTATGCTATATGTCATATAGTTCTTAGAGGAATGGAAGGAATGGTGAAAATCAAACTGCAGTCCACTTTTTTTTGCCTCTCTGTTGATTTGGAAATTGCTGACCAATGTTTTAAGTAGCATTCCTAGAGATAAAGATAAGGTACAAAGAATTAAGTGTATGTGGATATATATATATACTCAGCATTAGGCTCCCAATGCATCAAAGCAGAGGTTTTGAAAAATGTTTTGTACAACATGAGCTACATAATGAACAATGTCTTCCAGACATTGAGACAATATATCACCTGTAAGTTAAACAGCTTATGACAAAAACTTCCTTTAAGCCTGGTCAGTGCTGATGATACTGAGAACTTTCTTCTATCAAGTTATTAATGCTTCTACTCCTAGTTAATACTGTACTTTTAAATTAAAAAATTATCTTATGTGGGTAACTTTCAGCATACTGCCCTAGATAAGTATTTGAAAACTAGAATTTATGTTTTAAAGTGGTATGAGAGATGCCCTGAATTAAATCCTCTTCTAGAGATGTTTGAATTTGGCAGTTTTGTCCCAAGCCTTGTTGTTGAGTTTGCTGATACTGTGACATAGCCAGAAACGTTTTCCCTTACCCTAGGCTGAATAGCAGATGTTTAGGAAAAGCACTAAGATAAGGAAAAGTGTTGCAATTGTTTTAAACTTAACTACTATCTTAGTTCACTTAATGTTGTGACATCTGCCAGGAACTGAATGTACAGGAAGATAGGTTTAATTTTTAATTAAAATCCGACATATTAAAATGCTTCTGGTACTCAGTGAAGACTGAAATACAAATTGTATGTGAAAGAGCCTGTTTACTATGCAGAATATTCTAAAATGTGTGAAGTTGCGTTCCTAACTGTCCGTCTCAAAAGCTGAAATTCTTGCAAGCATCTTTGAACTTCAGCAGCTGTTTAAACATTTATACAACAGTATTGCAAAATATATGTCCACGCAGGCAGCATTTTTAGCTTGGAGATATAATGAAATGAGCAGATGAGTACGTGAATTCTTCAAGTGTTCATTTGTAAGTTTTAAGATGATTTATTCAAAAAGTAATGAAATAGTATTAGTATTGGATACTCTTTGAGTATGAAAGCACAATGATCTTGTGCATGATGGTAAGACATTTTTCATTGTAGACTTGAGAAAGCACTGAGGTGCACTGAAAGCACTGTGAAATTGGGAACTTCTCTGTGTGTCAAAATTCATCAAGGAGCAGGGCTGTTTGTTTGAATTTCATTTATGTACAAATTGGTCCCTGCCCCAGGTTCAAAAATAAGCCAGAGGTAGGCTGATGTTTTCTGCATTCATGAAGCATTACAATAATAAATGATAGTGCAGGATTGCAGCTGTAAGAGAAGTTTGTGCTTTCTTGTTTTACTTGATTTTGTACATTATTGTTTTACTGTTCATTTAATGAAACATTTGAAGGTCTTGAAGTATCTAGCATTATGGCATCTACTTAGTACTATTATCTACGTCAAAAAACACTGGATCTGTTAAAAAAAAATTCAAATTGCATGTAAAAATGAATATCAACATGCTAGGTGTGTGATATTTCAAGAGAAACTTGCTGTCTCAATAATGAGATGTATTTTATAGGCAAAAAAAATTTTTTTTTTAATGTTTGCTTGTTTTCCACAATAAGAAACATTTTAGGCTTATCAAATGTTAAGATAGAACTTAACAGAACTTCAGGGGCTGAAGGGCTAATCATATTTAAAAGCAGGAAAGTGGGTTACATCTGGGCATGTCTGAGCACATCAAGGTCCATAAGGGGACACATTGAACTGGAATAGAAGAAAAGAGTGTGTGCTGTGCTGTACTGGAGTTTGCTTCCCATGTGAGTTTGGGATGGTGGTTTAGCAAAGGACTAGCTGGATAGGTCAGGGTGCCTTCAGAACACCTGATTGTAAGTGGAATATGGGAACCTAGCTATGTGCTCTGACACACTGCCAGCATCAGGGAGCAGGAATCGTGGTGGCAGCACTGGAATTCTTGTGACATTGGTAGAGTTTCTGTAGCAGTTTCAGTCAATGATCTTCCCAGTTCCACAATATTCCATCATAAAATGCAATTCCTAGCTAACATTCTATTCTCACTAAAGATTACAACAATGGATGAAGGGGAGATAAATTCACTGAGTATTATGTTTTATACCTTCATAAGGTGTTGGGGCCAGTTCCTTCAGCAGTAGGCATCTTTTAGTCTTCCTTAGATTAGCTATTCATTTATTTGAAAAACTAGATTTTAATTTTTTTTCTTTTTTTCTCCCACAAATTACAAATGGAAATTAGAAAGAAAAAGCTAATAGTGATATAGAGTGTGATGTTATCTGGGTAGTGCTGCAGAATCATTTCAAGCACAAATAAACGAGCTGTTCATACTGCTTGACTTTGAGGCTGGGTCATGTTTAATGATGTTGGGCAAAACTGATAGCGTATACATAGGCTTCTAATTGTTACCAGATCTGAAACCAAGACCCCATTTAAAGGAAATAATGTCACTCAGTATTTGTTTGCTCCCTGTAATGAAAGTTAGTGTTGAGATGCTGCAATGGACATTTTACATGATGATGGCTTTGGATTTTCAATCTGTGAATGTAGTGGTTTTAACATGTGCTGAACTGAGGGAATATTCAAATTGAGCAGTGTAAATATTCATTAGCTATGATGAAGTTAAAGCTCTGTTTTAAAAATATAGTTTGTTTCATTCCTGAAGGAACTAATAGGCTGAAGTGCTTCTCCTCGCTGCTCTTGGTGTCATTTGTGTTACATCCCCCAGTTTGACAGTGTGTGCAGAGTGGCTGCACAGGGAGAGTAGCTCTGCTTTCACTGAAGTTACCTGAAGAATTTAACAGAGGAATAAAATTATGTATTTCAGCCTTCATTTTTATTGACAGTACACTTCAGGCAGATCACTTTAGCAATTTAATAATTTCTGTTGGTAGTTTCATAACTGCTTTTTCCAGATAGCATAAAAGTCTATTTCACCTATGTGGAGCAAACCCTGCAACTGACAGTTATTTTTTCGTCCAGTTACCCTTGACCCCAATATACACACCAAATGGTTTTAGAGAAAGGTAAAATTCTTAGTTTAAAGGACTGCAATTCATTGCAAATCCTGTGCAGCCTTTTTTGGGAAGTTGCAGTTGGTAATTCTGTTACCTCCTGGACAAAAAAAAAAAAATCCTCTTAGTGTAGCTGACTGTTTCTAGCACTACTTTCCAGCCATTGCATCTTGTTATCCTTTTCTGTCTGCTAGCTCCTAGAGTCAGATACCTTCTTCACATACAAGTGACGTAACTAGAAAATGTGGAAATTTATCATCCTGTACCTTTTGATAAGGAGAAAAGACAAAACTCCCAGGAAAGATATTTTGAAGCTGTGTTCTATTTTGTAAGGTTCAATTTTTCAATTACTTTGCAGAAGTGTAAATACAGAAAACTGAGCATGGTCATTCAGTATTGATAATATATCCTTTTAAAGTGTATTCCATATTTCTGTACTGGAAGTTGTATTGGTGAAACTCAGAATGGCTTTGCTGCAATCCCAACAACATGGCAGTCCTCTGCGCTGGAAGTTGCTGAGTGCAAAGGAGGGTGTAGTGGACAAAAGAGATTCTTTGCAGATCTGCCAGCCAGCAGATCCACATTTTCCCTGCTTAAACATTATTTCACTCTTGTTGAATATTTGTGTTTGAAAGTTTTGTGTCTGAGGCAATTCTTGTCAGGTAAGAGCCCCTTCGTGTTCAGGACCGCCTCTGTGAGCAAAGTTTGCATTGCCCAAGAAGAAGAATGCAATGTACTGTCTGTAGAATTAGTCATCTATTGGACTTCCATGTATAATACCTTCTAAGAAGCTCTGAGTAGTGGCATTAATATTGTGTAGTGGTCCTCCTTGTTTTGCTTACTTTTTGCTCACTTTTTGTGATAAAATATAGCAAGGACAAAGAATGCAGATGCCCTTTTTCAGAAGCCTGTTAAACAGCAAGGGTTTCATACTCCTTGCTAAAACATAAGGCCTGCTAGACCAGGGGAGCTGGGCTCAGGTCTGTGTTCTGTCATGGGTTTTCTTTGTAGTGATGGCCAAGACACTCTGAATGTCTGCATCTCTGTGGCACATTGACCCAGGCTTGATGCCAGGTCCCCACCAAAGCTGCTCTGTCACTGCCCTCTTCAAATAAACAGGGAGAGAAAATATTATAAAAGGCTCTTGAGTCAAGATAAAGACAGGGATCACTCACCACGGGCAAATATATTTTATGTATTGGGGATATTTAATTTATTACCAATCAAATAAAAGTAGGATAATGAGAAATAAACCCAAATTTTAAAACAGCTTTCCCCCACCTCTCCCTCTTCCCAGACTCAGGTTCACTCCTGAATTCTCTCTTTCCTCCCCTCAAGTAGTGCAGAGGGACAGAGAATGGGGTCATTTCATCACACACTCTCTCTGCCACTCCTTCCTCAGGAGCAGGACTCCTCACCCTTTTCTCCTGCTCCAGAGTGGGGTCAATCTCACAGAAGGGGATCCTCCAGGAACATGGTAGAGCTCTCTTTCCACAAAAGACAGATTTCCAGTCTCTCTGAGTGTCTAAACTTGTAACATGGCTACAGGTCTTTTCCAACAACAGAGCAAAACACATTTTTGGATCCCTGAGAAATAATTTTATGTGCCACTTTCTCTAATATATATGTAGAAAATTCTCTGTATCCTGAAGCTCAAATAATGAGAAAAGTGACTATCAGGAGAATCCTTGAAATATGGCAGATGGCTGTATCTAACTTGATATAATTTCATCTTATCAGTGATTTTTTTATTATCTCAAATGTCATCATCTATGGTAAATTACATATTTCATCTGTTCTGCAGGAACAAGTGAGATCAGGACTGAAATGCTATTGAGCACACTCCCATCTGCCTAAACCAAGGGGTACATTTAACGAGGTCTCTTTTCTTCTGTAATTCCGTTGTGCCAAATGGAACTAAGCATGGCATGGGGCTTTCTTTCAGGAGATGAGGCAAATTTTAAACAGTTGGAATACAATGAAGGTGGTTTGTTTTTTTTTATCAGGACCTCTTAAAAAAAGAAAAAAGAGAGACTAGAAACTTATTTTCATGTAAGTTTTTGGAGGTTTTGTTTCATTTTGCTTCATATTAATTTGCAATGTAGAATGCATGTAGTTTCTCTTAGTTTCAGTTAGAAGAGACACTCCAGTTAGAAGTACAGCTCCAAACAGCCTGGTTCAAATCAGAAAACTGCCCTATCAGTGATCGTGGCTCAGGCTGTGACATTCATCTTTTTTCTCTGAACTGTCCACAACAGCAATTGAGTTGGCAAAACCATTCAAAGAAAGAGTAAGAAGAGTTATCCAAAGAGCTTAATGACAGGATGCCCTGTCCTAGAGGAGTCTGAGTTTGTTCTGCAGGGACATGCTGTCCTCCTAGGCAGCTGAAAGAAGCAGAGCTGCAAGGCAGTTGTGCCTGCCCCTCAGTGTGCCCTAGAAACATACGACAAGTTGGCCACTTGTGTTTTAGAAAGATCTATGTTACTAATGTCCCTGTGATGCCCTGCTGGGTTATTTGTAACAGGATGCTCTCCTGTTCCAGTCTACTGCATCCCTTGTGCAGGAGGACTCTGACCTGGCAGCTCTATAGCCAGCAGCTCAAGTTGGCACTTCCTAACTACACTTTTTCTTACATTCCAGAGATATATATATATATTGTACGTATACCTTCAAAAGGTATATGTACAAAAAGTGCTGATTCCTTTTCCCCTGGCAATTTGGCATCTATTTGATGATATCAAGAAACCTTTGATACTTCTGGCTTCTGTTTGAAAGCTCATGCATATCAGTAATTCTACAGCATGTGTATTATATAATTTGGGTGTAGGAGAGTCCAGGAATTGTTACGTGGTTTGAGTTCTTCGGGTTTTTTAACTACTACCCTTTAAAAAATACTGGGTTTTTTCCTACTTTCATTCTTTTTTTTTCCTTTTCAAGTGAAACTCTTTGAAAAGGCTTGTACTCTTCTTTCTATTTTATTCTGATAAGAATAGAAGTTCAGACTGAAATCCTGAATCTTAACCTGAGAAGATTTGGAGAGCTTCTGGAGTGCATAAGAGAGCCTACCCCTTCTGCATATTATGCCAGAAGAGTGCATCCAGGCCCTTTAATTTGAATGAAAACAGGGTATGAAATTTGAATGTAGCAGTACTTTTTTATTTTTCTTTTCTAATTTGTATTGGAAATGTGGACCAATATGAAAATGGGTTAATGTGGAGGTTAGATTTCATTTCATTATTACAAGTAGAATGCAGACTACATTGTGAATTTCATTGTAGCCTGAAACATCTTATTCTCTAAAACTGTCCTAAGAAGCAGAAGTAATTCAAGCCTGCAATTGTACCATTTCCTGCCATGGATGTCTGTTGGATCTCAGAAACACAAGAGATTTCATTTTTTCAAACTCCTTAAAGGCACACATTTATTTTCTCAGTGCTGTCAGATATTGTCAGTAGATCTCTATCTTAATTAAGTGGTCATTTAATCAATCTTCAGGAAGTATTTTTTCACTTTAAAGGACCTTCTCAGGCAAAGGCTCAGTGCTCTAAGGCTGTGAGATGGCTTTCCTTAGTGCTGTTCAAAGTCATCCTATAGCAAACTGTTGCAGCCAAATTCCTAAACCTCATCATAAAAATCAAGTAGTTCACAGTCTGCATTAAATATTCTCCTTCAGGAATAATTTTTGTCTGAAAGTGAAGGAATCTCTCTGAACTCTTAACTTGGCCTAGTTTGAGACCAAGAAGTCGAATGACTGATATTTTCTGTTCACAACTGAATTACTTGAGATTTTGCTTTGAACTAGAGCTTGGGGATTTTTTTACAGCAACTTGCATGCTTTATTGCTCTGGTAACTTAGAGAAGCTTTTTGATGCAGAATTTTTCTACTTAACACCAAAACTGAGATGCTGATATTGTGCATATTTTTGTGTAAGATTTGTTTGACTCAGGAGGCAAATGCCCCTGTGCTGCAGCAACCTGTGTGGGGCACCTGTGTGGCTCTGCAGGATTGGAGGCTTAGACAGACTGAGCAACATCTGTGCTCCAAAAATAGTGCATGTCTTCTTTTTTTATTGTTTTCAACAAATGACTTCTTAAAAATGTCATCAATAGGCTCCCCAGTGATCTTATACTGCTTGCTAGTTTTTGGTGGGTCCTTTTTGGTTGATTCTTCCTAGCAGTTGATTTTATCTTTTGTCTGAATCTATCCTTTTAGCTGATAGAGCTCCCTGGCTGGGACTAATGGCAGCATTTTAGGCTGTGGCAATTGCTGCTGTCTATTTTGGTACTGCATTTACTGTCTCTTGTCATGTGCATTCATGTCTACTGGTTTCTGTCTCTCTGTTCTTCTCCTGCTAAGCTGTATCGTTTGTCCCATGGGCTCCCGCAGGTGGCAGAGCCTGGCTGCTGGGCAGCACCTTCAGGACCCCTGGCTGGGCTGTCACACAGCCACATGGCTGATATAACATCAGTCCCCTCTCAGCCCCACAGCCCATGCCCTGCCTGCCATGCCCACAGCAATACCCGCAGGCCCAGTGCGGTCCCAGCCTGGCAGCCACAGCCAGCCCACCCAACCTGGGCCCTGTGAGTAGAGGGTGGGTACAACCCACTGACCGTGGACTGGTGGCCACTGGTGGCAAGCTGGGGGCTGAGGGCCCTCCCACTTGTACAGGAGCAGAGTGAGAGGCGAACTTTTAAAAGGTCCTGTGTGATGGTGACACCTGTCACTAAGCGACACGCTTCATGCGTGCGCAAAAATTGCTGGCACGACAATGCAGCCTCTGGTGTTTCTGGCACCAGAATCAAGTAGGTCATCTGCAAAATGTGTGACGGATGGGTTTTGTTGGCACACTGGTCTCACAGCCCCCAGAATGAACCACAGGTTTTTGAAGTGGTGTTTCCAGTACAACAAAGGTTTATAAAGACAACAGTAAGTTTCTTGAATTTGTATGCTGTTAAGATTTTACAGAATCACAGAATGTGGTTGGAAGGAACCACAGTGGCACATCTGGTCCACATGTGATCCTGCTCAAGCAGGGTCATCCTAGAGCACATTGCTCGGGGTTGTACAGATGGCTTTTGAATATCTGCAGAGAAGGAGACTCATCAACCTCTCTGGGCAACCTGTTCTAGTGCTTGGTCACCCTCACAGCATAGAAGTTCTCCCTGTGTTCATAGAATCATACAGAATCATAGAATAATAGAGTGTCTTAAGTTGGAAGTGACCGTAAAGATCATCCAGTTCCAACCCCACTGCCACGGGCAGGGAACCTTCCACTAGACCATGTTGCTCAGAGGTCCATCCAACCTGGCCTTGAACACTGCTGGGGATGGGGCACCCACAGCTTCCCTGGGCAACTTGTTCCAGTGCGTCACCACTCCCACTGGAAAGAAATTCATCCTAATATTTAATCTAAATATATCCTATTTTAGTTTGAAGCTATTCTTCCTTGTCCTGTCACTACATGCCCTTGTAAAAAAGTTTCTTTAGGTCTTTCTTGTAGACTCCCTTCAAGTACTGAAAGGTTGCAATCTCTTTTCCAGGCTGAACAATCCAAATTCTTTTAGTCTTTCCTCACAGGAGAGGTGCTCCATCCTTCTAATCATCTTGGTACTCCTCCTCTGGACTTGTTCCAACACAACCATGCCCTTCCTATGCTGGGGACTCCAGAGCTGGGTGCAGTTCCCCCAGGGGATTCTCATGTGAGCAGAGTAGAGGGGCAGAATCCCATGTCTCAACACTGCTTTGGATGCAGCCCAGGTTGGCTTTATGGGCTGTAAATGCACATGAATTGGTCATGTGCAGCCTCTCATTCACCAGCACCCCCAAATCCTTCTCGGCAAGGCTGCTCTCCATCTGTTCAGCCCCCACCCTGTATTGATAGGTGGAAGTTGCTGTGTTTTAGGGATGTTTTCCCAATTTAATGTTACTCAGGCATTTCCTTTGATATACTCAGTGGAGCATGTCAGAAGTGTTTAGTGACTATTAGAAAAGGTCTAAGCAGAACCGATCCGTTTTGAATTCAGCTGCCAATACTGGGGATGCACTGACTTTTTCCAGTCAGGAGAGAGACCTCTCCCAGCTACTTGAAATTTCCAGGTGTCTGGTTTAATTCTAGTGTTGACTGATGAGCTGAGAGTCAAAGCTAATGCAGTGCAAGAATTTTGTCATAAAAAAAAGAATTGCATATAAAGGGACACTTTAAAAGGCACTAAACAGGACAATAGGACACAAGTAAATGGAATGAAGCTGCATAGGGGGAAGTTTGGATTACACATTGGGAAAGGGTTCTTCAGTGAGAGGTTGGTTGGTCACTGGAATGGGCTCCCCAGGGAAGTGGTCATGGCACCAGACTCATCAGAGTTCTAGGAATGTCTGCACTATGATCTTTAGTCATATAGTTTACTTTTAGGTAGTCTTGTGAGGAGCACAGAGTTGAACTTTATGATCTTTATGGGTTCCTTCCCCTGAGATATTTTACAATTCTATGATTCTATCAGATTTCTTCACAGGGGAAAAATAGAAGTAGTCAGTTATGTAGCATTAACCAGCAAACAATGCAATGCATTTCTTAATGCCACCAAAAAATGAATGATAGCAGTAGTGTTTATCATTTCATTCCATTCTATATGAATCATACCTTTTCCAATTTATAAAGGTAAAAAAGGGATTTCTGAAGTGTTAAATCTCCAGGAAGGGTGTTAATCCCTTTTCTGTTCGATGAGTCTCTGCTCTAATAGTCTAACACTCTTAAATGTCCCTATAGACTGAGGGTGAATTAGTTAAGCTGTGTATACTGAATTGTTATATATTCACAATACACAAGCAACAGATTATATTAAAGAGAAAGGAGAGACATTCCTGTCCTCAATTGCCTAGAAAATTATAAGAATTTTTAGACTTAAATTCCTTCTTCTTTTACATTTTTTCCCTTGATTCAATTACAAAAGATTTGCTGCTTGTGAAAAGTGCCTACCTTGAAAATTAAATGGATACACATATATGTGCAATGACCTTGTGTCACAAGAACAGGCAGTGGAAGCTTCCTCATTGTTCATTCTCAGTGCCTTGTCTCCTGAAAGCAATGGTATAGTTTGTCCTCCCTGTTCTCCATTTCCTTAAAACAGACATATTTAAAGATAAATTCTGTGCTCCAAACTCTTAATTGTTCAGCTTTTAAAAAGAGTGAGGATGTATTCTGGTGATCTTCTGGGTAGCATCAGCCTCTAACATTTGTCAGTCTGAACAAGAACATCAGATTTCCTTGATTAGGGAGCATCTTCCAAAAGATCTTAAGGGAGAGATCCAGCACCACAAATCCTATGTTTTTATGTATAAAAGACTCTTCTTTCTGTGGTATTAATAGTAATGCAGAGGTTGAATGGCATGCTGTGTAACTGAGGCAAGATTAATAATTATTTAAAAGCAATGGTCTTATATTTGGAAGACTGAGTCATTTGTGCTTTTTAGGAGCTGTTGTGGGGTTTTGCCTTTTGAAAGATTAAATTAGCTTTACATTATCCTGTGTTTTTATTGTTTTCCAACTCTGTGACAGATGTTAGCTTACAGCATCAACATACACAGGTAGGAAGAGAAATGTTTTGTATTTCCTTCTGCACCCTGAGTCTGGTACTATTTTGTGGGGGTTTTTTGCTAATATCACGGATAATGAAATAAAGAGAGCACTTAATACATCTGCAAATGGTAATAAGCTCTAGGGAAAGGCCTGGAGCACTCTGAAAACATACAAGATAATCTTGGCCAATTGGTGGAATCATCTGAAATAAAAAGGATTGGAAAAGGCTGAATGCTAATTGCAGTACTTCAATAAAAGGCTCTGCCTGCCCATACACAGAACAGGGAATGGGCCAGGCAGAATCCCTGTCAACAAAGAGCTTGTCATTGGCCTTGTATTGTTACCAAATTAGTTGACACCAAATATCACTGTGGGATATGTGTGCCCTATTAAAAATAGGGATGTGTGCCCTATTAAAAATAAGTCTGAGATATGAAAAATAAGTCTGAGATATGAAATCTTTTGCATGTCACTCATTCCTAGTAACATCCTGCTATTGTGCTATGTCTGGTTTTGAGTACCACACTTAGAAAATTCTGGACCTACTAGATTGAGACCAAAGGAGAGCAGTAAGAGTAGTCCAAGGTATGTGAGCTGTCAGAAAAACTTTTAATGAGTTACATATAATTAGTTAATTGAAGAAAACGCTAAGGAGTGCCATAATAATAGTTCTCAGAGGCCAAAAATGTTACCCCAAAAGGGCAAGGATTTGCTGGAAATAAAACAGTAAGCAATCGATTTGTTGTTTTTGAAGACTGAGAAGGAGAATTATGTGCTAAACATACTTTTGATGACTGATTTCCTTCCCAGGCAAACCTTTCAGTTGCAGAATGGTAGAACATTGCATTTTAGCACATCTTGTGAGACTTGTGGTTTGGGTTTTGTGGTGTACAATACACTGATTTTGATTATCACTGGAGAAGTTTTCAAAATTGGCTTTTTTGGTGGTATCTGATAGTAGTTTTAAGTTACCAGGAAAACAGTGTCTAATATCAGGTTAACAGTTGCTGACAAGTTTTAATAATTGTAGAGAACCTCTCTATGTGACTGGAATTTTCAAGTCACACTTAGGTACCAAAATAGTTTCTTTTCATTGTTTCTGTAACAAACTTGATGATAGAGAGACTTAGAATTTCTCTCTAAATATGGTTTGTTGGGTTTGAGGGTTTTTTTAGGGGGAGAAGGGGGTTGACATGTCCAGATCTGTTACTAAGGAATATTATATGTCTTCCCTGTAGTGCCCTGCTGCTATGTGTGGCCTGCTTTTGCTTCTTATCCAGAGCAACATCTGGTCTCTGTATCTTGGGGTACATGTTTGGATCTCCATTTTTTCCAGATCTGATCCAAAAAATGTAGCAGTTTATACTCACAATAAATTCTCTTTGCTCAGTATTTAACACCAGTTTTCTGGTGTTTTCTGTCCAGCGAAAGGATTATTACACTGACTGATCATTTTTTTAAAATCAAACAGAAAATGCTGGATTACATAGTTTGATCTCTATCCTTGGAATATTGCCCAGCTAATATTATAATGAGCCAAGTAACTTTCTTCAAGACTGTTCTCCACCTCAGGTGTCAATACATGAACAATTCATCACTTTTTATTTATTTCACTGGGTATTTGCTTTATTTCTATAGGCTCAATAGAATTTTGCTCATGAAGAAATCATAGAAGTATCACTTGGGTTACTGTGTTATGTCTGTGGAAATGAACTTCCATAGAACACCAGAGAATTTTGCTATGATCTTAGTGTTTTTTCTCTTAAATCTGCAAAAAGCGGTTATAAATTCTGTTGCATTCTCCCCTCAATTTCATATGATTGTATGTTATTTCTGTAAAATGTGTCTATGCAACAATTTCAAAGAGGTTTTCCAAGTTCCAAATTGGTGATAATGGTAATATTATAATTAAGGTCACATGCTTACAAATAAGCATATGTGGTAGGGTAGGGTTTTTATATGAGAATGAAGTAAAAGTAAGCTATTCATCCTCTCTCAACTCTCCTTCAAAAACAACCAATAATTTTCTCTGATCTTGAGGTTCTTAGCTCATATTTTTATCACTATATTACTTAGAAACTTCAAATTTCACATCTTCCAAGTTACAGTGTTCAAACAAAGGAGAAATTACTACCTGGTTCCATTTCATATGGGACTTTGCAATGCTTTTTGCTTGATACCCGGCACACAGAGGGACTGAATGTTTATATGTCGAGAGATGTAGCATGAGAGATAAATTAAGACAAATGTTAATTACATAATTGCTCAGTCACTTTGTATAGTAAAACTTCATTACAAAGTGAGTTCCTGCTCACCTTAAGAGAAGCAGCCAGTTATTGTGATTTACAAGGCCATCAAAACTATGGAAATGCTCACTTTAATCAGAACGGCAATTATGAGGAAATTTGCTACAGGAAAATTTACTCACAGAATGAAGATTAAAAAGATCTGAATGTTGTCTATCAAAGTGCAACAATTAATTTTTTTTTTTTTTCCCCAAGCCCAAGAGATCCTTGTGGAAGAAAAAAAAAAAGGCAAAAATCTGTCCATTGATTACAGTGGAGAAAATAAGCTGCAAGTGTTACTGTAACTTCTTTAGATAACAGTAGCAAATGTCTGCAAACGGACATAAAGACAGTCAATGAATGGATTTAATCCACTCTCTGAGGTTGGAATTGCCTATCAATACAACTACTTGTAATGAACTCTTTCATATTAAATAATTCCCTTGGCTGGAATGTAACAAAACCACTAATTTAAGAGCCATTTTTCTTATTCCCAGGGCTTCTGTAGTCCCTGCAGCTGCCAGGTGAATACTTGTAATACTTAAAGCACTTGTCTTTCCAACAATTTCTGTGCAGCTGACTCTTCCTTTCCTCTCAGGAAACAAAGGTGTTGTCACCCCTATTGTAAGCAACCAGACGGACCTTGGCTACTCAATAGAAAAGGGCAGTATACATTAAGTGAACTACAGGACCAGAAATCCATTGAGAAAACCGATCATTTTTATAAGAAATTATCTTAAATGGAAAGATTTATTTTTCAGATAGTGGTTTCCTGTCAGTAGGAAGAACAATTCTATGAGGAAAAATTAATCAAATTTGGAACCTTATGAAATTGTATTCTCACACTTGCTGATGCAGCTGAATCACAAGGACATGTGGCAATGGCACAAGGCAGAATAGTCACCATGTTATCTTGAGGCCTGGTCTGATCTAATTAACCCTGCTCAGAGACAAGGTTAATGAGCCTGGGTACAGTCCGGCACAGGAGTTTTTGTTTTCAACTTGCTTGGAGCTGTCCGAAGGCTCTACTGCAGCAGTGCAGCAGAGAGATGTAAGTTATTAAAGTACAAACGTGAAATGTGTCTTAAGGATGCTTGTGTGGTTTAATACAACCCAATCTTGTAATTAATGGCTCTCACTCCTCTGGGATGAGTAACTCTCTTAGAGCTGTGACTGTGAGCAGCACTGGAGGATGGGAACCAGCAGCACTGTAGGGCAAGTGACAAATAAAGGCCACAGAAGAGGTGGAGTGGAGAGCTAGATTGTGGAGGTTGGAGTGAGTTCATCTTTCTTGCTGTCCCACCACAGGCTGTACTAGATGCCAATTTCACTCCAAAACTTATGTACAAATTGCTGATGTTAACAAATGCCTCCTTTCCTATCCTACCCCCAACCTCTGGCGGAAACCCAGACAACCTATCACAGTGTTCTCCATAAGCTCCATGATCCAAGGGGTTCCATTTGGCCTTTTCTGTGCAGTCATAGACATTTGTACATTACCAGTATTGTGGAAGCATCTACACATCTCATACTTCTGGACACAATGCACAAATTATTTCACCCAGTACAGGTAAACTAGAGACCCAAACTGTAAATCATATTGACTTGGTGGTTGATGTATTGTCTCCTCCCAGCAGTTCTCTTACTTCCTTCCCTCTTTCCCCACTGTCCAGCAAATCAAAAAACAGATATTAACTGACTTATTGCTTTTGTTTCTAACTTTAAACAGTTAATGGAGAAAAGAATTTCGAATAAGTTCATTTTTTTCCCTGTAAAGGTGCATTTAATAAAAATCGCAATAGTTATGCAGACAACATGTAATTTATAAATTAAATAGCAGTAATTCTACTAGAAGTAGAAAAAATGGATATTCTTTCTTCTAAAATTATTTTTAACTGTCATCTTGGATGGTTTATTCAAAGGGAAGGCAATTTACTTCACATTAATTAGGCTATACAAGTCATGAACACAGGTGTGGGAAATTATCATTTTCTTCATAGAATGTTAAGCTGTGGTTTTTCAGAGCAGTAGAAGATCAGTGTCATAGAACAGTTCAGCAATAACTTCCCAGTGAATAATTTATATGAATAATTTCTGTCTCTTTGTGTGTCACTGGATTTCCCATGTGTGGATTTCCCATGATCAGTTTTCTCTATTACTGTATTTACATTTAAATAGTATGAATAATTAATGGCCTCCTTTCTTTCCCAAACCAACGCCCTAATACTGGTATTTTTCTCATGGAATAACTTACCTACATCTCGTGGTCCTGAGTTTCTTACTTCTGGTTGTTTTACATGTTTTCTAAAATGAGATTTTTTTTTTTCCCCAACCCTTTATGCAGTTTGATACTTTGAGTGAATACTTGCACTTATGAATTTCAAATTCATACATATTTGAACAAGTAAAATGCATTTATTGAAAAGTTTGCAAAGTAAATATGAAAATGGATACTGATTAGTCCAAATATAATTTCTAGTGTGTATATTTGCTATCAATTTGTTCCACCACATGCTCTCATCTATGTCATGTACTTAGATTAAATGTTTTAGCAGAATTTGTTATAAAATGAGTTTGCTACTGAAATGTCAGCTCAGCCCCACTTTTAACTTAGCTATATTGGAAACTGAGAGTAGTGGTAATAATACTTAATGAAATGTCATCTGAATAGCTAAGTGATCTGAAGGTACTTGGAAAAGAGAATAGATAGAACTCTTCCCATTTGCAGATGGGGGAAACTGAGGCCTAAAAACATGTAAAAACTTGCCCAAAGTCATTCAGGACTCTGGAAAAAGTTACACTAAAAGTATTTCAACTTCCATTTCTCGGATCGCCATTATAGGATGCAGTGTTTAGTAAGCAGAGCCTGTGGCAAACATGCCATGGATTGAAGTAACCCTTTAATAAAGAGAAAAAAATTGCTAATATTAAAATAGTATTTTCCGGTAGTGAAAACTTTCTTTTAGATTTATTAATCTTAGTACTACTTTTCTACAGCTTTCCTGCTGTCAGCTCATTTCTTTCTCAAAAGTTCAACATACCTACTAAATATGTTATTATTGACTAAATGAAAATTCAGAAGTAAAAGTAGAAAACCCAAGTCCATGGCTCCTTCGCCAATAGATGAAAAATCAGAAAATCTCTTCAAAATTTGTTTTCATTGTATTTCTAGATATATTTTTGTAAACCAGACCAAATCCATTTGAAAAACACAAGGTTCACCTTGCTGACCAAAAGCAAGTCTGTCCTCGTGGTGTTGATTCCTTCTTGATTACTTTCCCAATATATGCATATTACTTTCCCAATACCAATGCATACAAAATGCTTCAGAACAAATTTGTCTTTTTATTTATGAATGCAAGTTGTTTGTTTTTTTTTAAATGCTGTCCCTTCCTTGGTTCATGACTTCAGAATTCAGCAAGATATCAATAACATTGTCAACTAAATTCATATTAGTCTCAGGTTTCTGATAGACATACAGTATCTATAGTTCTACCTGGTTTTCTCTCTAGTGTTCTCCAGACACAGCAGTCTGCTGTTCTCTGACATCAGTCTGTGTTTGTAAATTCAAGAAGTGAAGCTGTACATGTTATTCTGTGTGGTAGCCCATGTAAGACTAATTTTTTCAAGCTATACAATGTTTTGAGGTTACATTCTAAACCTGGAACTTTTGTATAACTCAGGAGTAACTTCAGTATTACCTGAATATTAAGTGGGACAGAAGAATATCCTACTTCATTTAGGAGTTTTTGTTAGAGAGAGAGCACTTGTAATTCCCAAGATCATACAAGACAATCATCTTTGATATTCTGAGTAAAACCTGCCACCCAGAACAGTCCCATTGGCATTCTGCACAAGAGTTCCCAGTCCTCTGAAAGAGTGCAGTCCTCTGGGTGATTTCCCCATTTATAATGTTAGATGTTCCTTTTGATTTTATCTTACATATTTTTTCATCTCTAAGATGAGAACTACAAGGCATTGTTTCTTCTATTGTTTCCATTTTTTTTTTTTTTTACTTCTTGATGCTCCTAGTCTTTTTTCAAATCAGTTTAAATTCTTTCATCCCAAAAGTCAGCAAAGAAATCCTTCAGGTATACATTGTTTTGTACTTAAATGGAGAAAAGATTGTGTTACTGTTTCCACAAGGGGATAAAAGAAAAGCAGATTTGTTGCAACGGCCTTTTTTTTTTCTTCTTCTTCTTTTAAATATATCTGTGTTTTGTATTCTTTAAAACCACAGTGGAAGCTTTAGATGAAAGAGTTACATGCATAAGTTCAAAGTCTTTCCTCATTGATCACTATTCCCACAAGAAACATGGATGAGAAAAGATGGATGAGCAGAGCCTGGCTGGACTCATCTCATCAGTTTGGTTAAAAGCAAATAATATGGGGGGGGGGGAAGTTCTTTCAATTTTTGTTTGTTTACTTGCTTTCATTTTTATTCCCCTCTAGGCGCAAAACAAGCAAACTGAGCTCTATTTAAAAACAGAGCATGCCCTTGCTCCCACACACCATCTTTTCATAATCAGAATCTTGGTAATCTTGTGTTAGACTTTCTCTATGAGCATTGTCAAGGATAAAAAGATTCTAAAGGAGCACCTGGGGGGAAAACTCTGCAGTCTCAGGAAAGATAATTTTCTACCTGATTGCATAAATAAGAGAAAAAATTGGTGTGTTGAACTTCTTGTATCTTTTAGTATTTAGGCCATGATTCAGGTAATTGTTTTTCCTTAGGGTCAGGCTTCTATCTGAGCTCTTCAAAGTACTTCATCCCTGCATGTACATTCATTATATCATCATAAAATGATATCCAGAAGGAATTGCAGTGAACTGTAGTGGATTTCACCCGAGAATTCAGGATTTAACAGCAGGATTTTGGTTATGTCCTTTGCAGCTTTCTTCAGCCAATGAGTTAATGAAGCTGCAGAAATTTGAAAGGTAGATGTATTTTTCTTACACTTTAGGGAAAAGGACAATCTTGAGTTGAGATGTTGGGAGGAAATTGCTTTATCTGCAATTGTCTTTCTCAGATTTTCAAGACCTGACAGTTCTGACACCAGCCTGTTTGAGACATGGTAGTGGAGTAACCAGGTGGATGACGGGCTTTTGAGTGGTGCTGCATGTTCTGATAATCTTCATTTCTTTATTTTCACAAAGAAATGTAATTAGCACTTGCTTCAGCCCTATGTGATTTGGTATACCTACCATAGAAGCAGGCTCCATGGTCGTATCAATAAATAGCTTAGAAAAGAGATTCCTTCAGAAAATGGTTCAGTGCTTTTAAGAATTGCTGTACAATGGGCTTTTTGGTTGCTTGTTCCTAGAACTTTCATAATTTCATAATGTAATTCCCTGAAATATATCCATTTGCAGTACAAGGAATATGGTATCATACTAGTTCTGTCCTTTGCCACTATTAAACCAGAGGTTTGTTAGCAGTTGTGAGAACTCATAATTGAGATTGATGAAGCAATTCAAATAAAGCATCAGTTTGTAACTGAATAATTGTGTGATGTACAGGCAGGTTTTTAACCATATTTGGTCTTAATATTTGTTGAGCTTCACAGAATGAAGATAAGAACTAAGAAATCTTTTTTGTCTAGTAGCATAGTTGCTAACATAAAATGTACTTACTGAAATTTGCCCATTGCTAGTTGATAATATACATACCTCTCATCCTTAGGAAGAATCACCACAGCATTTTTGCCACCTTCTTTTGGAAGAATGATAAGTTACTAGTTGACTTTGCCAAACTGTGGAGCACAGATGGAATTGTCATGGTGGCTAATGCTTCTTGTACTTGTGTGTCTATCAAAAGCAGTAGCAAACAACTGCTTCAGCTACTGACAGATTCAAAAGAAAAGATTTTCAGACCAGCTCTTTGGTGGAAAGTCCTGACCTGTGCTAGCTTCTCTGGCTGGGAACAAAACTCCTGTAATCACTGCTAGGAATTCCTACTGACATCTGCTTCTTGGCTCAAAACTTCAGTATGGAGGAATTTTAGTTTGGAAATACACAAGTCTAGTAGTTACATAATCAGTACTCATACATCCCCTCAGGGTTTTTGCAGAGTTTGTCTCTCACTATATAAAAATTGAGATAACTGGTACAATTTGAGTGACATGCCAAATTATAAAACCAAAATTCTTAGCAAGTATGTAAGGGATGGGGTTCTGTGGTGCTGAAAGAGAGAGAGGGAGGCTTATGGTTATGCAGAAATTTCATGTTCAGTTCTGCTGATCAGGAACAATGTTGCAATCTCAGAATCTACCCCATTGCAGATTAGCCACTTTAACTCCACTTTCATAGTTCCTAAGGTCTATCTACAATCTACATACAATCTACCAAATTTAACCTTCCTCCTGAGACTTGTAAACCGCATTCAACCTCTTTTCACTTATCTCAGAAAGCTTTTAATGTAGTGTGATCTATAACAAAACCTGACAATTTCCCCATTTCACCACCACCTCCCAAATACAAGATAGGATATACCATTGAAAGCAGGGAGTCCAGTGTTTATATGGAAGACTTGGCCTTTGAGACATAAAATCAGAGATTGCTATATCATGTTACCCCACTGACTTGTTTCAAACCAGATCTGGGAGGATCACCACTGTTGGAGGAGAGGATTGAACCATCAAATGATCTTCCCATAGGGTGTTCTTAAGGACTGGAATCAGTGGTAATCTGAAGAAAATCTGCTTTCCCTCTTCCTGCAAGTTCCATAAATAACCAGGTTTTCTCTCCTGGTTATTTGCTGTCTCACTTGACCTGTCTTTTCATTTTGTACAGTAAATTTGCAGTGTTAGGTAGTGCTTCTGTTGCTTTTTGGAAGCTGTCCTCCAGACAGACTTTGTGTCTGATGCATCTGTTTTGTGTTCATAGATGCCTAAGGCTTAAACAGAGAGTCTTTGTCAACACCGGGATAAAACTGACACAGCTTTTATAGGGCACCTGTCAAACCATTGAATGTCTGACTCTTACTGTTCATGTGCAGATCTGAAAACAACACTGCTGCTGTGAACAAAGTCCAGTCCAAAATTGCATCACAGAAAATAAATAAAGTCAAATGCAAGATCTTCTGCTCTGCATACTCTCTGCCCACATAAGTATGGTTGTATGCACCTAAAGCAATGTTCGATATTAACTTTCTTGTAGTTTTATTATGGGAGGTAATGGTGTTTATAAAACTGACAGTTTAATGTTGTGGTACAAAAAATCTCTTAAGGCAGAGAGGATGTGAATAAACATAACTTAAAAGCTGAGGCAAAGTGGTAGTTTTGGTTCTAAATTAGCTATTTAAGTGAGGAGGACAGAGCTGTCAAAAACTTGGGTCCATGTTATGTCCTCAGTTTTTAAGCAGAATTGTCTTTTGAAATCAAGGATGTTGTGACACCTGGGATTTCACCAATGTATAACAAATTATTGCATTTAGGAGAAAATTCACATTGGTAGCTATCCTGACATCCTGTCCTTAAGGAACAATTCCTTTATAAGTGGCACTACTTATTCTTTGTCAAGCTGAGCTAGGGTAGCTTTGAAGTATGCTGAGATACTGGAGAGGGAGCAGTAATTCAGGTGTTGACAAAAGGCAAGGTGCTGTTGTTGGAACCTCATGTAAGAGACAGATCTGAGTGCTACATTTGGTGTGACCTGTGCAGATTTACAGTCATTATTGTCAAAACGAATGTCAGCATCTCACAGGGAGAAGGGGGAAAAAAGTACAGCTTCCATAAACAGGAAAGTAAACGTCAAAGCCTAATATTTCACCTCATTAGTTCTCATTAGGATTAGGAAGGCAGGTAGTATGTCAGTGAGACTGAATAATTATGGCATCATGAATCTTCTTGACAGTATGTGCTTCTCCATTGAGCAAGGACCACTGAGAAGAAGCAGGCTCATCTTGTGACTTCAGTTTCCTATTTTTAATTTCTATGCATATTTTTTCTAACATTGAGTGTGGAGTGAACCTGAAAGTTGATGGAATATTTGTAAATTGGGGGATTAAAGTGCATGAAGTCTTTAAGATGGGGTAGTTTAACCCCGTACAGTACTTAAGCAAAACAAAATAATGTTGCTGCATCCTTCCATTCAGGGCTCATGCTCCATTTTTCAGCGATCTTTTTTAACGCAGAAATGACCCATGGTTTTAACATGTCCCGAGTAGTAATACAATAGTATTACCTTTAGTCCCCAGAATTTGCACACACTCTGCAGGTCTGTAGCATCCCTGCATTTCTTACACTGAGCTTATAACAGATTGTTTTGCCAGTCTGAATAAGAATCTCTATGGCAATTGCCAATGAGAACTTGAATTCAATCAAAATTAAAATTTGAACTAATGCTTCCAGAGTTTAACCTAATGTACCTCTAAGCTCTCTTGAGATTTACACGGCTTACAAATGCTGTGGACCACAGTAGCACATGCTGTGAGTTAGATTCATGTTTGTTCCTATGGAGTATACAGAAAACAGCAAGTGTCGTTTGCTCAAGTGTTTTAGCAGTCAGGGTTACAGCCTTGTTCCAGTGGGAGACTGATTTATCAAAGGAGAAAAGGCTTCCCACCACATATAACATCCATGATTCTTTGCTGCTTTTTATTGGTTTCTGTGATTCGCCACTTAATTTTATTGACAGAAAGCTTTATTTGAAATCTGTAGTTTCTAATGTCCTTGTGTTGCTTGGAGGAAGGAGAACGTTTGGGTTCTGTAGGATTTGCATTCTGTATTGGTTTTGTGTGAGTATGGTCCATGGTTGCCATGCAGGGGCAGTGAAGCTCCCTAAGTACTTACTTGACTGATGCTGTGACACTGTTAACAGCAGCTGAGATGTCTGTTTGCATGTTCCTAGGGAAACAGAAGTACCTAATGTATTGACCATTTTGTAGTGAAGGTTCTACTTCGCAATGGCTTTTTCCAGGCTGGTAAAACATCTGAGGCAAAGGACCCCCTTTTGTAAAATTTGTTTTAACAGTGAATGATTCTGAAAGAAAAAAAAACAGAAATTAAAACTAGCCAATGACAATGTGATGTTCTTCTGAAATGAAGAAGTATATATTCAGTATGTGTTCTGAATAGAAAGTTATTTGCATGGGTTTACTATCCTAAAGGATTAGAGTCTCGTGCTATTTTGAGAGTCCAATTTTCTTAACTGTGCTTATAGAAGTTCCTTGAGTGGAAGACAGATGAGGTACTGGCTAATACTGCATTTTAGACCAATGAAGTTAACCATGTTATGGGATTATTGAGCTATGGGCATTTCTAACTACAGCCATAACGCTAGTAGCAATTTAAAGAGCATAGCATGTTTCAAACTGGAACAAAGAAATTGAAAACCAGGAAATAAATCTGTGACAAAAGTCCCTGCTTTTTTTTTTTTTTTTTTTTTTNTTTTTTGTAGTCCAGGCACTTAGTAGACCCTGAGGTCTATTGAGATCAGTGATGAGGGAGTTCGTAAAAGCACAGATTGTACTTAGGGCAGATGAAAGTCTGTTTAATGTTTAAGCACTAATAAAGACATGTTTAGTGCCATGTGTTTTGCTACAGGAAGTGGTTCAGTAAAACACAGGAGTAATTTTTGTGCACAGAGATGACAGAAAGACTCTTGCTACTGTTATGGCTGCTTAGTAGTTCATATAAGTATGAGTATAAACCCAGTTTATGTAGAGGATCAGTGAAAAAGAATGTAACCAGCCAATCTTGATATAGACTCTGATAGTTTTCAGAGTACTAATTGATCTATTAAGCTTGTTTTGCAGAATCAAATGCAAAAGATTAAGTTCAGCAAACATTTTTCAAACATGCATGACCAACAGCAAACTATATGCAATCATAGTCCGAGTGTATTTTAGAGACCATGTCAAATAATTTGTAACAGAAATGACTACCAATGATTAGGGCAAACTCAGCTTGGTGAATAATGTGTTCAGGGGCTACAACTGCCATGGCTGATGTGGTCTCTGAATAAGCAGGCTTGGGATAGAGATGTTGCTTGAGAGATTTATGGATATCTGCTCCTGTTACTTCTTAGTGCTTGCCAATATTCCTGCTGCTGTGCTGTGCCTACTTGGTATTTTTGACTAATATGGCATACTGGGGGTTTAAGCCAGAGTGGGAGGGTCTTCTGTATCTTTGCTCCAGCTCTGCTGTACTACTGTACAGTTATAAAATTTACTGCCAGTGTTTTGTCACTGAGAAAACCCCACTTTCCAGATGATTGATCGCTGAAGGTTGGGGAGCTGCAGAGCAAGAAGAGTGCTGACATGTTGATTTTTGCATGCATGCTATTAATAAAGCCATCTACATTACTCCAGCAGCCATGTGGCAAACACAAAGTTTGCCTAGCATCACATGATAAAAGGGATTTTGATTATAAATTTTCTCAGCTACACTCAGCACTTTTTAGTCTCTGATGAATCTGAAGTTCAGTGCCATTGGAGTTGTCCTATGCCTGAAGAAGGGTGGCTAAAAGGAATGACTGTTATGGATTCCTAACTGTGTTAAAAAAAGTAAATTTTCAGACTCTGAAACAGCAGTGGTACACTTCTTGGGTTCCTAAAATATTTATTAAATGGATATCTAACACTTTCAACCAGAAATATGCCAGCATAGCATGCTGGCCTAATGCAGTCCCCTGTGAAGTACCAGATGATAGAGTCAAGTGATGTTTAAATGGTAAGGAAAACAAACAGCCACTACTGCAAAGGGCAGGGTTTCTTATAGCAAGTGTATTGTAATGAAGGTACATTGTAGACACTAAGATTTGCCCTGAAAGTAAAGTACAAGTATCTGTCCTTACAATAGCACCTGATATTTCAGAATGTGAATGGTAAAATAGGTGATATCCACTGGGTAGCCAAAATTACTTCAGATTCATTAATCTACTTGGAGTAATGCCATATATCCATTTAGTCCCTAATGATCCCATTTTCTTGCTTATTTTTTCACATAACTCTCTTTAAATGCTTGTTTGAAATAATTATGGATATGTATTCAGGTGTGCTGGATTTAGCTGGGCTGGACCTGATTTTCTTTGAGGTGGCTGGTGTGGGACTGTGTTTTGGATTTCTGCTGAACATGGTGTTGATGATGTTGAGACGTTTTTGTTATTACTGAGCAGTGCTCACACAGAGTCAAGGTGTTTTCTGCCTGTCATACTGTTACACTGGCAAGGAAGTTGGGGGTGCATGGAAATTTAAGAGGAGAAACAGTCAGGACAGGTGACCCCAGCTGACCACAGGGATTTTCCACACCATATGACATCATGCTAAGCATATAAAGTTGAGGGAAGAAGGACGAACGGGGAAACATTTGGAGGGATGAGGTTTGTCTTCTCAAGTAACCATTCCATGTGATGAAGCCCTGCTTTCCTGGGGATTGCTGAACAGCTGCCTGCCCATGAGAATTGCTGAATGATTCCTTGTTTTGCATTGCTTGCATGCGTGGCTTTTGTTTTTCCTATCGAACTGTCTGTATCTCAGCCCAGGAATTTTTTAGCTTTTATGCTTCTGATTCTCTTCCCAACCCCACTGGTTGGGAGAGTGAGCAAGCGGCTGTGTGGGGCTTGGCTGCTGGCTGGGGTTAAACCACCATATCAAGTTTCACTATTTCTCACACTGTTCTCAACTTTTGACTGGCTGCTTGATTTACTACATGCATGTACATGCCTGTGCTCCTTTAGCATTTGGAACATAAAGGATGATCTGAAAAAAGTTATGATGCAGTCAGGACCAAAAAAATGTTTAATCAGTGAAGGGTTCTAAAGGCTAAAGGCCCAGCTGGGCTTATGTTTTAACAGTTAAAACATAAGCCTTAGTAATACTGCTGAGCTTAGTATTATTAATTGGCCTTCTGTCATGGTAAGATGATTCTAGGTAGAGATCTGCTGCCTTCCCAACCAATATGAGGTACCATCCCCGTCTGAGAGGAGAGCAGAGTAGAAATTAGGGCATAGATCCACATAAAATTATTTGCAGAGGGAATTTCCTGGGCTAAGGAGAATATATGTTGACCAAATGATGACAATTTTATGACTTTCTTTATGCCACTTAGCTTCTAAATATACACATTGCTGAGCAATCTGGAACAGAGCAGTGGTAGATTATCAAAGCCAAACATAAAGAATAAGCCAAATTGTTTAGCTTTGCACATTTTACACAGTCTGCATGTAAGTGAGTTACATTTGCAATGGGAATAAATGCAGAGCATGTCACCGACACGCAAGGCTAATTAATTAAATTCAACCAGATAAACAGGGCAAAGCATGAGACTATATTATATCCCCCAAAATTCCTTTTTCTCAAAACTTCATGCAAATAAATACTCCCTGGCATCATGCCAGCAAATCTGAAGTGTTCTGGACTACATAATTTATGGGGTAACAAATTACCTTAATCTTTGTGATTTTACTTTGTATGTATGAATAATCAACTTTTATATCTCTTTTATATCTCTGTATATCCTAAAATACAACTCAATGTCATTGCTTTGAGTACAATGTCATTGAATAGCTCCACCTCCTCTCCTTCGAGGACAAACTACTGACTTGTGCAAACTGTTGTACTCTGATAACTTCTCTTCCCAAAAACACGCCTCCCTCCCCTTTTTTTTCAAGAACTTTGTTAAAATTATGCTTGGGAATAGGTAGTTTGAACTCCCTTATGTAAGCTATTTGCAACTATGAAGTCTATGAGAATAAGCTGTTAAAAAAAAAAAAGGCTGTCTTCTTTCTAGGATGCAGAGAGCTGTTTTAACTTTATTTTCTCTAGCTTTTAATTAACTCTGTACCTACGTGTCAGTTTTGGTGTGAAGGAGATACTTGACACAGATGCCTCTGTGTGTGGTTGTTCATTCCACGCTTCAGTTACACTCCATATACAAAAATGTTTCATGAAGTCTCTTAATTGTGTAGCTGTCAGTTTAAAGAATACCTCTCGTAGCTTCCTAAAGAGTGTTGTGGAGTCTACCTGTCATGAATTTAATATGTGGTGTTGCTCAGTTATGCTGTGTTTTGTACAATGAGCAGCAAAGCCAGCGTGTACAACAGCAAGTGTGAGGCTGAAAGGGGTCACATATAGTCCTTGACCAGGCAAGAGGAGGCAGTGTTCAGGAGGTGTTCCACAGCTGGGAGGGGTTGTGCAGACAGAACTCCATGATTTCTGCAGCATGTGATCAGTGTTAGTCTTATTCTTGATAATAGCACTTGTGCGGGTGGAGGGGAGAAGCTGAAGGAATATATGCCTATAACTTGCCTCCTGTTTTTAGCCTGTAGCATTCCATCAGAAAGTAGTTTCAAAGAATGAGGTGTAAAGCAATGAAGATGTAAAAGTGGTCTTGCCTCTGCCCTTGAGCAAGGTCTGGTTTGGGCATGAACTTCAGTATAAGTTGGGCAAAACATTAAACCTGTTTTTTATGAGACTTAAGGGAGTTACCTGTAAAGACAACCTACCCCTTTGTCTTTACCTTTTCTAATGGAAAATCTGGCTTTTTTATTTTATTTCACTTGTCACTTATACATGTGCCTTCAGTGTCTTCTTCTTTCTCTCCCCTATCTAATTATATTTTTTAAAAATGCAGTTTTCTGCAGATTTTGAGAGGCATCAGCAGCTCCCTTTCTTTTGGTGTCCTAGATAAGATGAACACTCACCGATAGCAGTGGGAGGTTAACAATCACCCGCTTTAATCAAAAAACTTTACATTTCAAATGTAATCTAGATGTAGGCTGCGGAGAGCTTTCAAAAAACTGTGATATTGAACAAAATGGCTGCAGCTTAGATGTTATAATTGGCTATTTTGGGTTAGATCATAATTCATTTTTTTCTATAGATATTTTTGGTCAAATCGGAAGAAGATATATTTAAAATATCTGCTGTAATTAAGATTAAATATCATCCTTTTATTGTATCTTAGCTTCTAATAAGCTATTACATTTTTGAGTCACTTTGTCTTACTGCACTCTTGACCACATATATTCAGAAAATGTACTGGTAATATTTTTAGAATAGAACCCATTTTATTTATGTTGCTTCAAGATTTTTATCATATTTTTATTGCCTATTTAACACCTTGGATTTATAATGGTTCCATGAGCTTTAATTGAAGACAAATAGAAGGCTAAAAAACCCCTAATAATAGTAGAAAAATTTGTTAAAAGTTCCTGCATGGCTTCACTTCACTTCACACTTCACTACCTTGTGTGACTTGTGTACCAATGCCTCTTACCACTGAAGAAGGTGTGAATTTTGCTACTGACTTGGAAGAGATGGATATTGTCCTCATAGCTCTGCTCAGACCCTACTATTTTCGAATTGCGTTACTCAGTTCCTCACATGAGATTCCTGGTTTCTTCCAGAATTTGACTTTCCAGTGGGTGATTTGGTCACTCTCTACAAACAAACTCTCTACAAACACTTGACTTGCTCTCAGGAGGTAAGTACTGGCTTCAGGCCACTGAGAACAGACTTACAAGGATTTAGCAAATTCATCCATGCAACTCTGTTTTAATTGCTCCTGCACTGCTGGGAGTAATGTTTTACTGACAAATATCCAAGGGCTGCAATTTCATCTTCATGACTTCTGTTGCTAGAATGATATGTGTGCAAATCATGTTCTCTGTCTGACAAAGAAAAGATCACTCTATAACCTTTCCTTGTCCTTCCCTTCTCCTTCAAACCCTTTCAGAATGGCAATCAAAAACCTGTATGATACTTAACAGGAGCAAGTTCTGTGTTACCCTCCTGTCTGTTAATCTCATTCTTGTTCTGAGACTGGCTATTAATGATGTCAGTCAGTGTTCTTTGAGATGAAAAACAGAGTAACAGACCATACTATTGCTCTGAGCACTCTTTGCTCAATTGATGCTATTGAAAAAAAGCAAGTGCTGAAAGAATTTGTCTCCCATCCATGTTGTGGCATTGGAATAGTTACATTAGTATCATGGCCATGGTGGTTTAATGTTTTAGCCATCACTGATTGTCTCTGAGTGAGAGATTTTTGTTTAAAACAAAAATTAAGTAAATCAGCTTAATTTTATTTTGAATTGTATGCTTAAGGCAAAAAGACTCCTCTACTCTGGATTGCTTTGCCATTGATGTACCACCTTTGTGAGTATTCTGAAGGCATTTACTTTTAGTTGTGTGGTTTAATTATATTTTCTGTAGGTTTGGCTTGTCTACTAACAATGTTAGGTTGGGGTTTTTTCAGTCCATGTAAAGTATTTCCTTTTTTCTCCCTTTATTCCTAGAGCAGCCTGAAAGATACAGCATACCTTGCTTTTCTTGTAAATTTATTAGTGCAGAGGGATAATATTTGTGTGATCTCTCCTATGCACATATGTTGACTGCATTTAGGGTATATTAGATTCCTTGTAAAGCATGTGAGCAAAGAAAATATTAGTCATTAAGCAAGCATTCATCATCTGATGCTTTAATTCTAAGGATTGGAAGAGAGAGAGATTTTTAGAGTCTAGACACAATTTTCCAGGTTGTAATATCTGAAATAAGTTTTCAGGACCACGATTCACAACATACTGTGACTTTTGGGAATAACATGTTTGGCAAAAAAATGACCTAAATAGTACCATCATTGTAAAAAAAAAAAAAAAATCTAAACACACATACGTCTTTTAAGTACTTTCTGCTGCTGGTGACTTTAGCAAGCTTGAAGATGCTTGAATATAATTCTTGAAACAATAGGGCCGCTCTTGGTTATCCTGAGCAGCACATTCCAAGCATCCTCTTGGTTACAGTAGACTTATTTACAGAGTTGGTGTCACAGAGTCTATACAGTCTCTTTCCTTCATCTGTCTCCCACTGTCTGCTAAATACAGAATCAAAGAATTGTTGAAATTCCAGGCACATCTTGAGCTTGCCTACTCCAATACTTCTACTGGAAGCAGGTTCAGCTACAACAAGTTTCTCAGGACCAGAGGTGCAGGACCCTTCATTTCCCTTAGCTGAATTTCATGACATTCCTGTTTGCTCAATTTTCTGTCTTACCAATGTCCCTATAAATAGAAGCACAACCATTGCTCTATCAACCACCCCTCCCAGTTTTATAATGTTTGTAAACTCATTAAGGATGTGCTCTGTCCTGTTATCAAGGTTGTTAATGAAGATGTTAAACAGTATCCACCAGTTATCAGGTGTTGGCCTCTGGGGCACAGCACTAGTGACTGGCCATCAGTTGATGTCACTGACTGCAACCCTTTGAGCCTGGCATTTCTGCCACTTTTCATCAGTTTGTCAATGAGAATGTTATTGAAGAATGTGATGAAAGTCTTGCTAAAGTCCATATGGACAACATCAACTACTGAGCCAATCATTTAATTGCAGAAGGCTGTCACCTTAATCAGCTGTTACTCCCAGTTGCTTTCTTGGTCTTAAATGTCTGAAAATAGTTTCCAGAATGATTTGCTCCATCAGGGATTGGGTTGTGATTAACTATCCAATAGTTCCCTAGATTCTCCTCTTTGCCATTCTTGAAGATGGGAATGACATTTGATTTCTTCCTGTGCTGGAGAACCTCCCCTGATCACTGTGACATTTCAAAGATAATTGAAAGTGCCCTAGTAATGACACCAGCCAGCACCTTTAGCACTTGGGAATGTTAAATCCTTGCCTTTTCCATTTTTTATCTACAACTTGCAAGTAACAGTAATTAATTAAATACATAACTGTATCAAAATGGCAACAACTATTTCACAACTTTTTCCCCTTAAAGACATAGTTACCTTGACTGCTCATCTATTGAGCTCTATTGCCAAGTGGTATTTTATCAGATGTAGAGTTTAAAATCTTTGACAAACATAACAGAAACAGTCAACTATTTCTCTTAGAGCAAGAAGGGAGAGAACTTTGTATTTCTAATTTTATGGTGATAATTATCCTACTGTCATTATTCTGTCACATGCTTCAGCACAGATTTATTAAGCTGATATCATATGCCTCCTAGGTTGGCTCTCTGAGAAGCGGATAAAATTCTGTCTTTTTACAAGCCTGCAGGGAAGAGCTAATTCAACCAGGTTAGTCATGATTTATGAGCATTTATCCTAATCTGCTTTTCTGACAAGACTCCCATTGGGATACCACTAGGTTTGAAGCAGACACAAAAATCTAGTTTCTTTTCTCATTGTGAGCTGTGCAGAACTTTTCAATTCAGACACTTCTATCTGAAAACTTGGTAAAACAGACTTGAACTGTAACTGGAAAGGTAAATGCCTATTTTTAACATCTTACCAGGGGCACGGAGTGTAGTGTACAGCCCATCTGTAACTAATATTAAGGATACCGTTGAGCATTCAGGTGATGCTTAGCCTTTTTAGTGAATGTGGATCTGTCTAATCTCTATATAATTCCAAATCCATCCTTTTGGGGTAGTTAATTCTTTGAAATGTGAGGAAATAGAAGCACAGAAATTAAGTGATCTCTCAAATCAGAGATTAAAAAACCAGAATTATTAAAAATACAGTAAAGAAAATAATCCATCATTGTACACTGAACAGTTGCTGACTTTGGGACTCTTGGCAACTGTTTCACAGACAAAGAAATATGTGAAGGGCTTCTTTGATGTTCTGAATAATGATCTGCCACATGGACCTAGTGATGGTTTTATTGCCTCATGTCCATGAGGGATGTTATCTTCTGTGACATTTTTTCTGGTTACTCCCTCCAAGACGTTTAGAAGAAGGTAAATGTTCATTAGATAGAAGATGTAATTCTGATATGCTTAAGTGCCTGCATATCTCCTGAGTGCACTGGACTTTGCTTGTTGGGGAGGATGACGAGGTACGGAGGAAATTTAATGAACAGTCCTACTGCTGCCCCTTTAAATCCTTCAATATGCACTTCCTCTCATACATTTTCTTTCGGGAGTCAGCTTTTAATGCTCAGTGTGGCAAGAAGCACTTCTTTAAAAAAATGGAGGTAATTACAAAATCCACATGTAAATTGGGAGAGTGCATGGAAGCATTTGTTACTTTGAATTAAGAGACCTATTGAGGTTAAGGATTTGGACAATATGGTTTTTATCATCAGTCAAAGCACAGTTTTCCTCAGATGTAAATGGAATCTAACCTGGACAAGACAAGCTCAGTTTGAAGGATAATTCCTTTGCAATTTTCCTCTGGTTCTGAATCTCTCATGTGCAAACCACGACATTTACAAGAACACTAAACAATGGTTCCTGCAAGAAGCATTGTTGATATTCTGGAGCATGGTGGAGATTCTTTGGTATATGAGTTATGTGAATCTTATAAATCAAGCACAGTCCCAGCTAGTTTAACTGCATCTTGTGTTCCGTGGTGGAAAGGCTGAGATCTTCCTCTCCAAGGAAGCCTGATGACTTTAGCTCTACACAGATGCTTAGGTCTGATGATATCTGCAGTTTAAATACCAAACAGGATATTTGGAATTCAGCTATCTGGAAGGAGGTCATCAATGTTTTTCATCCCTTCAAACTTCTGTAGCTGCTACTTACAACCTTAGCTGTACACTTAACCTGCATCTGAGAGCTTAGTTACTTAAGAAGAGATCTTAATAAGACAAAAGGCTCTTACTAGCTGGAATAACTTTTAAAATAGCAATAATAAGAGCACTTACCTCTAGTTTTCTTGGCAGATAAGTTCCAAGTTCTAAATTAATTAAAAACAAAAAGAATAATGCAGTATATTTATTCACACTTGCAGAAATGTATAGAGCATAGTCTCACTGGAAGCCATGTCCTTCATACTGATTTACACTGCCAGAGAATTTGAAGCAGTATCAGAGTCCCCCATCCTGCCTCTTTCGCCTCTTCATTTGCAGTTCTTATCCTTCAATGGTAATTTTATTTTCCAGAAAGCATAATTGCGTTTTGGTGGGAGAGTGTACACTTTAAAAAAATGTTTCAGAGAAACTCATGATTCACACTCACCACTCAGGCAAACATGAAATATTTGGATTAATATCTAATATATTTCTTTGTTTTCCTGGGTACAGTGATAAAAACATTCCAAGTTTTTTTGTAGCTTGTGCAGGTGGAGAGTTTTGCTTTTGGAAACTGCAATTAGCAGAAAAAGGGAGAGAGAATTAGTCCACAAGCTAAGCCCACATTCAGAATGTGGACTTATTTGAATAAAGAGTTTTTATATGAAATTGTCATTTACATTTAGAACTAGCTTTCATCCATCCCTGCTTATTGTAATACAAATAACTGGTGACTTATGAAAAATGAAGTGTTTTACCTTGTAAACCTCATAAGCAAATACCTTTTACTGGCAGAAGATCCTGTTTGTCTCTGAAGGACAACCCTTTCCTGCACTGTTCTCTGTAGTTAGGAGCTTTCCTTTTAATGGATAACAAAGCAGCATGCCACAGTCCAAAGGCTGCCTTAGGGCAATCTAAATATTCATTCATAGGAAGAAAGAAAGTAAATTAGACATTGGCAGGTATTCAGAAGGTATCTACTGCCCCAAAGCATAAATTTACAGCTCAAGAAAAAGTAGTGCCTCATATTACAAAAATATTGATGTGAATTTTTAATATCCCAGAGTTCAGAGATGTTCAATTCCAGAACTGTGGTTCAGCCTATCAAAAAGAAACAAATGATCTAGAAGTTGTGGTGACAGCTTCATGCTCAGAATATTTATACCATGGTTATGATTGATACATGAATGTAGACAGATCAGTTTGTAAATTTGCCAGTGCTGTTTCTCTGTCATATGTTTTGTGTTCATTATTGTAGAGGTTGAGGTGTTGTGAGGTGTGTTCCCAAGCACACGGTGACCCTCTGTTAGCAGATTTATCTGAGAAATTGGCTACAAACTATTGGTCATCTTATCAACATCTCTTCTTCTCAATTGAAGTAGTTCTATAAAAACGTTATGAGGGAAGCCTGCCTCCAGCTAACAATAAACAAATCACTCTCAGGGCACACAACAATTTGCTTATGCTCAGTGAAGTAGCCAGCTCATGTCATTGCAGGCACCAGCACTGTGGCCACAGGGCAGTCCCACCTGGCAAGCTGCCAAAGCTCCGAGCTCTCCCAGTCTATAGCCATCATGAGGTTACACACTGATAGGCACGTAATTATGAGCTTTGGATGAAGTCCTGCTTCTGAAGTCAGTGGCAAAATTCCCACTGATTTCTCTGGAAAGAAGTAACCTCGTTTCATGCAGCCAGCCTAAGTATTTTACGAGTGATTATCCTGTCTTTAGGTTATCCTAATGTTTTACCTGTGCACACACTTAGGACAGTTACAGGGACTATTTAAAGATTGCAAAGATATGAGAGAGGCACTAAACAATTGTGCTTTTGAGTTTTGCTATGGCACTCAATTGAAGTAAATTTGATCAAGGTCCCAAAGTAGTTTTGCTTGCAGGGGAGGAAAAGGCTGTCATGGTTGCTTGACCCAAAGATCACTGAAGGCTTTTGATCTTCACATGAGCCCTTAATAACCCACTGATCTAGCATTTTCACATTCATGATCTTTAAAATCTTCTCTAGCATGCAAATTAAATTCTCTGTAAAAGATGTTTGAGAAATACTGTGTTAAAGTGTATGGAGTGGTCTCATAATTACAAAATCATATACCAAAATAAAATAAACTGAGAGCTTTCTCAGGGGTACATGGGAAATGTTTATCACTTTTTCCTGCAAATGTCTTACTCACGAATGCCTTGAGTTTAAAAACAGTCCTAGAATCTCTTTTTAAACGCTCAAATTCATTTCAAGGTGAAAGTGTGTTTCCCAGTATGAGGTAGAAACTATGCTACAGTTAACTCTTGATTGCTTAGAAAATATCTCTGAGCATTATTATTCATTTTGACTAGAGAAACACATTCAGATATAATGAAATACCCTCTAAGTGATTATCAACAGAATTGTAATGGACTCAGGTATGACAGAAAGGACTTAACTTCCCCTTTCTAGAATGGAGTTAATGGTCCAAATAAAACAGTGTGTGTTTTAGGAAAAAAAAAAGAAAATTGTAACATAGAATCTTCCTTAGAGTGTGAATTTTCCATGGTACCATATCACTGTTTGCCATAGACCAGCAAAGGAAGGTGCCTTTGGTGAGGATTCAAGTGTTCTGGCCAAGTTGTTGTTTAGGCTAATGTCACAGTTAATGGAATAAAGCTTTTGTTATGTGTCAATATGATGTTGACATAGCAGGAGTCTGGCTGAAATGTGGCCGTGGCATGGAAGAGGCAGCATTTGCCAAAACCTGTCAGACTGTTACTGTGAGATGTTTTTTCTCCCTGTTTTCTTCTACTACGTAGACAATGAAGTTGCTCTGAAAAATTACTACCTAAAGATAGCACCCTGTTTTTGTAGTCTCTCAATAAATAACAGGTCAGATCAGTTTGTCTACTACAGGTCCTGCAAATTCAGCCAGGAATTTGCCAGGTCAAGGGGCTTGTTCTACTTGGACAGTACCACCTATAAAGATTTTGGAGTCTGTCTGTGGTAGCTTTGCATTTCCACTGATGTTCAAACCAGAATAGGCTCAAGGTTTGGTCACCACAACTACCAGCACCACTTAGACACATACACTTTGCTTCACTTACTTGAAAAATGGATTCAAAGCTTGTCTAAGTTGAAAAGGAATTTTAGCTGTGCAGCTCCACGCTGATATTGGACGGTGTCTCAACAAAGGATTTAAAGTCTGTGAGTTTGCCAACACTTTAGCTTTACAGGGCTATCATTATCCCTGTTGATTTACATCAGTCTAACCTTGATCTGAAACACTCCTCCATTCTTTAGGAAAAGGGTCCTGTCCTGGAAGCAGACCTGCCTGTACAGACAATTAGTCCCAAATGTAATTCTCTGGATTTATATCTTGGAGAGAGCCCACAGGAATGAGTCCTTGGTATGATAGGCTCAACAGGCAATAAAAGGTATATACAGGAAAACACACAAAAAAGTGTACAGCTTGATGAGACAGCTTCAAGTGCAATTTTTATCTAACCCAGAGAAATTATTTGAAGGCTATTAGGAACACAGAAGGACATTTGCGATGGCAGCCAAACAGAAAGAGAAGCAAGCCAACTAAGGCTTTTGATCTGTCATAAGAAAAAAAGTCTCATGAAGAGCAGGTGAACAAAACTTATTTTGTACCTCCTTTCCTTTTACCATTGAAAACCAGGAAGATTTATGAATGCCTGACAGGTATTTTCTTTATAAAGAAATGCACCCCAAAATACTTTTAACACTGGTTTAATTAAAGCAGAACTTGTTTTCCTTATTTTAGTATTTGGACTGTGTTTGTCTTCTGCTTGAGTTCCCAGCATGCCTTTTTTTGGTTTTGAGGTGGTACATTTGGTGGGGATTTTTTTTTCCTCTACAGAAGTTTGGTCTATATGAATTTAGCTCTATATTAATTGTAACAATAAAAAAATCAATAGATAAACTGAAATGGGATATAAATGCATAATGTTATTCAATAGATACACTAAACGGGGAAGCTGTCCTTTCTTTGGAAGCCAACTATGTCTGGTAGCTATAATGCATATTTCCTACAAAATGCTATAGTGTATTAGGGATAAAGTAAAAAGCACCACTGACTTAGCTGTAAGTTCTGGTGTGGTATTGATGGGGATCTATGAACAGCATTTCATTCAAAATGTACATTGTCTGAAAATAAAATACAGTCTGTAATCCAAAAATCTTAATACTTAAGGTGAAAAGCCTGGAATGGTGCCACAACAGTTCATAATATTTTTAGATATAGTGTTGATCATGTTTGCTGCAGAGAGGTAATTTTGTTGTCATCCTTCTTTAACAGTCCTGGCCTATGTCAGACTGAAAAAAGCAAACAAACAAACAAAAAAACCAACAACGACAACAAAAAAACCCCACAACCCACACCAAACCCAAACTAAACCCCCCCAAACAAATATTTTTTAAAAAAGGACTTCACCAAAATGGGAGCTATTATTGTATATATCATATGTTGTAGTTTGAATTATTTTGTACTTATTGGAAGGAAACATGATTAAAAGAGAAAATTCCTGAATGCAATACCTCATTTCTTCTATCAGCGATGATTATTCATCTTCACCTAAACCATCTTTTCTTCATTTATAAATAATCAAGATTACCATGTGCTGAAAAACAAGAAAAATATCAAGTTTGGCATCTCAATTCATTCAATCCAACATGAGGAAATATAAAGACCCTTTTTAGTTGTTGAAAAGAAAGAATATAAGGATTAAAAAAGGAATCACAAACCAGCAGTACTGCTAGGTAAATGAGGTTAGATTGAGCACTGGTCTTTTTTTCCTCAGTTTGTCACAAACTCTTAGTATTGCTTAAACAAAGGAAATATCAAGCATTGTTTTCTCACTTCTCCAGAAGATACATGGAAGTGTATCTTGGACAAAGGCTAGACCAGTGGACTCCAAAGTGGGCTGTGCATATGACAATCTGTTGGGGTGTGGCAGAAAATATTTTATGTAGCATTAGTAAAATATTTTTCAAAATAGTGCTTATTTCATCTTTATCCCATTCACTTTCCATTTCCATTTTTGTAATATTACTATGTTACTAAAGTAGTATGTGTATAATATTCATAAATGTATATATATGGGGTGCATACTCAAAAATGTTTACTGATAGCTGTGTCAGACCAAAAAACAGTTTAGAGACCACTGTGCTGGAGAGCGATTACCTACATGACAGTTCCACACTAGATATAATTTGTGATCATACAATTGTCTGGTGGTATTGATCGTGGATGCTTGCATGAGGAACGGGTGCAGATGGAATTAAATCAGACATAATGCCTGAAGAGTTTGCAGAAAGGCTCTTGTTGATTTTTAGATGTGGTTAAAGATGTTAGAGAGGTGACAGAAAGGTTAGAATGCAAGAAAGTGATTTTCAACTCAGAAAAATGAAACAAAATAGTTTTAGGAAAATAATCCACACGATCAACAATGACACTGGAGAAATCCGTAAACGAGTTGTGCGGATGGAGAGTTATTAGATAAGGGAGGGGGAATTGAAAGCTGAAATAAACCAGCAAAAACAGCCAGAAAGATTATGAGTAGTAGTGTGGATGCATGTATTATGGAATAGGAATTAATAATTTATGTTGACTTGGCTCCAGTATGGCTGTGTCTGGAAAATTGCATTTTTTCCAGGGTATTGCTTTATCAGAAAGCTGTGAACACCAAAACTGAGGGATTTTAGGAACAGTAAAGTACTGGAAAATATCACAGTTTTGAGGCTACATATAAAAATTAAAAGATTTATTAAAATGCACCTGTCTTGCGAAAAGAAAGCAGGAGGAGCAGGCAAGGGAGAGTAGGGTGAGGTGATATGGCTTAAAACATTCTGAGTGTCTCACTGAGGAGGAGGAAAAATAAGAGAAGTGTTCAGCAAAGACAAACAATTATGGCTTCTATATAAAATTCTTAATGACAACATGATGATCAATTACTTTAAATTTTTGTAATGTTTGTGGTACTACGTGTTTTCCAAGCACATAAAAAGATGTTTCAGAGTTTAATGTTTCAAAGATGTACAATAGCTGAAATACCACAGGTTTCTGAGATCAATGGAGAGTCTGAATAGACCACAGAGTTTAAATTAGTTACATGATATCTGTTCTTCTCCCAAGTCATTTCAAAGTGGTTAAGTTCTTGGGTTTCTGATACACACGTGCCTCTCCTGTAATTTTATGGAAAACTACATATTACTGAAGGGATAATTGTCTGGATTATTTTATATTCTTGATTATGGTGTTATATATATATTGATTATGGTGTTATTTTATATTCTTGATTATGGTGTTATAGGAGGAAAATACATGAGACATATACGCTGAAGTTACTTAAATTATGACTCCATGTCATGCAAAGACAATGAAAGCAATCAGTAGGTTCTTTTGAGTGTGCAAACAGGTTGTGATGTTGCATTATCACAGTCTCTAGGTACTGAGACAGCCTGTAAACACTTCTGCATAGTGAGGGCAGGAAAGAGGTTGTAATCCACAGACTTACTATAAATAAAGTGAAGCACTTGCATAATTGTTTGGTAGGATCAGCACAATTATTTTTTCAGTAGGGAATTGTTTTCCAGGTCAGGTTCAAGGTCTCTTCTTATAAAGCCAATGATTTTTCTTTCCTTCCTATATGAAATTCAATGTTGTTTTCCAAAAAAGCAGTGGATTCTTGATGTATTTTTCAGCATGAAATACAAGTGATTTTAGATCTAAATTGAAGAACCCTAAGTGAAGCATCTTTATAAAATGATGGAACAGTTTTCTAGTGCATTTAAGTCATGCTGTTTCTGACTATTCCATGACCCTTCACAGAGCTGCCTGAGAACAGCTGTATATGGTGTGAAGGTCTTGTGGCTTTTGTTATGTGCCAGAAAAATATAGACTAAAATCAAACCTAATTTGCTTCTGTCGGCCATTTCTTTTTATCTTGCTAAATAAAAACTCTCTCCCTACACACCACAAACCAAATCAGCTTATCTTCTATGGTTCTTGTGTCAACCCACTAAAATCATTCACCAAAATATACCTCAGAAAATTGTTATTTAATGCTAGTGATTCCGAAGATGTCAGTGGTCTTCTATAGTGTTGCACGTTTTGCCTGTGTCTTAATTAGTTTAAAGGACTTTTTATGATGTAAAATGACAAGATTCATACTGACATGGTTGTGATCTCAGGGTGCAGATGGTCAACTACAGGAATTCTGTTTAAACACAAAAAGAACCTTCTGGTGTAGGCATGATCAGGCACTAGGTGAGAAGGCACAGAACTAGAGAGACTAGAGTCTCCATTCTCACAGTTATTTAAAACCTGAGTGGATACAGTCCCGAGCAACCTGCACTAGGAGATCTTGGTTTGGGTGGGGGAGGTTGGCCTGGATGATTTCCACAGTTCTCTGCCAACAGGGGCCATTCTGTGATTCTGGGAAGAAGCCAAGTATTTCCAGCAAGCAAATATTCTGTTCTAGTAGTTGTGTTATTTGTAGTTCTTTATGATCTCTGGTATAGGGTCTTGTACCCCTCATACTTAAATAATTTCCTCAGTGCTATCTGAAAATCTGGCTTTGTGTTGAAAATGGTGAATTTCTGTATTCACTTTAGATTACTAGTAGCACCTAAGCTATGGCCAGATGATCATGCTACATACAGACACTCTTCTTATTACTGACTGGGTAGCAGACAAACAGTAGTAAAGAATATCCTTAAGGGATACTTTGGATGAAAGAACAGTACAAAGACAAAGTGATATAATAAAGTGCTGACCTTTATTTCAGTGTGTTACAGGATTTTTTTGTGCCTTTCGGGGATCTCATAAAGAGTAAGAACAGGAAAGCTGACAGTTGTATTTAAAGGAATTAAGTAATAATGCATGTATTTTATGTAATGCGATTAAAACCAGTTTTGGAATTTTTTTTCTTGCAGTGGACTGAAAAAGATGCAGAATGGCAATATTAGGAAAACTATTGCTTGCTTAAGAGAGCATGTGCTTAAACTGAATTCCCAGTGCAGTCTTCATGCAGAATCCAAATGGTTTCTCTCCCAGTGCTGTTCAGGCGATTTCCCACTCCAACAAGCCTTCACAAAGAAATCTTTTTGTATGACCCACATACCCTCTGTCTGTCTTGATGGGTAAAGGAGGTTTACAGAGTCAGTCTGAGGTGCCACGTTGTCACAATTAAACCAGCTGGAATTTTTTTTTCTTAGAAGAGAAGAACAGGCCTCATGCATTTTATAATTTGTGCAGTTGTGTAAGTTCATGAGACCCTTAGACTCCTTGCAGATTTTAGAGATGGCCTCACTTATAGCCACAAAAGAACCAAAATCACAGAATGTGCAAGTGAATAGGGACACATCAGACCAGGTCCATGAGGGAAATACTCTACCTGACTGAGAAACCTCTTCTTTCAGTGTGACCTCAGGCCACAATGACCAGTACCTGTCTGATGCTTGAGACAGATAATGCTCTCCCATTTGAAAGCATGCACGCTGTAAGCATTGCATCCTTCTCTTTCATTTTTCATTTGTATCACTCTTACGTGTTTGTAACTAAACTGTCCACTCTGCAGATCCAGAAGGTATAGGATTAATTATTCTTCTCCTGATTTAAGGGACAGTATTTTGAGGTAATATTAGCTTCAAGGGATAATAATGTCAGAGTGGGAACCTCGTACTGTGATTAACCAAAAACTTCCTGATATTAACTTATTAAATCTTAAACTTATTAAAACCATGTGTAGATGTAGTACTTATGGACATGGTTGAGTGTTGGACCTGGCAGTCTTGGGCTAATGATTGGAATTGATCTTAAAGATATTTTTGCAATCTAAATTATTAAGTTAGAAATTTAGTTCTATGATTAAAAATTAATTCTCAAAGGTTTACTGCCAAGTTGAATATGCATCTTGAAATCTTAGTACAAGTTTGATTTAGGCCTAATATTTCAAACCCCTCTGACTGAAAAATTAGAAATTGAGCTTTTTATTTTTGCTAGAATGGGTTAGACCATGAGGACATCAGAGACTGTTCTGTTTGCAATTACAGTGAAATTTAATAAATCAGAAGAAGTGTTAATCTCCAGTTTGACTCCAGTAGAGTGATGCTTATATTGTAAAGGGCTCATGTTGCATAAGACTGATGTATGGTTTTTACATACACAACATCTTCATACTGCTGTGCCTTTTCTGTGTCTTAAATGTTTCATTTTCTTTACCTTGCATGAGGTAAACTACTGCAACATTATTGAATAAACTTTCTGCACTACGATTTCAAATATATTTTACTTCCATAGCTTAATGGTAAAATCAGTGCAGACTATAATTATTTAATTGACAAGAATTTGATCAGTTTGTGCAGAAAATACCCGAGAAATCCCCTTGCCATTACATAGGATGAAAAATCCTCATAATTAAAAGGTGTGTCCCTTGTGTTAATGTAATTACACCCTCCTAAATCAATTCCCATTTGTCTTTGAGCTGATTTCTTTTTTTTTTAAGTGAACTGCACATGGCCACTTACCAGGACCTTTTGAACTCCTGAGATGGTTAGAAGTTGTAGACAAAATTACATTCTTACTGTTTCCATGAAAAATAAAGGCTGGTTAGAGTAGAAAGACATAAATAATTGTTGATCAAGAACAATTGGCAGAACTGAGCTGTTGTGGGTGCTGGAGGAACCTGGTGTACCAGTCAGGAAGGAGGCAGTGGCTGGCCAGTTGTTACTTGATCTAGGTATTACACATCCTGTTTTTTCCTAGCACAGAGGTCATGGAGATGCACAAAAAAAGATGTATTCCTTGTAGCAAGTGAAGGAAAGGGGAAAATGTATGCACACAGAGGCTTTATTTGTCCTACTGCATATGGAATAAATTACCTAATGTATTTATCTTGATTTCTTCCTGAGACATAAGGAACAATACTGCCATTTTACAGGCTGGAATTTTAGGCTTTTTTTGATGAAGTCACTTCATTAGGCTTCACTGGTTATGTGCTACAAAGCAGGAGAGTGAACCCCAGTCTCCAGAATCTCTGATTACTGTTGGAACCACTTAAGAGTGCTATAAATATTTTTTATGCAAACAACCCCTCAGCCACAGTCTAGTGTCTCAGTTGTGTGGTAATTCTGTCCAATGGTTTTATTTTTTCCACATAATGCTTTCACTGTGGTATTTTTCAAATCTGGGCTGATAGAGACCTCAAGAACATTGTTGAAAATTGTCTTTCTAGAAACCAGTTATATTTATAAATGGAGACTATTAGTTCTTTCTAAAGGATGAGTATGTCCACTTAACCTATTGTTAGGGCACTATGGATGCTCCATCGTCTGCTGTAGACATGTGAGTTAGTTAATGGGAAAGGTCTGTCACTGAGAAAACCAAGAGGCCCTTGGGAGAAGTAGATCCTAGAGATCTCTGCAACACTCATCTTAACATTAAAATCACATTTAGATTTGCTGATCTCCTCGACAGTGCTTTGGTTCTCATGGCACCCTGAGTTTTATACTCTTTTTCTGTGTTTGGAACCAAGGTGTTTCAGTGCTCTTTTTTGAAAACTAATAACAGCATTTGAAGGATGAGTTATGTGTCATGGTGAATGTAGATCATTGCTGCTACATCTGAACTGCAGTTGAACCTCACAACGTACTCATGATGCTCTTTTAACTCTTACCAAGTCTCTGAAAATGCAGAAGAGCTGTGAAATAGAAAGCTTTGGGTGTGGCTGCCACACAACTTTCTCGGCTTCTTGCCCATCTTCCAAACGGACAGAGCTCCATCATGAACCTTCTGGTACCCTGCTTGGCATTTCTGGTGGTCAACTCACAAGACAGCCAGCCAAGGCTCAGATATTGAAAGAAAATCTGGTCTGCATTGTGCTGTCAGCAGGCAGTAGGGGCATAGGCTTTGGAAAGGCATAGTCACTGTATTTCCTGTTTGGGAACCTGTTTGTTTTTGTGGGTTTTTTTCCCCCTCCCTATTTTTTCCAAAACTAAACACTAGGACAGACAGAGAGTAATAATAATGGGACATATTTGCAAACTGTTCTGGGTTAATCAAGCATACAAGTTAGACTGAGGACAATACTGGTTCTGTTCCCAATTCATATATATTCAGGTGATCTGTATAACTTGAAGAACTGTTTGAAGAGTTGTTTTTAATCATGAAATATGGTTCCATATTAATCCACAGTTTCTGCGAACCTAAAAAATTATGCTTTCTCTCTGGTAACAAGAAATTTTTTATGTATTCCTAACAGAAAGGCATAATGACCCTTTGCTGCTGAGCTGACCTTACTTGGCATTACAAATCAATAAATCACAGGCAGACATTTCTGTGTCACCTTTCTCAGGATATGAATTCTTCTACTTACGTGAGCATTTCTATTTTAGAACAGTGTAACATAGGCATGTAAATACTGCAGTCAATACCACAGTACCTCTTCCTGAAGAACACCTCGTACAGTCATTAATATCTGCTATTTCTTCTTTGTTCACTTGCCTTTTCTGCGTGCAGGACGTGAGTTCAACTTTGTTTCAGCATGTTCCAGGCTTTCCTCTTTGTTTAAACATATATTCTATTAGCAAAGTTGGGTTAAAAATCCTCTTCTCCTGAGCATTAAAAGTGATAAAGTTTGCAATGAAATTTTGGATTTCTTTCACCTTTCATCCCTGTGTCCTGAAGTGTTCACAGGAAAGCTCTGACTCCCGTATAGTTGAATATCTGATTATTACCTGTAATACCGATCCCTGGAGGGCTTGATTAGTAACTACATGCTCTGTCTTGGAGCTGCAGAAGAGTTTTAGATTGCTGAGCCCATGCCATTGAATGAGCTAAAGCTAAGGGCTTGGGCAGGTGCTGAGACAACACTGCTTCCCAAAAGAAAGCAGTCTCACAGAAATTCCTTTCCAAGGAGATGTGCCACCCCGTTCTGTAACAGTTGGTGTTTTCCGAGGGACCAGCCCCTATACCTGCACCATTGCATATACATTGCATTGGCAGGTTTTCTGTACCTTTATTGCTGAACAGCAGATACATATTAATACACACTTAAGTGTTGAGTCAGAAATATTTAATCTTGTGTCTGATGCCATGTAGTAATAACAACATATTGATATAATTAACTGGATGACTTCTTGGAATATAGGACTGTGTCCTTTTTTATTGTTTGACCAGAGTGTCATATGGGATTATTAATGAAATAATTCTAAATTATTCAGTTTCCAGTAGGGAGGAAGCTTCATGTTTTTGCCATTTTCATTTGCTATGTGAAAGATAAATAAAAAGAAGATCTAGAGTTTAAACTTAAATTACTCTATTAGAGAAAACCCAGTAACAGGACTACCTTATCTGATAAGTGTGCTTCCTTATAATTTTTTAACTATTTTCCTTTTTCTTTCCCCTCTCGTCCCATTTCTCGGAATGTCCAAGTTGGTGTTCTTTTCTTAGCAATGCTGATAGTTTCGTCTTTGAGTGTGGTAACTAGCTGACCTTTCAAAATGCATAGCATGATACTGCCTGCTCTTTAAGACTCAAGAATTTCTTAAAAATACCTAAGCTAATAATGAAGACTTGTGTTGTTACATATTTTTAATTCTTACTGATTTGTTATAATAGTCTGTCACACATAGAGAATCAGAATAGAAACTGATAGGTCTTGTCTTTGCAGCTCTATAAAGTTTAGCAGCACTGTGAAATAATCCTCTTTCACTACTATGTCATAAATCTATATACTGACCAAGTAATTCAGAGGAACAAAAAAGAGGCATCCTATTTTAGGCAAACAAAAAAAATGTGGTCTTTAACCTGATATATGTATCAGATCAGTTCTCACTTCCTTTCAAATGTGTTCCACAGATCACTTACAATTGTACAGAATTTAAAAGCATAAGGGTCCTAATTACAATTAGCATACTTGAGTGTTGTGTTAAGTGGTAATATAAAGGCTGCCTTTGTGTATATTTTAAGAAATAAAACCCAGAGAACTAGGTGATAAAACTGGAATTTGCTTTCCTGAAATTACAGGTTAATGTTATCTGAATTTGCAAATTGGTTTGAATTTGAGCTATGCGAGTGTTTACAGTGGAACAAATCTCAGCTGACATAGGATGATATTGTTACACTGAAGTACCTCTATGAACACTTTTTGCACTAAAGGATAGGGACAGTACTCATATATATATACATATATATGAGAAACTCATCCAGCATATTGAAAGCTGCCTTCATGAAAACATATGTGAACTTGTGTTTACATGTCAACATCTGAACAAATTTCTGTGGTAAAATCTCAAGTGTTTTCCTCACTATTAAAGCTTAAAATGCTGAGCGGAATGTTACTAAGTAACTGATGAAAATCAACTGGCATTATATGCTGGACCCAAGATATTCTGCAGCCTCTGTTATGCCCAAATAGAGCTCCTCTGGATCAGGAATAATTTTTGACTCCTCCTAAACTAGTATCATCATTCTCCTGGCACAGTAGCTGGACACTGAGAAAATCAGGAGGCCCTTGGGAGAAGTAGATCCTAGAGAGGTCTGCAATATTCATCTTAACAGTTGGACTAGGAGGAAAACTAGCAACTAAAGGGGAGTGTAATCATGTAGCTTTTCCTGTAAAGGCTGTCATGACACAAAATTCTGCTATGCTGTCCAGAGACTATGTGGCACTCTGCTGCAAAACTTCCAGGAGTAGGAGGTGAGGCACAGCTTGAGTTACTTTAGCAGGTGTTTGCAATGTATTTCATTCAGATTAATTTCGAGAAACACATCACCCAATAGTGATGTGAAGTGAATCAGGAAAGAAATCAACTGTTAATTAACGTTCAGATAACAATTCCTATTAGGGGACCATTTGCAATTTAGGAGCTAGTAAATGACAAATAGATGTTTAAAAACTTATTGCAGAAGTTTATGAGGAATATGAGTAAATTTCTTTCATGGAGTCACATAAATATACCTGATCAAGTTAGAGAGGTTTTGTGAATGAGCTCATGAGGACTTTTTTGCCTAAATTTTGTTGGTGTGTTTGAACATTACTTTTAAAAATTACATCTAGTTAGTTCCAAAATAAGAAAATGGTGTAAGCTCAGAGTTAATGAAAGTTACTCCAAAAAGAGTCTCAGAAATTTCCATCATGAGTTTAAACCATTAAGAGCTAGAATATTTTTGGCCAAGGAGTTAGGATGCAGCTGCGCCTCGAGGCCTGACTGACTTGTAAAATGGAGACATTAGCCAATAGGTTGCTATACTAACAGCTGCAGAGCTTGAAACATCATAAGACACTTCCTTGCGTATGTACAGTGTGAATTGCACCCTACTGCACCTTCTCAGCCTCTAATAATACTCACATTATACAAAATATCAGGAGCAGAATAAAATTCCTCTTGTCTCTACTCTGTACCATACATTCCCTTTACACTTTTTCTTTCTTCTGTGAGACTGTGGGGCATTTTTTGGAAACTGGATGAATCTGCCTGACCTGCTAGTGTATGAAAATCCCTATCTGCACAGCTATAATTTGCCATATGTTTGGATTTTATTGTGGACTTTTGAAAAGTCTTTTTTTTTTTTTGCTTTTTATGATGCTAGCAGACAATATTTATCATCATAACAAGACATTCCAGACTGTACTTTGTTGCCTCAGAATCATAGTCTTTTTGCAGTTGAGGACTCTTATCCTTGCACTGATCTCTTATTCCAGCCCAGATGTGTGACTGGGACCAAAACAGCAAGCTTCTTGGTGTCCAAATCCTCAACACCCTATTATAGTTGTCCTAAAGATTCTTTGGAAGGACCTGCAAATTGTGCCAATGTACAATATCAAAATCAAATCATAGCTATCGTATCATTCTCATTAGTCTGTGCCCCCAAACAATTCAGGGTACTAATAGAAGTGTAGACAGCTCAAATTGTCAAAAGTTTAATCTGGGTGCTTTTTGAATTACTTTCCTAGCAAAAAAGACTGAAATAAGCCAGGAGTCATTTTTTTCCATCTGAGCAAATATAATACTCCCTGCAGGTTGGTTTTGATTTTTGAGCAGTTCTATTTCTAATTTATATGTCATTCTCCAGAAACAAAGGTTAGGCCAAAATCGATAATTGCCTTGGTTTTGAACTGTCATGTTTCTAGCAAGCAGCCAGTCTTGCTCTGCTGACATAATCATGAGTCTGGCCAGAATCTCAAGACTTAAGGATCAGAAGAGTCACTTAAGATTCCTGGTCTAGTCGAAGTGTCCCTGCCCATGGTTTGATTCTATTTTTAATTCCTATGAGGTGAATTCACATTTTTCAGAAATATCTGACCTTAAGCTAGATGATGTAGCACTGAGATGCACCGATATCTGTCATAGAATTAGGGTTTTCAAATGCAAGGACAAGATCTGCTTTCAGAATCAACTGATCACTGAGGTCTGTCCTCCATTGGGGTTTTTCTGGAAGGATATATTGCTATCACAAAAACATGGAATGCCACTGTTGCAAATGACACCTGATTCAGGACTGCTAACATACATGGGCAGAAAGTTTCATTCAATATTCCACACAACCAGAAGCTGTCTTTCTTCTCAGTAAATTAAAGAGAAGAATTGTGAGTTTGAATAGATACTGGAAAATAATATATCCTTATTCTATTCTATTTGTCATATTCTAAAAGGTATTTGTGCTGACCCTGAACCTGCTGTAGCTGCTCTAAATTAAACCTGCCCTTCATGCTGGCCAAGCGGTTCAGTTTGAAAATCTCAGTTTATATCAGTCCAACTGTGGAAGACTGAATTAACAACACAGGTCTAACACAGCTCCCTGAACTGAAAGAACTAAGCCAAATACCAGTTTTTTCAATTTGCTTTGGAAATGAAAACACTAATTATTTATGGAGTTGTGCAGTATTTCATGACATGCAATTTCATTTCCGACAGGTCATGTAATTGTATTACAGTGGATGGGATTTGCAAATGCAGGGTACTGATCCAAGCCTCTTCACACTAAAAACCTTGGATGATTGATAAGGATAAATTTTGATTTTCTTATTCCTTTCTAATCTGTTTCCTTGCAAGTTTTAATGAATTATGAATGTGTTCATGCCTGTGCCCAAGTGTAAAAGAGTGCATACTTTCTTCAGCCATTTTTTTTATGGCTTTCATTGAAATGACCTTTACAATATAAATACTTGAAGGGAGTGAAGCAGATTTATTTCTGTAGATATATTGGAACAATGAGGTCTTCACAGCTTAGGTCATGTCTCTTTTGTTCAGTAAAAAGCTTCAAACAACAAGAAAAAAAGAAGAACCTGTACTGAAAGTTATTGGTTTTAATTTGTACACAATTTTTTTCTGTCTCAGATACTCTGACCTTAGTTGCAGGTTCTGCCTTTCATCTGACATCAGTTTTATTTATTCAAAAATTGATTTTGGTTAGATGTGAAATTAGTGTGAGAATCATAAAATTGTTTAGGTTGGAAAAGACCTCTAAGACCATCAAGTACAACCATTAACCTGGCACTATCAAAACCATAACTAAACCATGTCCCTAAGTACCACATCTACATATCTTTTAAATACCTCCCAACTACTTCCCTGGACAGCCAATTCCAATGCTTGATATCCCTTTTGGTGAAGAGATTCTTCCTTATATCCAACCAAACCTTACCCTGGTGCAACTTGAGGCCATTTTCTCTCATCCTATCACTTGTAGCAGGTCATTCACCTTTTCCCCTTGTATTTATGGGGGCTTCATTCTGCTCCCCATCCCTGTTTTCCAGCTTAGGGAGCTAGGTACCTGGACAACTGATCTTACTATTAAAGACTGAGGCAAAGAATGCATTAAGTACCTCCTGCATCCAATATAGGATGAAGATTCTCCTTAGCATTCATTTTGTTACAAACATATTTATAGAAACATTTTTTATTGTCTCTCACAGCAGTAGCTAGACTAAGCTTTAGTTGATCTAGAGATCACCAGTGCTCTGCTGAACCTTGTAGAAAGAAATTTCCTATAGTTAGATTTTTTCTTACTTAAAATTTCAGCTGGCATGATCTGAATGACTCTCTCCTTTCTTCCATTTGTATTAACTGTGACCTACCTTAACTTATGCAGTATCTTGTCCCAGGGTAAAACCAAACAAAATAAAAAGAGCAAGAATGTTATCTTTCTAAAGGTCATGTCTCTTATGATTAATGTGTTGTTTTGAACACAAATATCACTTAGCAATTATAATGTGAATGCAACTACCACATTTTTAAGAGAAAAAGGACTTGCTTATGTATTTATTTGGAGTTATGCTACCCAAAGCCATTTGGAGAATGAATGTTTCCCATAGGTATCCACACTTCATCCGCAAACCAGACCAAAAAATTGTGAAGGCCATGAGTTCTTTCATATTTTCACGCTACAACCTGTGATTTCAACTTGACATTTCCCATCTGCCTTAGATGAGTGGCTTCTGTGCTAGCTTTTATTCTGTTGTTAAATACATTGTTAATAATGTGGAAGGTGAGGGGTGAAGGGGGAATGCTCATAGAATATGGATGAAGTAAGAAGGAGCTTTGTGTCTTTGGCAGTCATAATTACTTTCTTTTTTTCTCTATTTTTTTTTCCACTTGTGCAGCGTGAAAGTGCTTCATGGACTGTCCTGAAATGCCAACTGTCTGTCAATGTCATCCATCAAGGGTCGAACAAGGACTCATTCTGACAGACATCTGTGCCTTAAAGGTAATTACCTTAAACTTAACCAGTGTTACTGATAACACTACATTAAGCACTGGTTATAAAGCAATACACTTAAGACCAATGTGGAATGCAAAGTGTTGCTTTGTGTTTGTTTTACAGCTACTTTGTTTACACTGTTGTAAACTGACATAAATTAATCTTCTTGCTCTCTTTAGATCATGTGAACTGTCTGTACTGATACTAGAGTGGGTGTTCCCTGGCACACTAGCAGATTGCATTGATGTTAATGTTGCTGATAGTAGTAGTCCAAGGAGCACAAGCTTGAAACTCAGGCATCACAGCTCTGTCTCTGCCTCTGGGTGACCTTAGGTGAATTCTTTGTTTCCTCTCTACTTCAGAGTCCGCTCCCCTCGCTGGAGAAGAGATCCAGTGTACCCCCAGCTGGGTAACTGCAATAGAGATACAACACATCCTTTGGAGGCCTGTGGTTTAAAAGCTGGGTTTTCTTACTCTTTACTAGTTTTACTGACTCTCATCACTCAGTAAGATCAGTACTTTTTCAGTCATACATTTGAAAATCAGAGTAAGCAGGCTGGGGCTAGGAGGATTAATATGTTTCCTTTGATACTAGAATTCTATTATTTAGAACTGTGCACTGCATTTTTATTCTCAAAGACTGCATATGAAATACTATTTGCTGACTTCTCATCTATGTAATTAAAGCAAGCCCAGTTATCAGAAGGGTTCTTATGAGGCTTAGCTGCTCTCCTACATATTCACTGGTTTACATCCATTAAAAATCATCTTCTTTACCTTATAGAGTAAATTTTTAGAAAAGTTAGAGAAATTATTGTCAATTTATAAAGAGAAAAATAGGGTTCATTTAATTTTTTTCCCCTAATTCCATACTTAACTAAATAGCTATGAATTTTCTAACTTATTTTATCTGAAAATGTGACCAAACATTTCTGGTCTCTATCAGACTGAATGCAGCCCATATTCTTTATGATGCCCTGCATTGCTAAACTCACTGCCTCTGTGTAATTTTGATGTCAGAGGTATGGCTCAGCTTCTGTTTGCACTTCCGTTTCTGAGACACAGATCCTGTAGAAAGTACTGAATTTGTTAGTAAAAATTCTAATACATACATGCTGCTTTCTCAATCAAGAATGCCCAGGGTAAATTTTATAGCAACCAGGAATGCAAGGATGACTTCAATAGCACCAGGTGTGCTGGTGCAAAGTACCCCTCAACAAACGGCAGAGGAAGTATAAACACTTCCCTATGCACTGAGAAAGAAAAGACCTCAGCTGGACCCACTGATTGCTGAGATTGTCAGCCCAGCAACCCTGGAGACTTGGGAAATATTTGCCATGTTGTAAAAAGAAACTCTCCAAATAGAAAGGTTTGCTACTATGTAAATGTGAATCTTTGGGTTGACTAGAAGACGTGAGAAAAAACTTTTCCCTGTGCTCTTTCAGAGTTTGTTTCAGAGCTACTTGCAGCTGCCTGTAGCTTTTCTGAACTCTGTCTTTTCCACATTGATGGTTTGTTTGTTCGGTAAGACTCCTGGAAGTGCCAAAGTAGAAGAAGCTTTCACCTGTGAGTATAATTCAATTTCTGTATGGAAAGTGTCTTGACTCTTCTCTAACTCTGCTTTAACTTCTTCATACTGAAATTCCAGGTAGTGGTAAAGAAGGCAACCTCATACTTTTTGTCTTGTCTTCTTATTCATTTTGACTGATACTCTACTGGCCTGTGAGGAAAAATGGAAGGAACTGGATTTTAGCCCAAAGAAAAGACAGCTGAGGTATGCATCAGGCTTTTAAAATATTTTAAAATTTTCTGCAAGGAGGAAAAGGAACAAACTGTTCTGTTCAAGTTGTGAGACAAAAAGTAATGTGCTTAAAATGGAATAAAAGCAGATTTAGGAGGAGCTTTGTAGAAAGAATGGTCCACTGACAAAGTTAATTAAGGACTAGAATAGATTGCATATAGAGGCTGGGGAAGCTTACTCACTGGAGGTTTTTAGAGTGGTTACAGAACCATCTGTCAGGAATGCTTTAGTTGATTTGGGGCGGGTGGATGCACGAGGTGATCCATTTGAGTCTTTCTTACCCCTTGCTAGGATTTAGCAATAATAAACTAAAGAAAGGGGAAAGATTGCCAAGCATCCACAGCAGGGTCACTTTCACACTGCAGTTTGAGACAGACTGGTTCACTTATGCAACTCTAGCTCCCATATCGTGGCAGTAACAGAGGGCTTCAAAAGTACTTAGTGTAAGTGATGTATGTGAGTGCATCCTGTCAGCCACTGCAGTCCTGTGCTAAAGGTAAAGAAAACTTGTACAGCACTAACCAGGTCTGGACTCCAGGGAATCTGAACCCAAGATATCAAATTACACACAGAAATACTTCCTACATAACACACCTTGAGAAAGTGGTTGGTGCAAGATATAAAGGAAATGAGGCCTATGTATGACCTGGCTGTTCACTGCCAGGGGGCTACCTCATCCCAAAGGGCACCCATCAGGATCAGTGTTTGAACACCATGAGAAGGAGTATTTGAAGGGGATACCAAGTGCTGAAAATACAGCTGTAATCAAAACACATTACACAGCTCTAGTCCAGTGGGTCAAATATTCTCTGCCACCCTCCCTTCAGGGACTCGCAGTGCAGGTGTGCTGATTGCTAGGTCATTGGCTTTAAAGTAATAAGGGTGTTTTTAGAGTATTTGTTGTAGAGATGTGCATGGATCTGATTTACCATGAAGTATTATCAATTTTAAAAGGAGTGGAATTATGCACATTTGTATTACGTTGAGGAATGGGATAGGAGTTCTCATCTCGGATGATATGGTTTCTTTCATGTTATATATTTTGAGTAATAAAATTACCTGATGTTAATCAGGTTAGAGGGTTAATCTAGTTTGTTCTTCCTGTAAGCCACAAACTATTTTTAACTGGAGGTGAAGGGGTTAGTCTGTAATATCTGCATAATTGACACAGTGTTAATTTAAAAAGTTAATTTAGTTCATTTCTCTAGGAAATATTCTGCCTCAGGAATTATTCTTTCTGCAAAAACTGTTCTGACTGTTTTCTATTGTCTATTAACATGATGCTTTGAGAATATTTTCTATGGGAATGCTCAGACTTAGAGCTGTGCCCACCTGCAATGATATAACTAGCAAAGAAAATTGCATTATCCTCTCAGTAAGCATTTTAGTTCTTTATTTTTTTTAACCTGAGTTCTTGTAAATCAGCCAGAGCAATCAGTTTTAATGACTCCTCCAAGAGAAAAACAAATAACAATGGAAGAGCTCTGTTTCTTAAGTTTAATCCAGGAAAAAAAAGAAAAGAGGCACTGCATTTCCTCCTCATCAACACCCCCCCTCTCCCCCAATACATAATTAATTCTCATTGCTTGCCCTGTGCTGGAGTTTCTGAGCATACAAAAGGTAAAGCTGAGAAGTTGTTTTTCAGTGTCTGCTGTGAACAGCAGTCATTCAGCAATCTGCCCAAAGGACTGCACCAACAGTAGGGAACAAGATGCCCATGGTCCAAAATGATTCTGGTCATTACACATTTAGTGATCCCTAAATAAGTTTCCATCAGTAAAGGGCTAAATTTCTTTGCACTGAAAGCCAGTGCATGATTTCTTAGTTTAATGTAAGTGAGCCATCTTTTCTGGCCAACCATCCCTACAAAAATGTATTTCTCTGACATGCTTCAGTTTTGAAGGGAGAGAAAAATTGGAAAATCTTAAGGTCTGAGTATAAAACCAAGATGATTAATTGACTTCTTTCTGATTGCCAGGCTTCTTCTCCTTCCAGTTGTGAGGAATTCCCACAACAGTAGTGTTGAGAGCCTTAAAGAGAAATGGCAAAAACAATGAATTCTTTAGGATTTGCTAGCATTCTCTCTTTTCACAGCGGACAGAATATCTTGATATGTGAATTTTAAAGATTTTAAATAACAACAATAGAATCATAAAATAGTTAAGGTTGGAGGTAATCGTCCAAATCTTATAGATATTCTAAAAGTCATGGATTAGAGTAATATAATTCTAAATCTGGTAGTTTATTTATAGATTATTCTGAGTTGGAAGGAACCCATCAGGATCATTGAGTTCAATTCCTGCACTGTGCAGGATACCCAAAAATCATGCCATGTGCCAGAGAGCATTGTCCATATGCTTCTTGAACTCAGACAGGATTGGTGTCTTCAGTTATTAGATGATGGTAAGATGGTATTTTGGAAACTTCAGGCCAGGAGCCGTGTTTTAAGGGAGAGGAAGGAAAAGGACATTAAAATGACAGTCTAAAAACTGGAAAAAAAGAGAAGAAAAGAATGAGAAAGGACATGATTTAAGGACATTATTCCACCTGAGAAATTATAATGTACAGGGGAAATGGACTTATTCTTTCCAGCTATACCAGTTGCTCTAGTAATATAGTACCTCCTCCCATGAGCAGTGGCTTCTCCATGTCCCAGTAACAGTCGTGCTACACCCCTTCTGCCTCAAGACAGGGTTTTAAATTTTTGTTTATATATTTGCACTGTAATAATAATTGCACTGTTGCAATTATTTTCATCTTTAACTGTGTTATTCATGTTATTTATGTATATTCTTATTACACAGCAGCAGAAAGAAGCTTGAAGCCCATGTCCTTTCAGACTATGCTCTCCCTGCTTCCTAAGCCATCTCTCCCACTGTAATACTCCAAGCAACTCTCCATCACTAGGGAGACAACATTTCTGCAGATGGTTCTAATGTATGTATTTGGCAGATGATAGCTTCCAAACTGAGTCTGATGACCAAACCATACTTGTCTTGAATGGTGTTGAACCAAAACAAATTTCAGTGTTATGATCCATGGTCAGACTGGTTATGGAAAATGCTAAATCATTTTTTGTCCCTAAATGGTTGTTTAATGAAGATGTAAAGATGCCAAATCAGGTGTCTGTGACCAACATAAGAAAATTTTGAATACTAGTAATTAGCTATTTGGTTAAGTTTCTCTCCTATCATCCACCTGTGCATGAGCCTGCAATTAGTAAGGAGTAAAGAACCAGTCCACAAAAACAGTGGTCTCTTCTGTACTTAATTTGTAGGATGAGTTTTATTGACTTAATTAGTAAAAATTGTCACAAAATAATTAAATTATTTAGAAATTTAAATAATTTCTGAGATAAAAGGAAATATAGGAAAATATATGAAAAAATGTATTTATATTGAACAGTTTCTCCCATATCAGGGTGCTCAATAAGTATTTTATTTATTTATACATTATGTTCTTCAACACTCTTGTGAGACAAGAGACTTCTTGGAGAGGAAGGGACACTCTTCTGCCCTCAGAGCCATTGAGAGAGCAGATTCTAGTGCACAAGGGCAGACAGGCAGGGGAGCCCAGCAGCAGGAGTGTCTGTGACACAGTGGAGACTGCTGAGAAGAAACAGGGACAGGCAACCTGTCAAAAGTGCAAGATCTCTTTTGAAAGCCTTCTGCATATTTCTAGTGTGTTCAGGACGATTTAGTGATGAGACTTTGGTTATGACTTTCACGGGGTCTTGCTGTGCATCTTCTCAGTACTTTGTCAGTTCTTCCAATAGCTTTTTACTGTCCATGGAACCACAGTCTTTAAACTAGTAGACATGGCATCTGCTGTGTGCACAGCAGCAGCTTCGGCTGAAGCAGTACGTGCAGTTTCAGTGAAATTATGCAAAGTGTGCTGGTGAATTAAGATATTAATTTTCTGGTTTTTCCACTGCTTGATAGTTTTTGCTCTCCTTACATGATGCTTGGAATTATCACCTTTTCTTAATGATACCCCCATAATTCAGTGTCACAGTAAGAGAATCAGGACTTTTCTTCTTTAATCTATTTATTTGCGTTTTTTTCTTCACAACTATTATAATCACATCTGTGATGGAATCACGTACAAGCTTATTTTCACACCATTTAAGGTAGAACCAGCATACTATTTTATGCTGGTTTAAAAGCATGGGTTTCAGATAAACAGCTCCATGAATTGTCCAGCTTTTGATGTGTTTATACACTTAGATGGGCACCTGGGAAGCTCTGTATTAATTTACTATGCCTTAGAGATGGCCAATGCAGCCTCAGAAAGTTCACGTAAGAGAAGCAGTTTATCTCAGATGAGCAATAAATTCTAACCTACCTCTATAGAAGCTACTGGCCAAATACCATAATTACAGCAAAGATGAGTAACTGATTGTTAGTTATCTCGTCCTTGTGTTCTGTTTCATCTTTAGAAGATAGGAACCTGCTCTGTTCAACTGGCTTATTTTAAGAGTGCTTGATCAGCAAAATTGCATAGTAAAATGCAAGACCAAACTATTGAGGGGATTGAAAAGAAAACTTGATTTTCAGAAATGCTTTTGGGTTTACTGTGCTGGAGCTTATTTGGATTCAATTTACACTCTGCTTCCTTCAGATTTTATGGAGCTTTTACTTTCATGACTATGAACAGCATCTCTGTCAAAATTCACATCATAGAATTAGGTCTGTGGAGGCACTTTATGAGTTGTTTCCCCTGGATAGCTGTAAAAAGAGGAGAGTCTCCACAGTATAACTCGAGATCAACTAGACAGTTTCCCATGATTAAAGCTGTCATGCCAGTATCCATAAAGGGATCCAGTGTTTCCCTCAAAGCTCTGTCTTTCTGAAGTGAAGACTTCCCTCATTGTTCTATAGGATGTCCCCTATCTAAATGGCCTCAGGCTAAAAGGTGCTTCCAGATGGCACTATGAACTTTTATTCTATGATTCTACTTGTAAGACATGAAAAAGTTCCTAGCTCTAGCCTGTTCAAGTTATAATGCCTATTTACTGGCAAAATACTTATAATGAGAAGATACTTGGTCTTTTCCAGTGAGATCAGCATTATGTAATTTCACTAGATTTTTTTACATGGCATATAAAATATATAATGAAACATAAAATATGGGATGTAGCAGAATATAAGAAAATGTTTTAATGGAAACATCAAGACTGGCAAATAGATTATTCAGTGTGGTGTGTCTTGTTTGAACTGGATGCTGCTCATGAACATTTAAGTGGACTGATATTTTAGACTTTGTTGTTTTGCAAATGCACAGCTTCAAACTAACAAGTAAGCAAGCCCAGAGTGCCATCAGTAGTGTGAATACACCCAAGAACTTGCTTACTATCTCTACTCTCTCATATGGTAGCCACTACTTAAAATTTGAAGGGTTGATTCTTGTGAGAACTGTCTGACATAGCCCTGAGGAGGACTATCAGAGACAAGAACGTTACTCAGCATGAGCTTGAAGTTGATTATGGCAGATATTGGCATTCTGTCTAAAAACATGTTTGAAGTGAAACATTTTAACCACAGTAGACTGAAATCTGTCATTCTTACCTGAGCATGTGTAATAGTCTCTAGACAGCTTTTAGAGAAAAATAGTTTAGTTGCACAGGGCTTGGTTTCCTGAAAGTCAAGTTTTTTTACTGTAAAAGACTGGGCTATCCAAGCTGTGGTGGAAAATGCCATCCAGCCTCTCTTGGATTGCTAACTAGCAGTTTACATTTAAGCAATTGTTCTTGAATGGGAAACTATTTAGAGCTCTTAGTTCTCTTCCTTTTCACTCAATCTGTCTTGAATTAGATATTCGGCAGTCATGGTTCTTAAGTAGGCGTGGGTTGTACTCACAACTGACATGATCATCAAACCTGGCCTTGAACACTCCCAGGTATAGGGCAACCACAGCCTCACCACTTTCAAAGTAAAGAATTTCTTGCTATTATCTAATTTAAACCTGGCCTCTTTCAGTTTGAAGCCATTTCCCCTTCTTCTCATTTAAAGAAATAAAGAAAATGTCTGTTAGTTAGATAAGGTCTAGAACATTTTCTTGTCACAATGCTTCTTACATGAAGATTGTTGGTTTTTTTAGTTGTTAGACAGTTATTTTTCTTACTTGCTGGAAAGTGTTAAAGAAAGATAAAATGAAAAACTGCTTCCACCCAGCAATATAATGATGTTCCATGTAGCTGTAGGCATTACCTATCTTTGAATCTGAGTGAATTGAAAGGGAAAACTGAAAACTGTAGAATAGGCAGGAAAGAGCAGTATGTTGGGTTGTGCTGGGGACTGAGTGTGTATATCCCCATGACCAAAGAGTGTACCAAGAACTCATTGCAGTCTGACGATTTTAAAAATCATCCACTCTTCTTCCTGACGTATTTTCATTCTAGTGCAGCTCTGCCATTTGAAAGCAGAGTGCCTCTAAATCTAGGGTGCATTTCCATTTTCCAAGATTCTGCTCCTCTACCTTTTTCCCCCACCATCTAGAAATTCATTACAGCTGTGACTTAACGACTTGGCAGCAGCACATTCCTGTCTTGTGTGATCACCACATGTCTGCCCAGTCTTTTCGAAGTTATCAAGAAATCCTTTCAAGAGCTCAGCCACGTCCTTGTGTGTGTGACCATATTCCAAACTAGGACCTATTCTCCTGCTCTCACTGCCTTCTGGTATCTATTCCACTTCACTAAAAGACCAGATTCATTCACCCCAGCTTGGGTCTCTGGTGTCACATTTCTTCCTCTCAGAAAATTTGAGCATTCACTTCCAGCTCAGAAAAGAATAGTGAGGAGAAGGGAACACTTGCTGTGGGATCCTGGGTCTGGTTCTGCTGGTCTTCAGCACACCATGGGCAGCAGGGTGCCAGCCAGGGCCTTTCTGTGTCTAGAGCCTCGTGTCAGGTCTTCTGGATCTATTAACCAGACATCTTTCATGTTCCTATCCTTCCTATTTCTTTTCTGTGAGAAAAAAGGAAATGCAGAGGCAAAAAGGAGGTCACAAATCAGGGATGCAACTAAATGAAGATGTGATTAAAATAGAGAAGGGAAAAAAGAAGTGCTTAATGTTTCATTCATGCCAGGGAAGGCATGGATCAGTCCTTGTGTTATCCAAACTAATTTGTCTTCCTTAAAAATTTTTCCTTTTTATAGAGATAAGCTTGCTTAATCAGAATATTCTTTGATGAAAATATATCTGTCTAAAGTGCTAGTTCAGTGAGCATTTTCTTAACGGTGCCATTGTTCAAAAAAATCTGGTTTGGTTTGTAGTACAGAAAAGGTGGAGTGCCCTGTGGAGCTTTTCCCTATTAGTATGCTAGGCAGTTGTTTATTTCTACATTCACTAATCCCTCAGCAGAACCCATAGATTTACCATAGACAAATAGAAATATTCATGATACGTGTAAATAAGCTTTCGGTTGGGAATAGGATTTGTTTGCTAGCTGTTAATCACTCTCTTTCTTTACTGTTCTTTATGCTATTGTTTTCAAAATCAGTGTCATGAAAAGTTGGAAAAGTAAGTATTTTGAATGGATTCTTCACAATATGACACTACTTAAAAGCTGGATGTTGTTATGGGCAGATACTTAATCAAAGCTTAATCAACAAACTAGAAGAATCAAAATTAGTTGATGATCAAAACAAAATAAAAATGTATTCCCTAATTGATTAGAGTGGCTTGGGAGGTTCTGTAAATTAAAAGATTTTGCCCAGCTGGAATAAAAATCAACCTTTCTTCCCATTTTCCAGCTAGAAAGAATGTTTAATAACAGTTCAAAAATCTCTGCTCCTGAGGAAAAGTAAGAAAAATATGAATGAAATAAAAATGGCTTATGGAAAATACCTGATAATATGAAGAGTGCTACTTTGTATGTGTCAATTTAATCAGGACTGGGGTGGAGACAGGACAGTGGGAAAAGATTTGCAATGAAACATTTTTTGCCATGTATTTTCTTGCTTCTCACAGAAAAATAATCTGTTAATGTTTTATATATTTTTTTTATTATTATTTTTTTTTTAAGGATAAACAGTAAGGAGAGGTGGGGGGACAGCTCTTCATGTCAAAAAGCATTCTCCTTCAACCTACATCTTTCATTATGTCCCATGGGAAGGAGTTTTCACAGTAGATCACTTAATGCCGTGAGAAAGGATGGCCCCTGTGCATTGTAAATGTGCAATGCAAGAAGGGAACCTGGCCATCCTGGTGGGTAGCATGTCTCTGGCAGGTGTGCAGGGTCTCAGGTGCAACTTTTCCTAACGAAAATATTTTGGGTTTGTACCAAAATATGTCCTGTTTCAATCTAAATTTTTCATATCTGTAAGTTTGCCCAGAAAAAGCAGTATTTCAATAGGCTAGTTTTAGGCCTACAAAGGCTACAAGCAAAAAAGTGTAAAGCAGATATGAAGCAGATATGAGCATCAGACTGGTGATGCAGAGGGAACGTAACATATTGTATCAACAGACCAACACATCTGAAGTCTTTCTGTATTTCTATTCCAGTTATCTTCATCTGTTTGTCAGTTCATATGGGAGGAGAAGTGTTGACATCTAAAATCTGCACTCAGTGAATTGGCATTGACCTTAATGTAAGTTAAACAATACTTTAATTATTTTTAAACTACTTCAAGCAACTAGTATTTCCCAGTTACTGCTGCCACCATAGGAATCAGGAGAAATCCTCCAGAATGTTGATGCCTCAAAATCATCTCAGCTCAGGGAATTGAAAGGCCATTTCTAAATTATGAGGTTAAAATGATGTTGGCTGGTGCCATTCACAAAGGCCTGCATGTGTCTCCATTGAAGTGCAGAACAGATCTAACCATCTGACTTTGTAGTCAGACAAAAATCACAGGGAAAGAGTTCATGGAATACTTTGTCATCAGGCATTAGAGAATTACAGAATAATATTTTCTCTGGGAAAGGTAACTGTAGGCATATTTATAAATAACTTATTTGCATACTTAGTGAGGAAGAGGGTATTGTTGGAGACTTCTCCCTTTCAGTTATATTTGACATACAATAATTACATTTAAGAACACATCCAGTAAAATGAAATGAATATGAAAAAGCTGTCAAGCATGCAATTGTAATGGCATAGTGTGAAAAGCTGGGAAGTGAAAAAGATGGCATATTGAGAGAGACATCTAATTTCTGAGTCCTGAAGTTCAATTTTGGCTGCACATTGCATTCTTAACAATAATAAAGGAAAGGGGGGAGGAAAATAAACCAGATAGAATTTGTCAAACAAAAGTTTTCACATCTCAGAAATGAGAAGCAAAGACTTGGAGCATACATCCAAGGAAACTGGCTTTTCTTCCCTATAGGTAGGACAGCTTTTCACTCAAGGTCTCAGACTAATTCTCTGCTTTCCATATCTCCATAGTGTATTATGAGAGATACACCTGCAATTCAGCAGCCCAGTAACGGAGGCCACAAATTTTCAGAACTGTGTAATTTTTCAAGGTGCAGGCAAGTGAACACAGTACTGCATCAGCTGCTGGGTGTACTGCAGAACATGGCACTTTGCAAAGTAAATCAGCTAGCCTGCTACTTAAAAAAAAAATGCCAGGACCATTGTTAGATAGAAAAATGAAAAGTAGAATAAATTGTTTGCAGAAGTATGACAGGGAAAAAAATAAGAGTGATCTCTGAAATCAGGGGAAAAAAAGTCTACTGATTTTACATGAGAATACCGAGCAACTTTGGAATCTATTATTCTTGTCAGTTCAGCTGCCTCCAATTAAGTGCGTACCATATGTGATATTATAAAGATCCTCAAAAATTCACTAGGCATAATTATTTTTTGGGAGAAAGACATAGTGCTAAGTATATTTTAGATTTTTCTCCTTTCTCTTTGCATCTCACCCTCTTTGCTCCAAATGGTTTTCTTTTTAAATGCCTAAATCTGGATTTCCTGGCAACATGGACGTTTTATAAGTTAACTGCGTCCGCCTAGTAACCGTAGAAACATTTCAGGGACAGTTAATGATTTACAACAACTAAAACGTAATGCAGAGAAAACCTCACATGCCAGAGTGGCTCTTACACTAGCCTTGAGAGAACTCATTTGCAGAGAAAGAGGTGCCACTGAGGATCTTTTCTAAAACTCAGATCACCTTTTCTGTTGACAGCTCAATGTTCTAGGTGGAAAAAGTACAACACTTGACATCCCATCAGCCCTTTATTGTCTAATAAGGTCTAATAAGCTTTAAGGTCTACTGCTACAGTATTTGCAGGTAAATTGCACAAAGAAAGTTTTTTTAAAAAAATAAGTTTGTATACAAAGTTGCATAGTAGCCTTAACTCAGGCAAATATATTCAGTTTTATTAATTTAAAATACCATAGCAACCATCACGGGCTTATGGTCTTTCAAGTATATGGAAATTAATCAGATCTATTCTTCTACAAGTTTGTCTTCCTCAACTGCAAAAAAGCAATGCATGAGGAGGTACAAATATATAAGCAAATGAGGCAAGGCAATGACAGGACCGCAGACTCTAATGCATTTTGAGGTTGCATGTTTGATATTTCTTTTCCCTTTTTATTCTGCCACTGCTAGTGGTATGCTTTCTGTCAACTACTTGTTTTCTTCTGGGGCTACCTCTGAGTCCCAACCCTCAGAGTACCATGTAAAGAAACAGTTCCCTGGGAGAGAATCTAAATGAAACAGATAAGAAGGGTGAGAGTGTAGCTGAATTAAAATAATTTGAATTAAGAAGCTTTTATACAAATAGATCTAATCAACATGTCTCTCTTGAGCAGAGGTTGGAATGCTGAACTATAGGTGTCAGAAATATTTACATTTTAATGACATTAATTGAGCCATGGGGCAAACCCCTTGCATTTCCCTCCTACAGTCTTTGTCTTCAGAATGGTAGTGGCTGAAGGACATGAGAAGTTTTTCATATCTACTAATTATAGTGACTGTACCACAGAGCATCCTTCAGGGACTAGAACACACCTGGAACAGAAGCTGAGCAAATGGAGAAAGCAAGAACAAGAAACCCAAAGCCCAAAATAAATACCCTTGAGGTGATTTCAAACAGCAAATTCTCAAAGTTAACACAGAGCAGTTGTATGTCAGCAGCTACAGGATAATCAACAGGAAGACAAAACCTTTAGTATGATTGTCTCAAGAGCTTTGGAAAGGTAACCATTGAATTCTGACCGGGCAGCAGAAATCAAGAATTGCAATGAGTAAAACAGATAAGGCTGAATGCAACAGGACCTTTCACAGACATATCCCAAACACTTTGGTTATGGCTCTTTTCATTACCATTGCCTTTTTAGTAACACTAAATTCAGCTACAAATGTTTAAAAACTGTGATTAGAGGTTCTGTACTAGGCAGAGAAAAAGGAAAAAAGGAGCTGTGTCAGCCCTCTCTTTCTCTTTTAGGTTTCATGCAGCATTCATAGGAGAGCCTTTTGAAAAAGAATCAGAGTTCAGTGAAAATGCACTCTAAAAAGGCCTTTGATGAATCCTGAAGCTACCCTGTTGCTTTACACTAGCTAAAAAGACATGCTACTAAAAGGAAAGTAATCCTGATTGTATTCTGATAGCATCTTCTTTCAAAAAGGTGTCATATGTCTATGTCCTATCTAAGGAAATAGGTGCCCTCCCAAGCCTGCCAATAGCTAAATAATTTGGGCTGAGCAAGTCTCTGAGATGATGGAATTTTCTTGTGGCACTGTGCTTCAGAAACACTCTGAGAATGAAGGGTAAGGGTTTCATGAGATTCCATTTGGTGGTGCTTAAAAAATAGTCACAGTGCCTGTGTGTTTATGAGTCATTAAGTGAAGCCAGTTGCAGACTTACTGAGGTTGCAGGCTGGTATCTCTGCCACAGTATTTCTCATGTAATGAGTTAAAGTAAATCCAGTGATGTTACTGGAGCTGGAACTGCTAAACTGCAAGCCTACACACAAAGTTGCAAAATTGTTCAGAAAATAAACTATCCAGATGTTTAAATCTGCAAACAATGTGTAGTTTTAAGTTCTATGGCTGTGACTGAACTTGGTCCCAGCACAACATTATAGCTGTAGAGAGGTTCAGTAGTAATTTCTGCGGTCAAAGAGCTGGTGCCCTACCAGATCCCCCATCTTAGAACACTTCAAGTGAGAAGGAATCAGCTAAAATGGAGCAGAGTGCAGGACAGGTCTTCCTGTCTGTGAGCAGTAATCTCTTAATGCTCTGAAATGCTTGTCTCAAATCCTCTAACCTACAAAATGAGGTTGCCGTTGCTATATTTCTTAGCTTGTCATCCGGAATGTCACTACCAGCTACATTGTTAAGTCTTTCAAGGGAAAAAACACACAACCCTCAGATTTTGAAACAGTTCTATCTGTATTTTACAGTAGCCAAATTTACTTCTTCACAGCTACCTTGAAGCTAGACAACATATTCAAATAAATAAATAAATAGAGTCCGTGTTTCCAAGAGGCATTAAAGTGTGAACAGAGGCAAATATTAAAGTGCAATACTAAAGGAGTAGGAGTAGACAAATTTGGGGAGTGTAAGAGATTAATAAAGGCAGAGGCTTTTTTGCAGCTGGAATTTTCTTTAGCATTGTGAACTTTATTGTATCACCATGGCATGATGCAGATGCTAAAGAAATTACAAAACTCAAGGCTTCTGGCTTACATTGCCTCTTCTGATATTTCAAAACTTCTGAAAACCATAATTCAAGTAGTTACTGCATACAATTTTTCCTTATCTCAGGGAAAATTCATTCCTGTGCAAAAAGGCATTTGCATCCCTTCTAGATGCCAGATTTTCAGTTCTGTGGGGAGCAATGGCACTGAAGAACAGACTAGAAAGAGGTGGCAGAGTACTCTGCATGAGATATGATGGCTTTTGTGTAGTGGCACATCCCTGTTCTGTCGAGGGGTGGATTTTGTGGAAAGGAACAGCTCTTGCAAATTAGCAAGATGGGCTTGAGATGTGTCAAAGCATCAAAGGAGGAGAAGCTGATGAGCAGGAGAGAGAGCGCTACTGATGTTAACTCTCACCGGTTTCCTTCTGAGCGTTTAAGACTACCTGTAATGCTCAGACTTCCCAATTCAGGGAGTCCTTTTTCAGTCTAATGTCCCTATTGATGAGGCAGGGGCAGACCCAGTTCCTTTTTCCTCTTACATGGTGGGAAAAACGGGGCTGAGAGGAGAACAGTGTAGAGGATGATTCTGCCCTCATACTTACACTGTGATATCTGGAAAAGAAAGGACAGTTATGGGACTGACTGAACAAACTTGATGAATGGTTGCATTCCTTAGGACAATTTTAGTCTGTCATAAGAATTCCCTGCAGTGTGTAATCATAAAACCTTGAGCAATTATGCTGTTTGACATGCTGTTTTCATTTTATTCTTCATAAATTTTTTTGCAAGTTGCAAAATACTTTGTGTTCACTCAAAGACCTCTCTCCTGTCTGGACCTATCTAGTCCAGTTACTAGATTGGAATTTCAGCTTGATTTTTTTCTTTCTGGTGTTTTTGAAAGGTTTTAATGATAGGATGACAACAAAAGTGTGAAGAAAAAAAAAAGGCTCCAAATAGAATAAAATAGGACAAAAAGAGTCAAATATCCAGATCATTAACTTTTGTGAAAATGAGAAAACTCATTACTTTTTTTTTTTCTTTTGCTGTGGACTTTTAATAATTCCTTTCAAATATATGAAAGCTACTATATTTCTCCTTTCATACATCATATCTTTAAGACTAAATGGATGTCTGAAGTGCAGTGAAACTTTTCACTTTTGTAAGAATTGTATTGTATGTCATGATGGGAAGAAGCACTAAAGAATGGTGCATTTGACCACTATCCTTTAAGAATTTGAAACCTCAATTCCAATCTTGGCTTGAATTTTAACTGAAATAAGCAAATACTTCATCTTTCACTCCTAAACTTTCACTGACGCCCTTGATGAAATTATCTATTTAAATAGTTCATGTAATTGTGTAGCTCTTCCTCTGTTGAGGATCATAGAACCTATAGCAGGGTTATTGATTGTTAAGGGAAAAATGTATGTCTCATACTCAGTGCATAAAAATTTCCACAACAGCAGATTTTTTCAGGTTGGGAACTGGGAGCATTTTCAGAGCAGTGAGAAAAAAATGAGACCACTGAGTCCCTGAAATGAGCTGCTGGAATCATTGTCACAGTTCCAAGTTCAGTTTGGCACCCACTGTGTCTGCACCTGCTGATGCCGTTATGCTGACAGGTACAAATCACCAGTCATGAAGGAGAAAACCATGAAACAGGCAACAACTGGCTCTGACTGCTTAAAGTAATTACCAATCCCACAGCCCTAGGCAGCAGTACCTAAAAGGAAGCGGGTGGGCCACCAGGGATTCTGTGTGCTTTCTCCCCAAGTACAATATCCACCAAACACGCAGACATTTGCAAAGTGCTGGCTAAAGAGAGTCACCCATCACTCTCTCTTCTTTTACATGCATTTTTCAGATATCTACTTTCCTTCACAGAGATTTTCTGCTTGTATTTTGAAATTGAGTGCATTTTGCATCTTAAATGAATGTGCTGAATGTAAGCAGAGAAAGATGGAGTTTTTGCATGTTGTTGAGTGGTGCGAGCTTTAGTTTGGCCATGTGTCTAATTAGGTGGCTTTCTTAGTGTGTGCTCTGTATAGGCTAATTGGAAGAGTCTGGCCTACATCCAGGCTATTTCATCCTTAAAGATTTGGTTGCTCTACAGCATTATTGGAACAGATTTGTCTTTCTGGTTCAGGCTGTGAATGAAAAAATACCACAGGTGGCAGAATATGAGCACAGAGAGTTACCTGCCTTGTTGATAAAGGCAGACTGTAAGTCCTAAATGGATGATATTGGCACTTGTGAAAAGTCAGTTCTGTTCCTCACTGATTATCAGAGACATTTCAACAAAATGCCCAGCAAAGCTGCAATCACAGTAATTGCATAACAATTGCAATCACAGGCTTGTTTGGCCTTTCTGGAAGCAGAATATCTATTTGTTATACATCTGTGGATAGGTTTGCAAATGACCTGGCATATCAGGTTTGTTAGTGAACTGTGTGCCTTGCTGAAAAACAGTCTGGGGATCAGGAATAATGTATGGACAAAAATTTATGGGATCTGTTTTAGCTGAGCTTGGCACAACACAGAGGGGTATCCAAACAAATCCCGGCATCTCAGAGACAGCAATGGAGCAAGGAAACTTTCAAAACTGAAGTCTTTGAAGCTATGTTTTCCCTCCCATTGCTTTTCCTGGTTTCTGCTTTTACTTCCCATACGTATATCATATTACCTCCTTTCTGCTCACGTCGTTGTAATACTTAACAAGAAATTCTGTGTTTTCTTGTCATAGATAGGGACTATTGTCACTTATACACTTCAGAGCAGTGTACAAAAATGGCCAAACTTGAGAAAACTCAGGGGAAAAATTGTTGTTCCTTGAAAGGCGGGATTTTCACCGACTACGTAAAATGTAAAATGGCCAGGGCATTAACCTAATGTTTTGTGTAACTCTATTAACAGGCATATTCTGCTCTTATTCCATACCCTTGATCATGGTTTAGCACTCTTTCTAACTATTTCTTGCAATTGGTGGTGCATTTATTTCTCTTCCACGTAGTCCCAGATGCTGACCATATGAACTCTCATCCTCACATTAGAACAGGGAATTGGTTTGCTGGAATATGTACAAATATAAAGGCCAAATCCTGAGCTCAGTTTGTGCAGCAGAATGGAGCTCATCAATTGCAGAGAGCTGTAAAAGCTGACCCTGAATCAAATGAAATAGATTGTGGCATAAAGGTGATGAGGCTATACAGACATTGGGCAAGGAAGGATATGTGTGATATTACCAGTGCACAGGTTACAAAGAGCTCTGCACTCACTTGAAAATTGGAAGAGAACTACAGAAGAAGAAAGTTTTTAGGTGGGTTCCTCAGGCAGCCACTTGGGCAGTATTTCAGCTACCCTCTTCCACCTATGGGAAGTGAAAGTGCTACTGTTACCTAGTTAGCAGATGCCGTCCCTCCCTTGCCTGTTAGCACTCTGTTCAGGTGGATCTTATGTCCTTCCTATCTGTTTCTGTCTGTCCTGTTTTAACTCTGCTTCTCCTGTTTTGTGCTTGTTCTCATTTGCACTCTCAGTTGTTTTCTGGCCCTATTTCTTTTTTCCCCCATTAACCGTGCTCCTCTTTGGAGATGTTCAGTGTAAATTGAACGGGGCTGAGTCAGATTTGAGTTTGGCACAAAGCAGCATTTTGGGCTGCAGGCCCTGCTCTGAGGCTGCAGAGCTGCATGTGGTTTTGGTGAGAGATGCTGTTAGAAGATGAGTGGGCAGAAGGCATCAGCTGCTGCTTTTAATTTCAGTCATGCGTGCACAACGTGGAAGTCCAGAGTGAAACTGATTTCTTTGCCAGTTTTTTCTCTGCATTTTTACCTCACTGAATGCTACTGGAGTTGTTTCTCACAAACCTATCTGTTGCCTTGAGAAAACCTGTCCCAAACCTTGAAGGTCCTTCTGAACCTCAAACAAATCATATATTGCAGTCAGGAGGCCTAAGAAAGAGCTGGTGTCATTGTCCTCTTTTCATTCATCTGTGACTCGAGAAAGAACATGTGGTTGTGGCAGCAGGGAATGGCTGTTTGGCTCAGTGGGCTTCACCTACCTCATGACTTTTCATGGACTTGTGGCATCCTCAGTCTTGCCCAGAAAGCTACATGTTTACCCACAGGTGGAAGTAAGTAAGTCTTCCAGGTTTACCACACAGCACATTGAGAGGAGAGGAAAGATGAAGAAGATAACAAGCGAAAGTTCATGGGGAGTCAGAATACCAGTCCCAAACAAAGTCGAAGGGTCATTGTAAGCCATTAAATGGGGTAGTTCTTGCTTGAGGGTCAAAGGGCAGCATGGCTCAACATCATCTTCCTAATTTCCAGAAAAGGGAATATGAAAATATAGTAGAGGGTAAGAAAGCTGAATCATTGGTGTTAAAGTGCAAGAGGTTTCAGTTAGAGCAAAAGAGGAGGTGGAAACCAAGCGAGCAGAGACAGGAATAGATTGTGCCAGCAGTAGGAGCTGAAATGGAATCTCGAGCAAGTCTGCAGCATGTAGGAACATCAGCGACTTCGGCAGGAACTGGTGCCCTCCTCCTCAAGAGGAAGATAAATAAAATGCATGCAGGCTGTCCTTGTGTTATCATGGGGGAATCTTGACACAGAGGTGTATTCTTTATGTTATTTGTTACTCCAGGTCAAGGGTCTGACACTCTCTGATATAACTGTTAGTTGACAGTGGTTTCTTAAGTCACTTTCTGATTCCACAAGGACCGAGAAGGTGATCTGTTATATGTAGGGGAAAATACATGGTTCCTTAGCCTGCTTTTGGTAGACATTCAGCATTTTGGAAGGGGTGAAATGCCTTATGTTACTATTCCCAAGGAACTTCCAGACACAGTTTTTACAGCTCATTATATGTTTCACAATATCACAAATTAGGGTATTTTTCAATGACTGTTGCTTGACCCTTTGATCAGCTAACCTTATGAAGGAAGCAGAATTAATTTAAATCTTGGAATATAGCTAGGTAAAACCAGCTATATTCCATTTCTTGCTGTTGAAGTCATCATGTCTGCAGTGAGTTTGGGGGTTCAGACCTTCATTTTTAACCCTAAGGAATGAAAAGCCCTTAAACCTCTAGAAGAGGTAAAAACAAGGATGTGTGGAATTAAAATAAAAGCAATCCTCAGAGGATAAACTGCACAGTGAATTATGATTCATGCTGCAACACAGATTGGAGCTTGTCTCACACAAGGAATCATCAGGAAGCAACAAGCAGTTAAGGATGAACCCAGAGCATGCCTGCAATTTTAATGGCAGGAGCCAATCCTTGCTAGGCATGTTTGTTGTTACAGTGAGACTGACAAGTTCATTTTGGGTGCTGCCACCTGAAGAGCATCGTTCTCTTCCTCTCTGACTCAAGCATAAGCACGTAAGATGGTGATCTTGCATGAGGCTTGATGTTTCAGGCAGTGTGTATCCTGCTTGGAATAACATTAGCGGAGCATTTTGGCACATGCAGGCTCACTAACAGATTGTAAAGCCACACTGAAATCCAAGGAAAAGAAGCTGTTCCCTCAGATGGCTCTTCATCCATTGATGCAAGCCAGACAGCTTTTCCCACTTGCATTTCATCCCAAGATTTGTCTGGGTTTTTTTTATCTACCTCCTACTTACAGGCAAGGTGATATGGTGCTGCTGGGTGTGGGGATTGTTCCAACTGCTCTTTAATTTTAAAGACTTCATTATCAATTCACAGCTGCACAGCTTAACTGGAGAAAGAGAATGCAAGCGTAGCTTCTTTTCTTCCATTGTTTTTATCTAGTTGCCTTGTTCACATTACTCCTGTACCCCTATTTTCTGAGATTATGAGCAAATAATGGTCCAAAATATGGCAACCTTAATGTGTGTCTGTTCCTGTGATCAGTCCTGCAAAGCCCTGTCACCCTTGCTGTGACCATGCTGGTTATAAGTTCCAATAACCTGATTTTCTGGAGGAGGTGTGAGTGCCCCAGAACTTTGTTCTTATACCAATCAGATTTTCCTGAGAAGGGATCATGTCTTTCCTCGCTGCCTCTGGTGTAAATTCATGGCATATTGACTGGCATTAATGATCTGGGAGAGAAGGTTCTCCACGTAACTTTTCATTAATGGAGAAGTTCCTGCACTTTGTAAAAAAAATAATGTATTTCATTGGTTTTGGAAATTCTGCAGTTTAATGAAGTGAATGTTCCTCTTGAGAATGACAGTTTTGCTACTTGTGCTGTTTATTTTTATGATGCTTTATGTCCTTGAGGTTTCACAGGTTGGAATATACTAGGAAAAGCAGAAAACCAAAAAGCAAATAATGTTTAACATCTGTTAGGCATTCAGTGAAAAGGGAATATGGAGTTACTGGTACTCTTCATAAAAACCGGAGGTTTACGAACTCAAATAGCCCAAGTGAAAATCTCAAAATGACATAAAAATTGTCTTCAGGGGTTCAGATTATTAGGTTTTGTGGGGGTTTTTTGTGATTCCCTCCTTCCTGCTGCAAACACTCCAGGGACACTTAAGCTACCTAGTGATGATGGGCAGCTAAAACTTTCTGTGCCTTTAGGATTGCTACAAAATACAGACCCCAAATCTACCATCCTATGGTGAACTAAGGCCAGGGAAGCCCCCATGCCATGGTGGGAGAGGGACAGAGTGAGGTGTGTGTCTAGGGCAAGATGGTGAAGCCTTCTTCATCCTTTCTGAAGGGATCTGATTGCAGAGTGACAGGCAAAACATAATTCTCCATGAAGACATTAGCATTACGGATGGCCTTACTTAGTAATCTTTACCTTTCTCTAAGAAGAAACCTTTTGTCATATTGTCCAGAATAACAAAATAGCAAAGGCCAGGAGCTGTGCTAGTGAATGGTGACAGAGACTGCAACCCAAGTGATTGCCTGGCAGACAGCCGCCCATGTGGCCTGGACAAAGCATAGAAAGGGTTAAACAGCTGCTAATGGCATAAAATAAAAAAATCAGCCACCTGAGCTAGCCTGAGAGGAATATCCACAGCACCACGTCCATTGGGACTCATGAGATCCCAGCCAGCTTCTGCCCCTGAGCTCCTTCCTGGAGGTGCCCCTCTTCCTTTCATCCTCCTTGTCCCTTCAAAATGTGTGGGTTGGAGAGTAGCCAGAGCAGGTTGAGGTGAGTGCTTCTGCTCGCCCAACTGGGGAGCACCACCTGTTTGACACTGGGAATGTGTCTGTGTCTCCCATTTTGTCTGTGGCCAAGGTCTCTAAGACCCTGAGCACCCTCTTTACTACATGGTTTTCAGCAAGGAACTGTAATACCAAATGAGGACTTCAACAAGTAGAAAACCATTTCCTGCCTCATTTTTTCTTGCCTGTGAGTGGAGTCAGTGCTCATTGTGTGTATTCTCTGTAGTGTACAGCGTCACACAACTCCTGCAGAGAACAAGACCAATCCTGCCAGGATGCTCAGTACCATGAGGGATTGTTCTGTGGCTCACAGGCTTATAACGATTTGTTGGCCATGAGGGGCCCCCATGCATGTATAAATATGCTTTGGGACCAGCTCTGTATGCCTTGTTGAGCAAGGTTGTTAGCTATTACTGTGACAGACATGATAGCCAAAAAAAAAAAAAAGAATGAACAGCAGTGGAAAAGTAGCATTATTTCAGTAAAAGATTCATATTAAGCAATTTGACAGTGGGAAGTGCTTTCTCAAGACAGAAGTTTCCAGTAACGGGGAGAACTTGGTTTTATTCAGTGATTTTTTTTTTTTTTTTTTTTTTTCTCTGTCTTTGTATCAGAGCTCATTTGTTTCATACTGATTAAAAGAAAAAGCTTTGGAACCAGCAGAAATGATTTACAGTTTAGTTCTTTAGAATAGGAAAATCAATCAAAATATTTTAAAAATAGAAGATAATAACTAGAGCTGCTCATCAAGATTTAGGACTAACTGCAGGCTTGATTGAGGACTCTAAAATTAGCTTTTATTTTATTTTTCATGTAAGCGTGTGCAAAGCACAACACAATAATTAACAAACTGAATTGTCACTGAAAAATGGCTCAACTGGATCTTTGTAGTAGATTAAAACAGAATATCTTTTCCTGCTGTAAATCTCTTCAGCAAATGTTCTCTGTAGGCAGTATGGCTTGCACCCTGTTCCTATCCCAGAAAATCAAGGTTTAGTTAATGATAAAAAGGACAAAGAAGTTGTGATTATAAGAACCTAGACCCAAAATGCAGTTTTACTTTTGAACGTAAAACATTCTGCATTGCTCCAAAATTGATAAAAATTGAAGTGTTTATGCATCCTGATAAATAAGAACAGGTGATTTCTAAGGTAAGTAACTTTGGTGCAGAACACCTTGTAGGCACAAAAAAGGGTAGTCTGGAGACTGATTCTCTATTCCGCTTACTTATAATGCTGGGCTGTACTGAAATCACTTAGCTACTCTATTGCAAAACTGAAAATACTTTAATAGATCATCTAAATACGGCATCTGGGCATCTGTTCCAAATGTAGTTGGTCTCCTTCCTTCCTTCCCGCAAAATAATGGTACTTCTTTATTCAAATTACCTTATTTTGTACAGGGAAATGGTGTTGTTATGAGAAGAAAGCAAAAGTTGATTGCTTAAAATAATAGTAGAAAAGTGTTTCCAGCATGGGAATTGATAGGGAGACACAAATTGGCTCTCGCTGCCTTAAATTAGTAATAAATAATATATATATGTATAAACATTTCAGAATGGGTTAAACATTTTATTCAAATGAAATAGTGCCAAATTTAAGCTAAAATTTCTCTTATCTACAAAGACACAAATGCTTTAAGATAGAAAAAGAATTAAACTTCTCATCTTAGAGGCATCAAATCCAAGGTCTTCATTTCAGAGTGGTGTGGGGCTTTTTCCCTGAGGAATTTATTCCAGAAGAAATCTGGTCAAACATTAGCAAAGCTGTTCAGTCAATCCAAGTACTTGGACATGTATTTTTATTCATGGGGGGAAAAAAAATCTGAAAATGTTTTACCAACTCACATAGTTGAAGCAGACAGAACTTTTTTATCCTCCTATGACCTCCAAGTCCTGGATGGCTCTTTCACTTAAGTCTGAACTTCTTCTAAATAGAAACTACCAAATCCAGGGCTGTTTCATGAACCATAAAGTACATTAGCTATCAAAGGGAATGGAAACTTTCTTCCATTTACTGAAGAATTAATAAGCAAAGTGCGATGACAGTTACAATTTAAGAGGCAGGAACGAAACCCTGGTTGCCTGGAAACAGGAGGATGCCTTTGGAAAGTCACACCAGGCTTGCTTAGGAGAGTGGTTCCAACACAAACTGATGCCCATCTTGTCCTTTTTAAAAACATGACTTTTCTCATTGCTTTTTATCAACAGTTTAATGAGTTCCAAAATTCATTTAGTCTTTACCATATATTTCAGTGTGAGGATATATCAAGTGGTATCCAGGAATTAAAGATGGACCTGAATAACAGTCCTACACCCAAACTTTGAAGAAATGATCCAGCATTCAGATTTCATAACTGCTATCTTTCTTGTAGTGTTCAAACCTGGGTCAACCTATATAAATACAGCAAGCAGGTTTTGCCAGAAGCCGTATATGAAGTTGGGCTCACTTTAAAGCCTGTCTTTCATCTTAACCAAGCCGATTTAAAGCAGTGTGCATAAAATAAGTTATGTTATATGTCTGCAGGAAAACTAATTTCAAATCCTGACCTGTTGTGGGAAAACCAAAAGTAATCATTGTATTAACATTGCCAATGCATTCAATTTTTGTGCATGCTTTCCATGCAACTTCAGCATCCAAACCATATAAATAATATCCCCTGCAGTAAAAATACCCTAGGAATTCAGTATATATTATGTCTTATGAGTATGACATTAAAATTAAACCAAAGCTGTAAGGCACTAGGTTAGTAGAAAGTTCATAAGTTTTTACAAATGTTCCAATAAGCCTGGGACTGCATTCCTGGGTTGGCCCAGCACCAGCTCAACCCAGACAAATTACCAGCTCCAGAGGTGCCAAGCTGACCTACACTGTTCTGCCAGCTTTCACCTGTGACATTTTGTAGGCATATTGAGATCTGGGATCACAAAACTTCACCCCTGCAGTCAAAGGAGTAATCATGTAATTGCTTTGAAATGACCCTTGGGGGTAGTCTGAGGGACTCAGCTGGGGTCAGCTTCACCACAGAGCCCCATCTTTGAACTGTGATGACCCAAAGTGTGAGAAGGAAATGCAGGTATCACAGGTTTCAGCATCACAGGCCTTTGAATGTGATTACTACCTTGATGAAAGTATCCAGAATTTCACCTAATTTTGGGGTAAAAAAAAAAAATCCAACAGTTTGTCTAAAATATGTGTGCCTTCAACCATCATTTGTGCCCACTGCAAGTGAGAGTGGGAAATGCCTTGCCTTTTGAGTTGTGTTTTGCAGAATATTTAATGTTCCCAGCTTCTGAGTAGCAAAAGTAAGTAGACACACTAAGAACAGACTTTGTCAGAATCTCCAGGCATGGAAGGAATTACTTGGTTCAAAAATGAGTAAATAAAAAAAAAACTACTTTAGAGGGCAGAAGGGGATAGATTCAGGATACCAGTCTTATGCCTTACACACTCTCTACTTGATTGCTGGAACCTTTCATTACCATAGTTTCCCTCTGTGTTAAGGTGGAGATAATGCATTTTCCCTAGGACTATTGTGACAACTAGTGCTTTGCCAATTGATGTCTTTGAAGGAAAAAATACTCTATCTGTTTAAATTTGGACTGACAGAACACTGTGAATCAGATGCAGGTGGATTTGACCAGATTCCTGTAGAACCCTTTATTACGTGAGGTATGGTGGTTGTATCAAATACAGCATTCCTTTTTTCATAGCTTCCCAAACCATTGTGATATCCCCCATGACCTGACACTTTTGCTAAGAACTGTTTGTTCTTGCATAACTCCTGTGTGTGATGAGAGATAGGAGGAATATTTCATGAGAATCTTTGTGCCCAGTAATTTTATCAGTTCTTATCAGGTTGCAGAGAAAGAAGTGGCAGTAAATTGGATGTCTTACCTTGAAAAGCTTTCAAAAAGAAAACGTGACATGGTGAATAGATGCCTGGAAGGTAAGGGGTTTTTTATTCTTGGGTTACAGGAACACAGACAGGTCAATATGACAGAGGCTTATGTTAGTATTCATGAAGCACCTTTCCCTTTGCCTTGAGAGTTTGCTGTAATGGCTTGAGAAACATGCTCCACTGTGGTGGCTAAATGGCAGATCTTATCCAGCATCAGAGGCTGGGGGAGTGGTGGCAGGTCCTGAATGCCAGTAGAGCAGGAGCTGATGATTGCTGCAATTTGCCAGTGGCTGTGAAGTGCCTGAGACAGACAGCAAAACCTTCCCTTTTACTTCTTTTGTGTGTGTTTATCAGAGTGCATAGAGAATACTGCATGGCAGCTCAGACAAGTAAATAATTTTCTTGTGTCAGTGGGTCACATAGCACCAGGCATCATGGCAAACATAGGAACCCCTCTAATTACAGCATTCTGGGATCTTAAAATGGTTCTTCACAAAGAAATAAATTAAACTTCATATTGTAAACCCAAAGCAGGAAGGGGAAGTGGGCGAGGGGGAGTCCCTTGAATACAGTTAGTCCTCAAAGATAGTCTATTTTTGTAAAATCTGAATGTTAAAAATGTGTGAACATCCAGCTGTGGTTGGATTAAATCTTTTGCTTTATTTAAAAAAAAAAATATGCTAGGTTTAATGTCTCCATTTCATTGCTTTTCCTAGCTCTTTTCAGTACTCTGAGCCAATACTTCAGCTGGCATAAATCAACATTATTAGGCATAAGAGTATAACAGCAGCTAAGGCTCAAGAGCTTGTATTGGATGGGTTGATTTACGTTTAGCCTTGCATTCATGGTTCTTTTTCCTTGTGTTGTTTTTGTTATTGTTTCCAGTTTGTTTTCCTCTCTGTGAGACCTCTTCCTCAACACCAAAGGAATAAGCCTGTCACATCTATTATGAGCAGACTTGCTTACCATCGCTGTAGATCCCTGTATTTGAGGCACTCAAGCAAATCTTTCAGTGCTAGAACTTGGCACGTTATGGCTCAAGTGCCATTGCTTACTCTTGCTGAGGCAGCATTCCCAGTCAGTGCTGGCAGTGAGCAGCTATGAAGGCAGCATTGATCTTAGCCTGCTTTATGCACTGTCTGTGCCCAAATCGTGCCTTCCAGCCTGAAGGAAGGCAGGTCTTGCTGTTCTTAATTGACATATCAGGAAACAGAGACCAAAAAGAACCATCTAGCCTGTCTGACCCTGTTTGCAGCCTAACCATGGATATACACCCAACCTCATGAGCTCTATTTTCTGCTGCTTCTCTGATGAAATATACTTAGTGACTAGCACAGCCAAAAGGAGACAGATACTCCAGGCAAGAAGAAGGCACATACACATGAGGGTACCAATTATGGGCTAAGCAATCACAGTTTTGTCTGATTTAGATGGAATACACTTGGAGATATTGAGAGAATTCAATGGATTCAGGATTTTGTAATCCATCTGCTGTTGGGAGAGGCACAGAGAGCCTGCATGGAACAGCTCCCTGGACCAGAGCAGTCAGGTCCTCTCCAAGCAGTTCTCCTTACCAAACAGGGGAATAGGGGTTATATTCTACCTGATATGTGGCATGCCCTACTGCACACAAACATCCCCCCAGTACTATCATTCCAGCTAAATGTTTTATTATGGCACATATTTTGCAGGCAGATGATTTAAGCTTTTTTGTTAATTATTATTATTACTAGGCTGTGTAGAAAAAGCAGTGTGAAGAGCCCTCGTTGATCCAAGCCTGGAGGTAGCTACTGAAAGTAGACTTTATAAAGCAAAAAACACTTTGTCTGCCCCCAGCTTCCCCGCAGTGCCTTCACCCGTGTTACAGCTGGGATGACACACAGGGAAACGCCACAAAACACCCAGGGACTGCGTGTGTCGCTGAGAAAGCAGACGCCAGGTCCTGTGTCACAGGGACACCTGCTGGAGCAAAGCCTCAGCAACAGCTGGAGATAGAGCCCAAGTGCACTGGACCACGGGTATGTTTTGAAATATAAGTAAATTCTCATTTAAATGCAACTAGGCTCTCATTATTTTCTTTCCTCAGCTAATTGTACTGCTCTGAGTCTTTGTTAAATTTCCCAGGCATCAGCGCATATGAGCAGATGATTAAAAATTCTCTTTGATTTACAGGATAGCACAGATGACTGACCTTGTGCCATACTATAGCACTTGTCAAAATACTGCTTCTGTAATGGTGTCTCTTGTTCCTGCTGTTTCTGTGAAGAGTCCTGGCTTAGTCGTTAAGATGTGGGGCTGCACTATCCCCCTTGACCAGAATGCCCTCTGGAGCTGACACTGCTGCAAAGCCTTGAGAAAAGGGGCTGTGTATTTTTGCTCTGTCCCATATGCAGAGCAGCATATTACTCGTTGCATAATGCTATGTCTAAGGACAGGCATATAAAACTGTTACAGACCACATCCTGTTCCCTGGTCCTCAGGGGCAACAAGTACCCTCAGTAGCAAATGGAAGGAACAGACCTTATTCCTCAGGATCAACTGCCTATTGTGTGGAGCAGGGGACGCTCCTTTGTGTGGTGGGTATTTCTATCCTTGTGCTCTGGAGCTGTAGAGATAATAGCTGTTAGTACTGGCTTTAAGAGATTTACTGTTTAAGCATTTAGGAATAGTAAGTCAATCACTTTAAATCACATCTCTACCTGGGAAATTTCATTCTGAATTCTAAAGTAGTAGTAGTAGTCTTAGGAGCAGTATCATTTGGGATTGGTAAGGCTATAAAGTACAGTTCTTTTTTTATCTTGTCCACTAAGCAAGCACTTTTGAATCTTTCTCGTGTAGCTGTGATACTGTATTGCTAATCATACAACTGATGATACCTGGTCATCATCTCTCTGTGCCTCTACTGAGCTGTAGGGCAAACAAGGGAAGTCGTCATGTTCTCAGTTCCTTCCATACAGGTCAGTTCACCTATCATCAGACAATTCACGTCCCCACATACCTGAGTCCTTTATGACTGATCAAAGAGTAGTGAACTGTAAGGTATTTGAAACTGAGGTCCCTTTCTGAAGGGCTGCTCTCCAGCCACTCTTCTCCCAATTTATCTTTGTGCCTAGCATAAATTACTCTGTCATAGGTGCAGAATCTGGCATTTTGACTTGTTCAGTTTTATCCCATTAATCACTACTCAATCTCCCAATCTATTTAGATCACTCTACAAGGCATCTTGAAACTATTAATGCAACATTTTCAAAAACAAGTATGAGATTCTGCCAACTACTGATTTCTCACAGTGTGATGCAAAAATTAAAAATGTAGGGCTTGTGGTGATGTGAGTTCCTCAAGGAGAATGGCATTGTCTAAGTCAGGTTTCAGTCTCGGTCAATAAATTCGATGTGCCCAGGAAAAAACCAGTCATTTGCTTTTTCCTGAAGATGAATTTGGTAAAACTCAGCTTCTGCTCTTCCATTCCTGTACACGCAAGGCTGAAAGCTGAGAATCATGGCCATCATTCTGTGACAAGAAATGGGTGTAGGTACATGCCTATTAATGCACATGTATAAAACTGGGGTAAAATTTAGCACCTTTAACTATTGTGAGGTCTCTGTTCTCCTCCTGTAGTATGTAATCTTATACTGTAGATCAAGGCAAAGAGGCCATTTATACAACTGAGTTCTGCAAACACAGCTTTTCAGTGCTCAGCTGGTGGCTATCAATCATTATAATTTAGATTAGCCCTCAAGTCCATGAAAAGACAAATGTCTCCAGTCTTCTTCCTTGTCATCAGTATTGATGAGCATCAGTCAGAAGTTTCACTTTCTTTGATAATGTCATTTTAGGTGTTTGTTTCAAACTTTCATGATGCATAACCTGTCATAGAAAGTGACAAGTGATACAGTTTTATAGTACAGGCGCTGTATGATGCTGAACTGGAATTTCGGAAACAAATGTTTTGCACAATACTTTCTCAGTACTCTCAGAATCAAAACAGGTAACACTGGAGCTTGTGATGTACTGATAGTTGGTGCTGAAGTAATACATCTACTTATTATTTATATATTCAGTACAGGAAAGTGTCTGCCTTTAGTGTTGTTGCTAAATACAGCAGTGTGTTCAGCAACTGCAGGACCCAAAGTCATATTTATATGCAGGCAACCAAGCAGATGAGCTCAGTGCCATGGATAGCTGACTAGGCATCACCTCAGATCTGTAGCTGGCAAAATTCCGATGTTTTTGCAAATAAGCTGCTTTGAGCAGTATAGAGACTGCAGAGCTCAAGACTGGCATCAGTTCAATGGCTTGTGGCTCTCCCAGTACAGCAGTAACATGAACAGTATATGCAGCTGTGTGTACAGTGATTCCAGGACCATTTCTATCAGCGCTCATAACAGGGACCTCTGGCACAACTAATTTCACATCTCTGTTGCTCATCTGGAGCACTAGGACACACGCTCACAAAATGTCCCGTTTCATGCAGTGTTTGTACTCATTTTCTTGTGCAGGACAGCCATTTCCAAGATACTATGTATATAGTGTGTATAGACTGTATGTGTATATGTAAACAACTACACAGTGCTAGCGAAGTTTTCCCTATGTATTCAGAGCCTGCCAAGCATGTGTCTGCAGCACTGTAATTTTCCATAGGCTACATTTTAAACCCACATCTGGAACAGCCGCACAGCTTGAATAGTGCTTGCTGCACCCTGACTTACCCTTTTCACTCCTGCCATTGCTGACTCAGTTGATAAGCAATGCCTCCAGCCTCTGAGGGTCAAGCCTGATTCAAGCAGTAAATCCTCTCTAAAGTGAGGTGTAATTGTTTTTCTCTGTAAGGTGATCTCAAATAATTTTGTCTGCCATGTTTCCAGATCCACATGTGACAATCAGCTCTCATGATACTACAGTGTCACGTTCTGCATGTTTTCAATAGTCCCTTTCCAAACTGGCAAAATTTATAGTGTTCATCTGCAGCACTTGCTTCAAGTACCTACAAACATCATTATTCCAAGAGTACAATACTGTTTGTTTATAGGCAGCTTGGGAAAATGTATATAGTTTGCACTTGCTTTTGGCGCCACATAAGTTTGCACTTTCCTCAGGGACAACCCTTGCGCTGGTTGTGAACACACAGTATCCAGCCATGGATATTATACTGGTCAAGCAATAGTACTAGTACAGGTGGAAGCAGAGATACTGAGAAATTTACGTCAATAAGTAAAGCAACCGTAAGCTTGGCATACCTGTAGTTGGTGGTAATATATATACAGATGCACATGGAGAAATTAGCCAATAAGGAAGGCAGGGTCATTTATGTTTGGGTCTTTTATCTCAGGGGAGCTGAGCAGAGAAAACCCTATGCTTCACCGATCTTGGTAGGAAATTTTACTATTAGTACAGAGAAGCTGTTACTAAGAAAGAAGACAACTGCAATCCATTCCTTTGAACTTTGCATGGGTTGGCTTATGGTGGCTTTGGGCAGAGAAAGAGTGTGGATGAGAACAGCAGCAACTCAGTGTCACCCTTCTCCCAACTCTAGGGAGTAAAATCCATTTCTGTGGGATGAGCTATCTCTCACTCACTCAGCGAGGTCAGCCCTGCCAAGATGGAGTCCCTGAGCCCTCCATCTGCAGAAAAGTGTTTTTAGTGATGATACTAAAAAGACATCCAGATGCTCTTCCTGTTTTACATTTTCAGGCTGCTGCCAAACCAACTGGGAAGCCATATTGTACAGATGAGACAAGTCATCTCATGTATAAATTCGTGTGCAATTCATAGCCCGTGCCTTTATTTTCCAGCAAACTTTCTTTTAAAGGTCAAACCAGAGATTCAGGAAGGTATTTTGTCTCTCTCAGGGGCGAAATGCAGCTTCATCTCAGTTATGGTACCCAGTTGCTTACACAGAGTTTTAAGCTGGATCCTGTTGGAGAAGAAATGTTCAGCAGGAGAGAGTTTAAAAGTAATTAGCAACAGGAGAAGTCAAAAAGGTAGCTTTAGTACAAGTAGAAACTAGTGCATAATAATGATTAACTGGAGAGATAATATGTAAGTGGAGAAAAGAACAGTTAATTTATCAAGATAAACAATAAGATAGTTAAAATTAAGGGGAATAGAGGAAGAGATAATTAAAATCCAGTATTGTTAAATACAAAACCACACTGTGCAACAGCTAGATATTTAATTTTTAATAGAGCTCAGCTGAGCAATTGAGGGAATGCAAGGTATTGGTAAAGAGCTCCTGAAAGAACTGTGAAGCATCAGTGTAAAGGTATCCTTTAGGAGACATTTAATCTGCGTGTAAACAAAATTGTTTTGCTTCTATTTTGCCATCAGCACAGAAAATTGCAGTACGTCTCTGTTTGTCTGAATCTTTGTAACCTCTAACAGGATGCAAATGGAGGAATAAGAATGTGCTGCTGGTATAAGTCAGAAGTAAGGAATTTTTAGTGCATTCAGTCTTACTGGTGTAAAACTCATACCAGTGTACAGCACAAGTGATATATAAAAGGTATATAAAATAAGGTGTAGAAAGCAACAAATGCTACTATGCTAAAAGAAGGCAAGCAAAGGAGATGAGAAACAAAGAGGACGTGAGAAATGGAACCAGCTCCTCTGTCCTGGGTCAGAGTTTTGCTTTTTTGTTTGTTTGTTCATTTGGGGCTCTTTGTTTTTTAGCGTTTTACTATTAAATAGAACTGGGTTGCTAATAACATAGTGTGGACCAAAATTTTGATGATGAGAAAGCAAGCAAATTTGAGCTTCTCTACAGACATACTCTTTCTACTCTGATTCTTAGATTTCCATTTCTGAGTATAAATATTGTTGGAACGTGGGTTTGAAGCCATATACAGCCTCCAGAGGTACAATATATATTCATACAGTTACCTAGGGATCAGTACAATTCCTGGGATTTATAGGTGTCTGATTATATTATAAATTATTGTGTAATTACAGTTTTGGCATGGCTACCTGTTACATGTAAGTCTTAAGGACTACTTTATTTCCAAACAGTAATGAATCAGAAATAATAAGGGCAATTAGGAAAAGAAATTAAGACTTGTTGTAGTTTTAGCTATGGAAAACCTATGCTGTATCACTGCTTATAACTTGCATCATGTGGGAAGAGATATTTGGAGGTGAGGAAGAATCTGTGCTAACTCACTTTCCCTGACAAAGGGCCACATTTTCAGCAGATGTACATTCATATATCTCCCTTAGTTTGAAGGCTTTTAGGCTATTATCTCCCCTGAAGGAAATACACTGTGATCAATGCAGTAGTGAGGATAAGAGAAGAGCAAAGATGGCCATAGAGATGCATCTGCAGCAGAGAAGCAGCTGGACTAGGAAAGCTTTGAGCCCAGGCTGCGCTCTGAACTTAGGAGAGAGAAGTGCTCATAGGGCTGGAATTTCCTCAGCATGAACCAGCAGCTACCAAAGCACTGAGTGTGCACTCACAGGAAAGAGGAGGCATTGCCTCTGCTACCTGTCAAGAAGAAAGGTGGAGCCAGAGAACTGCAATAAAGGCAGAACCTTGTGGTTGGCAGAAGTAAGAATGGAAGTTGTTGCAGGGCATTGCTTGTCTGGGAGAGGCTATGGACTGGGAATTAAAAAAAGGGACCTTACTGGGGAAAGAAGTTTTGAGGGGACCAGAGGGAAAAAAGGCATTTATCTTTCTGGTACAATGGCAGAAACAGAGCCAGATGAGGCCCTCTTCTGGTCTCCTTCCATTTTCCCTCTTAGATGGCTCCCTTTGAAGTCTTGTCTCCTGTAAGAAACCGACCTGTGCAATGTGTGCTGCCCCTCTGGGCCAACTAGGTGTCTGGGAGGAGGATGGTTTTGCCATCTGCAACAAAGAATTCTTCAGCTATAGATTTTTACCTTCTGTTTCTGTTAAAAGATGAGAGGATGAGAAAGCATTGAACACATTAAATCATTATCTAAAGGAAAGGAGAAATGGTTCATGTGAGGTATTTAGTCTCTTTCTTATTTGTGTAGACATGTGCACAGGTCATAAAAGGTCTTGAGTGTCTTTGCTTGTACAGTTTTCATCGATTTAGAGGTTTGGTTACACACTGATGTTTTCAGCAGTACTCAGATCAAAAAGGGGAGTGAAGTACTTCACCAAAGGAAGGGATCAGAATAGTGTGCATTGGGTCTGATTAACATAATTGTAATCACCGTGCCCTTCACTTCAGTGTACAATGAAGTAATGCCATAATGAACATGGCACACAGTTATGTGATGGGGTTGCTGTTTCCTTTTGTTAATTAGTTTAATGAATGATTATTAGTGATATTGAATATAAGAATGAGGTTTCTGATCCTGTTCTTTTTAGTCCAAATATGCCAATTTTACAGAGGTCAAATAACGTCTGTCATACAGCAACATCTGGGTCCATGTTTAGGTTATTTCTCATCTTGGTCATGTTGTGAGAGATCTTGACTAAAAGGAGAGCTTCAGCAACAAAAATACTTTGCTATTTCCAGGCATACCTACCCTCTGGATACTTGTTGGCATTTTTCATTAGAGACAGAAACACTGTAAGTTTCAACTTGCTTATTCTCTGTATTCCAACAATCTTTTAATGCCAAAGGTATTTTGCAGCTTATGTTTAGTTGACTTAAGGTTTTCAATTATCCATGTAGGAACTATTTTACATGTACACTGAGAACATCTTTGATTTTTATACTCTTAAAATGGAATGGAAAATATGGAAATTATCACATCCATTTGTGGCCTAAGAAAGATGAGTTGAGCGAAATTAGATGGTTTATCTAGGATTACTCTGACAGGCACTGGCACAATGAAGAATGGTAGTTTTATTTTCTGTCCTACCCCTGATGTTGTACTGTGGTGACAGACAATGGGGTTTTAAATATTCATTGTAATCTTAGAGATGCCATCTTTCTGTCTCCCCTGAGAATGTGTAGTTGGGTTTCAGATTTGACAAAAAAATTTGGATATTGCCAATTGTGAGAGTGAACTGGGTGAGGAAGATGTGTGAAGAGGACTCGAAAGCTTCACAGGAAACTTCCAGCAAAGCACCCAACATCCATGCAAATACCTGATTTTCTGTAGGGTGTTTTTTAAATGATCGAGAAATTTAAAATGGGGGAAAATAATCCACAAATGGGACCACAGGTCAGGGGAGTCTCAGAAATGTATCTGCTATGATAATGTTAATTGCTAGCTAGAGAAGGAGAAAAAAGATGATCTAGAACAAAAAGAAAACTCCCCAGTGTCTGCTTCTTTGTTTAAGTACCGGCAGCCACTCATTTGACTGCAACCACTTTGTAAAGACAAAAGACATTAAAAAATGTGTGTTTCCTGACAGTGTTCCTACTCTCTTCAATCTGGCAGCCTCCCCTAGTAATGTTTCCAAGGCAGAACTTCAATGGGAAGTTCAATCCAGAATCTGGGATTTGAACATTTCTAATATTCAGTGTTCAATAAAATATATTGGAGGGCACATGCTACCATTTTTTTTTAATGCTGTGATCCCACTGAAAAGAAAATAATTTTTCCCTGGGTGACAAATTCTTTCCAAACCCCGTTTCACTGCAGCAGGAATTGCCATAATGGGACTGAAGCTGATTAAGGTCTACAGCAGGTGACAGGTTTGAGAAGGAATAGTGTTTGCATGATTTTAAAAATAATAATGGAGGGCTTTTCTGCTTCAGATGTTAATACTTGTCAGGAGCAAGGTAAAAGATGTCTCTGAAAGTGTTTTTCCATAGATGAAATGTATTGTAAGAAAACATATTTCCCATATTACAAGAATAAGTGAAAGATGGGTACTGTAATACCATTTACATTTATATATTACCTTAATTCTGAAAAAGGAACAGTTGATTAGAGATTACTCTGGATAGAGAAATCTCTTCACCCACCCTAGAAATGCAGCCACCCCCCAGAGAGGGATGTAGCAGGTGTTTAACAGCGTATGGCACAATTGTGTGAACAAAAACATTGCTGCCAGGTGAAACATATTGGGAAATTATATGCAGGCAAGGATGCTGTGTGCAGGCTAAAAGTAAGCCTGGGGTTTGAATTAAAGCAAAATTGGATCCAGATTGTGCTCACCTTTCTGAGCTTGTCACTAAACATGGTAATGCTTAAATGCAGAATTTGGATCATTGATTTTTTTTTTTTCCACTCACATCCACTTCTTTCTGTGCATTGTGTAGAGTTTCCCCTCACAAAAGAGAAGCTGACAAGCTCTAGCAATGAGAGTGCAATGGAACCAGTCCCTAAAAGTGGAGCAATGAAGTTCAAGAAGTAATCAGGGACCACATCACTGGAAAGGTGTTTCCTTTCACTTTTTTTTCCCCCAGCATTCACTTTCCATTATATCTCCTTCTTAAATGGGTTCTTACCCTGTTTCATGCAGAGATGGCAGAGATTGTTTTCTCAGTGTTGAGTCACCTAAATGGCAAGTCTGGGTATTCTCCACAGGTAGGATACTCCCAGCCAGGTGAGACATCATGGAAAAGATCTGTCCCTTGGCCAACAGAAATATCACAACAGATGTTTGAAGCATTCATTGTGCTGGGTTTCTTAGGTCAGAATTTTGCAGAATGTGTTTTCTGTTGCTTAGACCATTAATATATAGTTTTTGCTGCTTTTTCAGTAGAGATAAGGCACAAGATATTTGGAGCAGAATGTAGATTTCAGCTGGAAATAACTGATGTTTCATATGGTAAAAATCGTTGGAGATGTTTTAGAATTATTTATATACTATATACCAAGATACTGCTTGGTATAATTCTAAAGTGTCTGGCTAATTGTAAAGACAATTTTAGGCTCAGGTGATCTCTAGCTGAGTGGGACTAGTGAGGGCTGACCTGTCAGGTCAGATCTGCAAGTGGGCAGGTTTTAGATGCACACCTCTTTGTTCCTAGTCCTGAGGACTACAGGAACCCAACACAATAACTTGCTGTTCCTCTTTTTTATTCTTAGAGCAGATATTATTATTCTTCCACACACTGGAACACTAAAAAACAAATGAACAAGCTGTATCTCTGAGAAAGTCTATTCTGAAGAAGATTGCACTCCAATGGCAATGTTGTGCTAGTCTTGACTTTTTTTTCAATGTAATCAATGTCCATATCTCCTAAGTTAGTTACCACTTCCAGTAATGGAAAACTAATTTACACTGATGTTGAGACTTTGGGGAACTTCATGTGTGCACACACTGAAATTCTTGGCTGTTGGAAATGGCTTTTAAAAAGTCATACAGGGAATCAATGGTACAATCAGGAACAGACCAAACCCCTGACTCATGTGTTACTTTCCTGGTGTACTCTTAGCTGATGGATACCTGCAACCTCAATTAACTCATTCCCTGTCCTAACTATTGTTTGTGTGCCTTCTTCAGGGAGCTGCATATTTAGTCTTTCTTAGCTCTGCTTTAGTACACATCGAATGTAATCAAATTCAAGCTACTATCTATCAGGAAAGAATGAAATGAAAATTACAGCTAGGACTCAATTTACAGTAATTTGTGATGTTAATCACTGTGCTTCCTATCTTCCAAAGTGTGGCCCTTGCTCCAAGAAATTGAAAGCTTTGTTTTTTTAGCATTTTGGATGTAATAGGAATAAATATGTCACCTGGAGGTAAGGAGTTTTCAAATAGTTCAAGAGTATTTATACTCTTGAAATTCAGTTTTGTAAAGGTAGAATGCATGCAACAAAAAGGTAAAAGAAGTGTTAAAGCTTCTTCCTGTCTTTAAGTTCTTCCTCTCTTTAAGTTCTTACCTTTCTTTAACTGCAGATGGATGTTTCCTTGCTTTGGCATAACTATGAAAAATGATCCATAAACTCTCTGTTCATTCACCTTATTCATATCACTACCTGCTCTGAAAATTATCTCTGGGGAGGGAGGGAGGAGGGAAAGGAGTCCCAGCTCTCTTCAGCAGCAAGCACAGCATTGGTTGTGTTGTGGGTGTCACCATCACAAGTGACTGATCTGCAGCTAATAAAAGGGCAAAATTCCTTCCCCTTCCTTCCCAGGAATTCTGGGCCCAACCATAATGATAAAATATCCACTCTGCAAAAGAAATATTTTATTTTTTTCATGACAAACTGTGCAAAATATGGTTGGAAGCTTAATGCCTTTCCCTGTGGTAATGGCAGGGAGATATTTCCATGCTTTCAGTCATGAACTCATGTAATGAAACTCATGCTGTGCAGTAGCTCTAACCTGTATTGGGGGTGGTAAGTAAACTGCTCTCGCTTTTTGAATGTTACCTGGTATTTGCTATTCTTTATGGTCATGAATAGCAAATGAGTATTATAGAAATGTCCTTGCTTTTAATTCCTCCCATATAATACTACAGTAATTCTACAATTTCTACAGAAATGCTGCATTTTTCATCTGCTCAGATGAGTGGGTTTGGGTTTGTTTTATTTTCTGCCCAACAGTGCTGCTGCATCTCACAGACTAAAGTGATTTTTTTACCCCACTAACACCAAGGAGGCAATTTTGGGTTTAATTCAAAATCTGAAACATGAGTGTGTCGTAACAGAATGAGGATAGTAGTTTGAATGTTTGCTTTAGTCTTTCCAGCTTAAATAACCTTAAAAAATCCTACTTGACAAGGAAGTAAATTACTGAATCTATGCTAGTCTAAAACCATTTGTTATTACAAGCTATTATTACTTATATGACATTAATTCTTAAAAAATATACTCTGCTCTTCTTCATTAACCCAATGATGAATGCTTTTCCAATATTACCAAATCAAAGTTCTATTTGGCCAAAATTCATTGATGAACAGAGGACTGAGATCAAGCAAGTGAAAATGAAAAGCATGGGATGCATTTTAATATTGTTTTATTAATTTATTTGATTTTATTATTATTATCATCATCCTGTTTATTAGGTCCAAATAAACTTGCATGTGTCCTTGCTGTATCAAGAGAGATTCGTGATTTATATGTGGTGAGTTTGGCAACTACAAAAGCAGATGAATCTACTTCTGATCATTTGTTTTATTAAAAGAAGTTCTCAGGCTAATGTGAGGAGATTTTTTTTTTTACTATTAAAAAGCATCAAGCAATAACACTTGCTTTATCACTCCCATTGTGAGAGTGATAAACCAACTGTTTATCCATTACAATTACCACTTTACTGTAAATTATACCTTTTCTTTCTGGGCTATACTTTTAAAGATATAGGTAAGTGTTTAAGGATTATTCAAATGAACTCTTTGATAGAAGCTTTCATTTCAAAGCCATATGGTGAAAATGTCCAGAAGACTTCTAGAACAATCTCATTAAAGGCTGAATGTATGCATCTGGCATGTGAGAGAGTCCTCACCAAGTGATGAGTGGTAACACCTGTAGCACGTATGGTTTAGGATTGTCTTGCAATATTAGGAGTCCTAAAAGTAGCCTATTGAAAAACCTTCTCTTTTTAAGAAAAAAAAACAAAAAAACCAAACCATGAGCTCTTATTAGTTTGTGGGGTTTTTTTAACTGAGGAATATCAGTATGTTTTTGAAAGTTCTCCAGTGGTAAGGTGGCAACTCTTCTTTTCTAACCCCCTAAGAAAACACTGATGGTTTTCTGGAAATATTTGCTACATGTTAATGTTTAACACATTTCAGTAGTTGCCTCAGTGCCTGTGCACAGAAGATGTCAATGGGAGCCAGAGGCACAGAATTCTTGCAAGATAAGAGTTATCAACAGTGAGGTGCTCATGCTGCAGAGGAAGAAAAATAGTCAATCATTTCATTGGGTGAGAAGTTATTTTCCTTTTTCCAGATTATTAATCTGTCTACCTTAAGTCATTTCCATAAGGTACAGCAGACAGAACAAGTGTCTGGTGTGTCATCTTGGAATATTGGTCTGTTCTAAGGCAGCTTATGGGTAGAGAGAAGACCCTTTGTGAGCTCTAAGCAATTGGAGCTCTGAAGCAATTAGATCAGGGAAGTGGTAATAATTGCTTCATATATGTTATAGGTACCCTGAGGAGCATGCAAATAATTCTCCACAATACACAAAGAGTGCTTGAGGTGAACCTGAAAACCCAGTAATTCCCTGATGATCGTTTCCAGAACGCATTGCCACTGCCTAGGGCACTTCTTTAATTGAGCTGAATTTTACTGCTAGCTGAAACATTTAACTTTTCCCACTGGGCCAGGGGTGATAGACAGGCCTCGTCATTTTTACTTTGTGGCAAAATCTTTTCACTCTTGCTTCTGCTGTCATGAGATATGATTCTGATTGTTCTGCTCTGATCAATATAGAGCCTTTTCAGACCCAGAGCAAATCATTTTCATGTTAAGTCCCCCCTCTCTTCTTTTCTTCCTCATTGGTCCTGCTTACGCCTCATTTTCCTGGATTGTGGAACAGAGCCAGAGAGGTCTGTGGGCTGGGGTTTTCTGTGTGTTAAATTTCTTTGAGCTGATTTTTACCTCTCTTCTATAGGTATGAGTGAGGTTATTTACAATCCCATCTTCCTGCTTCAGTTCCCTTTAACTTCTTGGGAATGCTTCTGTGGTGCTTTACCCAGGCTCTTTTTTGTTTTAGAGGCAAAATCACTCATGTTGCACAGTATGTTTTCTCTTGATCATTTACGTATGAAGTCTCTTGATTTTTCTTAATCTTGCTTCCACAGAGCTGTTCATATCAGGTACTTAGGTACAGTGTGAAATCTTTTCAAATTAATTTAATGTTACTGAAAGATACTGGGCTGGCAATATACAGAGCAGTAACCTCTATTCACAAAATGAGATCATGAACCTCCTCAGGCATAGCTGCAAGCTGAATTGTTATGGCATATCTTGAGATGATTGGGGTGGCTAATCACCAGGAACTGGTCACGAGACATGTTCAAACTTCTGGTCACTCCTGGCTGATGGCAGACAGTTGTTTTTGCTTTTAGTTTTGTTTTGTGTGGGCTTGATGAAAAAAAGTTAATATTGGAATGCAGCAGCTACTTTGAGAGCATGCTAATCCACTCACTGCCAAACAGACCCCAGCTCTGTGACAAGAAACAGGGAAATGTTGTTGTCTTCTCAATGCTGAACAAGGACTCTTGTTGCAATGTGTATTTCTCTGTAGTCCACCTAAGAGTGGCGGTAGACTTGAATGGAAATGTTCCATCTTCTCTATTTGGATTGGTTAGTTTTTCTTTGCTGGCATTTTTCATTGCACCTGGTATATGCTGGAAGCCAACACAGAAGGTCCTGAAGTGCTCTGTGACTCCACAAAGCAGGGAGGACTACCACTGACTTGCACAATATGTGCTTGCTTCTTTTCTCTACCACATAAAAATCACTTTTGTGCATAGCAGTTACCAGATGTCAACCTCAAACTGGAGAAGCTTTAGAAAGCTCAAACCCAGAAAGGAGGGATTAAAAATGGTAGGAAGAGCATGCAGATGGCCTGAGGGCAATAGCTATTACACTCAGTAGAACTGTCTTTTTGTCTTGGGTTTCCTGCAGGTGGAAATTGTTGTCAACAAACATGAAAAATGTACTAAACTTGAGTGTAACAAACTGTGGGATTTTTAATTTGTGAGGAGAAGACTGATAGAAGGATCGCAGTCCTCTCTTTTTAACTGCATGTTTCTCAACTACATATAGGACTGCAGTGCTAAAGCTGTGGGTCAGCTCTAGGGAAATAGGAGAGAACTTCCCGTGGGCAGGATCCATCAGTAAACTGTGGCCTAACGTCACTGTACATTTGTAACCTGTAATCAAATACTCAGCAGGGTATTACATATGTTTTCTTTCATGGTGCACTACCTTTCTTAAGCAATATACCATTTGTCAGTCGTGTGACTTTGTCTCCAAGGCAGCTAAGACTGCAGATTTACACAGTGATTCTGTAGAGGGGAGTAAATCAAAGAGGGAGAAGAAGAACTTGGGATTTCTCTGGCAGCTTGATGAAATGCATGTTAAGAGTAAAACTAAACTTAAAAATATCTCACGTCTCCCACTTGTTTCACAGACACTGGCAAAATGTAACCTCTGACTTAAGTTTTCCTGACAGTTCCCTCATTTCTGATTGACCAAAATGTTGGTCCTGCTTGTTTTGTATCACAGAAGCACTGCTTTCATGTAGGCAGTAAAACAAACAGCAATGTTTGCATTTCACGGCATGAATGTTTTCCTTCAACAATATCTTTACAGTTAAATTTCACTTTGCTAATTGTGCAAATACATCTCTAAAATCAGATGTCCATCTTATGAATATCTTATAGAAAGTCCTGAGGGATCCTGGTAGAGTTCAAAATTAAATTGACCTCATTCTTTTACCTAAGCAATTAATAATTCATTTGGTGGTACTTACTGTGTGTTCCTTCTGCCCTCAAGATAGAAGTCAACATTTCTTTAAGGCTTCAGGCTGGCTTTCAAAATACATGCTACAATGATAATGGAGCCATGTTACTTAGATCCTGGCTCCAAGGGCACACAGGATTTTTTTCTTGCTGAATGGGATATGAGATGAGCAGTGCACCCACAAGTCAAATCTGGAGCACACTGTGAGCTGGCTGCCCATCAGGTGAGGTGTGGGCACATGCAGAGCATTTGCATCACAGTGCAAAACTGCTGAACCACAGCCTCCCTCTGAATGCAAAGGTAGCTGATCTTGGCACAGAGTATTTCTAATCTGCTGCCTTGGATTTTCATATTTTGTAACACAGCTTTGATCTATTTTCTGAGGGGAAAAATAAAGGCAATATATAAGGTTAGTTGGGGTCCAGTCTATCTTTCCAACCTATACAAGATGACTTTTTTGTTGTTTATTTTTTTCAAAGAAAAATATTTCAAAATAGTGGCTCTGATTTACCAAGTGGGGAGCTTAAGATCAAACATGTAAGAAGCATCCTACCCAGTACCCAAGTTCCCACCTGTTAAGAGGAGTGAGTTGCTTCATCCTGCAGAGAGGTGTGGAAGCCCTTGTGAAGAACAGAGATCCCACAACAAGTTCCTCACTGCCACCACCAGGGGCCAAGCTTGGGACACCAGAGTGTGGTGGCTGGGTGAGTCCTGAGGGACTTCAGGCATTAACTTGGATTTTATGGCATATGTTTTGTGACATATGGCTTGTCACGGAAAACCCCAAGGGCTGGTGAAGTGCAAAGCTGGCTGTAAGCATTCAGCTGTAGCTCAGGACATGCCTGCTCTGGGATCTTGTGGGATTGGTAGATTTCTGATGCTGTTGGACATGGCAGTAATGCTCAGAGACTTCTGATTTTGATGAGACCTCCCTTCTGAAAATGTGGGTCTCAAACTATTTGCCAAAGCATCCAGCTTGGTGAAAGTCTCCCAGGGAGGAAGGAGGGGAAGAAGCACTGCAATCCCAAGCCCATCAGCAAGCAGTTAAGGTCCAGGGAAAATACTTTAAAACCCACAGTAAAAAAACACTGCGATGCTGTGATACATGACTAATAAAGCAGCCAAACACAATCAAACACCCACAGTATGTTTATAGGCTTTATTTTAAGTTTTGTAAAGTGGATTAGAGGCATTTTTATTCATTAAGGGGATAAAAACCTGTTTGGTGGAACTCAAGTGTTTTATTAAAAAAGTTTGAGTTTTATAGGTGGTGAAAGAACCATAAACAGAGCAATGAAATGCTCGGAGGAAAAAAAAGTAAGTTGTGCAAACTGCTTTTAAACGAACAAGAGTATTTCTTTTTTATAATTCCTTATCTAATGGATTAATGCATTATTAAAAAAAGACAGATGATATACATGAATGGGAAAAAACCCTGGGCCTATGAGTTCTCTCTTGTCTTTCTGTCCTATTTACTACAGTTTGCCTCCCAGAAGCATTTAGTGGCACTGAGGCCACTGTGATCGCTGTAAAGAGACAATCCTAAGCTGGAGAGGCATAAGATGGAGTGGAAAAGTCAAAATGAGGGTGGAAAAAAGGGAAATAGTGCCTTGTGTTTAAAAATGGGCATGATGGTTACAGGCAAGACTCATGTGAACTTGCAGAGTTTGAAGCAACTCCTTTTCTTTTGATGGTTAGTTTGGGGAAGGCTACTAGGAATAACCTTATTGTCTTATTATTTGCTCTGTTTTCATGTCATCCTTTCTGTCTTTTCCAGTTTCCTTCACTATATCCTTCTTGCTCTGACGTTTTTCTTTCCCTGGCCCTCCTTTCCTCCTCTCTCAGTTTCCTGTCTGCAGCACTCAACATCCTCCATTTCCCTTCAGAAGCTGTCAGCCTTTTTCTATTCTATCTCCTCACCATCCACTCTCTCCGTGGCATCTCTTTAGAATTATTTGGCAGTTTTGAAAAAGGGCTTATGAAATAAATGAGACTTATAACCTGAGCACGTGAGAAATTTGCTAAAGGTCTTAATTACCTGACAAAAATAAGCTCATCAGGAAGATTCACTAGGGATTAATTTTGAGAAGTATTTGTTGTAAAAGTTGCAGAACTTCCTGTAATACTTGTTGCAGCAGGGTTTGACCATGTACTGTTTTTTAATAACACACCCATGGGTTATGCCACACCAAGATATCCTTCTCCATGAATCAGATCTCTGAGCAACTACCTTGCTTAGAAGCTACTTTTGGGGAGCAGAGTTCAGGTACGACACAGATCTGAAATTACATTAAATGGCTTTCCTTGACCCATGAGCTCTATAAGTGCAGATCTGGCAAGCTTAGCAAAGGGAACCTACAAGGTAACGCTGTAATTGCTTCCCATCAGCCCTTCTTGGCATCGGATTTCATCCTCATTTCAGTGTTGAAACTTTCCTTTCACATGCGTATTAAAAATAGATGGAGGCCAGGATACTGACAGGTGCCTTTGAAGAGTAATTTTTAAATTTTAAACAGGTTAGTATTACTAATCATGGAGAAAGAGAGGATGAGCATGAGATTTCTGGAGTATTTTCCTGCTGTGTAGCACAGGCTCTCTCTGAACAAATCACTGAATCTCTTTAGTCCCTGAATTAACCATCCTTCAAAATGGAAATGAAGTATTTCTTTTTGCATTTTGTATGCCTTGTGTACTGCAGTTGAAAACTTGCTGAAAAACAGTCTGCCTATTGTCACTCCCTCATTGTGTATCTCACTTTTGTTTACAAAAACACAAACTCTATTAGAATGAGAAAAATCAAACCATGTGAACATTATTCTTTCTTTGCTTCACTTTTAATCTTCATATTTAAATAGTCTCAAGCCTTCGTCCTTAAGCCTGTGAATTTAAAATAAAAACACAGGTTCTTAAAGCTCTCTTCATTAAGGAGGAAAGACTCATGTCGCAGTGTACCCTGGAATTAAACCACAGATATGCCTGCTGTTCATCCTGCTGCTTTTGCAAAGTAGGTTTATTTTTGCTATTTTTTTGCAACTATTCCCAGGGATCTTCTATTGAGGGCCCCAAACATATGCGAGCTCAATGGTCCTTCAGTTTATTTTTGTCTTCCTGCAAGGTAACCATTCATGCATGGAGTAATTTCTTTAAATGAGGCACTTTAATCCAAATTGCCAGTTAATACCTGCAGGGTCAGCTTCCGTCCAGATCAGCTCTGGAAATGAAGGAAAGCTTCAAAAGCTGCTGTAAAGTTTTGCTTGCAGAAATTCTGAATGTTTTTGGAAACACAGAGCAAAATTTGTAGGGCAAGCTCTCAATCTTTAGACAAAATGCAAAACTGTATGGGAAAAAAAGTCAGGTGTCAAATTAACTCTGCGTCCCAGTTTCTCAGGTCATGTGGGTCTGGGTTTGGTTCTGAAGGACCCTGTGAGTAAAAATGAGGCTGGAGTCTCACTGCACTGTACTAGTTCATTAATGTGGAATGAGCAGTGTTATGTCCTTGTGTGCTTCTTCCTCTTGAACTGATTGTCTGATTGTTACCTGCGGTACAGTAAAACTGAATGATCATTGCACTAATTTGTGTGTTTATGTAAAGGCAGCTACTGTAGTTTCCAGTTAAACTTGAAGGGAATAGGGCAAGGATCTGTCAAATTATATCTGTGCAAGTGTATTTCCTTTGAAAACATAAACCAAACATTCAGACCACCACCCGAGCAGCCTTCCATATGAGCGTACATGTGGAATTTGAGGGAAAACTTTCCTCTGTGTGTTTACGTGGCTTTGACTTATTTGTAAATACTAATGGATCCCAAGTGCACAAAAAAATCTCTTAACTAGAAAAATCATGTAGATCTTCTGTTACATCTCCACTGGAGCTGCAACTGAATCAATAGGTTCCCAATGTGATATGATAGTTCTTCTAAATGGTGGTGGCTGTCCCTATGCAATACTGAAGGAGAAGGAAAGCACATGGATGCAAGCCAAGTTCAAATAAACTAGCTAAATCCAAGTCTTCTTGCACTGTTGGATCTATTGGTTTCTGTAATCTGCAAGGAGGAGAGAAAGCTTCTGAACTTTATTGGAAGTATCTTTAAGGTTTTAAGCTTGTAGCCCTACCAAAAAAAATCTGTGTTTCCATTCCTCCTGCTATTTCCCAACTCTGTACAGCCTCTTCTGCCTGCCATCAGCCAGCTATATTAAAGAATTAATACTGAGAAGAATTACACAAGAAAAACAACACCTGTAATTAAAAAGGCTGTAAGTTACCAACCAGTGCTGTATAATTAAAAATGTCAGTAATTGTAATTGTTCTCTAGTCATTCATTCATGGCTTGTTCCTTTTAGGTTTATTATAAAAGGAAAAATATGGCTACCTGCTGATAATAACTGCATAGGCTAAGGACTTTGTACACCTTTAGTTGGAGGGCATATAAAGCTGTTTATATTTTCTTGTAAATAGTACAAACCATGTCACAATGCCATTCCATTTATTGGACTCAACCTTTAAGCAATCTGTCCATAATTGCAATAGAAAATGTTCAGAGCAATTCTCCAGGCACTGTTGTGGACATTAAATATCCTGAATAACATATGATTGTTGTACTCTGAGCACCAATAATAAGCAGAGCACTGAATGTTCTTGCTTTTAAAGCAAAAAGTAATTGTTTCTGGAATGAATGCATTTGGAAAAAACCTCTGGGTGTTTTAACTGATTATAAATTATTATTATGTTTTGACTTTGGAATAATGTAATTAAGTAACACAAGGATAAGGAAGGGATGGGTTAAAGGGAATCGTAATTGCACACAAAATTGAAAAAAAAAACCGAAAACCTTGTCTATGTTTTCTGTCATCCCAATTAATTTAGCTGAAGTTGTACAAATTCTGCCTTCTAAGATGGCATTCAGGCTCAGGATGGCTAAGAGCTGATTGCAGTTTTGCTCAGAGTTTTGCACAATACAGAAATTCTGCTAAATCCATTTTCACAAGTGTTTCAGGAGGTTCTGACTTTGATTCCCTCTTTTTCCCCTCTACAAATATAAATTCAGTTACCGTACCTGTGCAGATGACTGAGACTGACCACTGTGATATATATAATTCATTCAGTCTAATTTAAAATCTACTATCCCTTGCAGGTCTCTTATCCATCAGCTCTAGTTGATGATGGCTAATAGAGAGCTCTTAATCATCTCCTTTCAAGCCTTCCTTACTACTTGGTTTTACTGTGAAAAATTCCAATGTCCTCCCTTTTATTTAAACTTTAATGAGATATAATTTTATATTGGATATGTCTTAAACCTGCAGGTATTTATTGTCTAAGATCCTTAAGGTATGGCCTACTGTATGCATCTTAAGAACTGACACGCAAAGTTCTGCCATTCTCTTTGTATTTTTGATTGTTACAACACTATTTTCTTTGTTCTCAACCAATGTATTATTCCCCAAATTTCTGCTGCAAAGTTTTTTTTGTCCAATCCATCAGCTGACTATGTTCTATTCCTCTTTGCATCCTGGTTCTACCAACCCTACCCTGTAATTCTTATGCAGCTTTCAGAGATCCTCTCTGCACCCACCCAGTGCTTAAAAGTCCAGTTTCTGCTTCAGAATAATCATGAGTAACTTGGTCCACAGATTAGATTTCCAAACAAGTATATCCATACCTTCTCCCATCAACAGGCCTTGGAATGAATCCCTCATAAGCTTCTGCTGATTTACCTCATTATTTGCCTTCAGGTGCCTCTTTCAACATGGTAACTCTGTGTATGTTGGAAATGGCAAGATCCATTTTTACCTGGGGGCAAGCTACACATTTACCTCTGGAGGAGGCACGTGCACAGATAGTTCCCATGGTTCAGCTAATGTGCTGGAAATCTGCCCTCCAGCTTTTCTCTCAGTAACTTCTTCATAAGCCACACTATCAAGCTTTACCTGTCAGCCTCACATTTGCTTTGAGATAGGCTGATTTCCCTGGTTCTCCCTCAGTTCACACACTGCAGTGGAATATTTAAACTGAAAGAAGCTTTCTGTGCAGTTAATTATTTTGCCATAGTGTTTCTTTTCATTTCTTTATCATAAAACTTTTTTATCCAAATAAAACCTTAAAGGGAAAGGGTACAAAGTAAGCCCAAATGCTTTCAATTGCTGAAGCAAGAAGTCTGCAGTGAAGCTTCTGCTTAACAAAGTGGAAAATAAGAAAGCATGTTTTATTCCATCGTTTATTAAAATTAAGGGAATGAGGGCCTTATTTGCTTAAAAATTGTCCATTAGTATTCACCTGGTGGCAAGCAGCCTTAATCTCAGACCACTAATGAAAGCAGAAGCTCATTAAATAGTAATTTTTTTTAATAGCAACAGGAGCTTGGGTTTGAGCAGCACTGTTCGATGTTCCCATGTAAATTTTTCATGATGATCACCAATAAGAGAATTTTTTGTACCTCTCCCCACTCCCAAGAGCTTTCCTTCCATATGTAATCACTTATCAATGCCAGACAGGGGAAGAGCCTTGCATCAAGGGAAAAAGGTTTCACTGTCAGATTTCTGATGTTGGAAAACAGGAAAGAAGCCTTTGGATATAGAGAAGGTGAAGTAATTCTTGAACAGGGGAGGAGTGTCCCAAGAGACACAAGAGCTTTGGGGGTCAGTGAGTGCTCTTAGCTTTTGACCAGTACTGCTGCGGTTTTAAATCAACAGGAGGCATGTTGAATTCTTCTGCTTTGGCAGCTGCTGCTTGGCCTCTACTAACAAACATACCAAGCCAACATCCTGTTGATTATCTCTCTCTGACGATTGCTGTGCATTCCCTTCCTCCAAATTATTTAGTCATTAATGCCACCTTGTTGCTGTGTAGGCTGGTCGTCTTGCACTACCCACTATTCACATATTAAAGACCTAAACTAATGGACAGGGTGCTCTTGTGCTCATTTCAAATCCATAGCTAAAGTTCTCATTTCCCTTCAAATATTGTAAAATATTCTTTGCTCTAATTGCAGTCCTCATCTGTTCCACTGCTTTGCATGACACAAATCACTATGTTCATTTCAGGCAGCTGAGTTGCTTGTGACTCTTCTGATAAACAACTTCAGACTATGTGGCCCTATTCCTCCTTTAACCTTATTCTGTTCTCTCCCCCATGCTACGGATGTCGCCGAGCCAGGCATTGTTTGTTTTGGATTTGTGTGTGGGAAGATTGCTTAGTGCTGCTCCTTAGACACGGTTAATTCAATTACTGCCAGATTTTCTAGGCCTCTTGACATTGTTATATATAGCTCTTTAGTAATAATATCATCAATTATTTAAATTTTAATTAGTGCTTGTGTTAATTACATGATCCTTTACTGCAAGGGGAAAGAGATCTCAGTTTCAAGAATTATATGACCATGGTTTGTCCTCAGAGGCATCATTGCTAATACTCATCAAATAGCCATCATCCTATGGATATGCCTCTGTGGGTCCTTGCTGTCTGAGGACACAGCATCTCTAAGAAGTTATTAAAGCTTTATGTCACTGGACTGGCCTCCAGTGGATGGGAGCTGACACATTCCTAAACTCTGTCAAGACAGTTTTGTCCTCCCTACTGCCAGTCCAAACACAGGTGCTGCTGGGATCCCTGGCAGCAAACCTGGCAGACGTTTATGCTGTAAGGGGCAGAGTTGCTGTCTGACTCCTCACACACACCCCATCATCTTGCCCAGACTGCTGGGAGGGCTGGGCAGGGGAGGGCTATTGGAAAGTCTGGGGGATTACATGCTTACTTGCTTCAGACAGATCCCCAGAAAGATCTTTTCATACAGGTCATCAAGATCTGATGTTACCTCATCAAAAGCAGGAGGTGTATTCTGGTTTAGGCTGCCAGATAAGACAGCTGTCTAATGGAAAATCTGGCTGAGAAAGGTTTGTGACAAGATTGGAAGAAGGTTAGCATGACATCCCAGTTATAGCCCTCGTTAGCTCTTCTGACTTCACTCTCTGTTGTAGATTGCAAATAGCTTTTTACAATTAAGATTTGCATCAGCATTCATAATTCCACTGCGTTATTAGCTACTACAGTTGCTTTGGGTACAAAATCTTCTTCTGTGTTTAGCACTCACTACTACAAGAGGTAGATGTCATGTGCAGCAGCAAATACTGTGGTCAAATGCAATGTATTCATTAAGTGTGCTGTTACTGTTCCTGTACTGTTTAAACCCTGGTTTAAACCCCAGCATGTGTGCTGTGGGCATTTCTTTCTGTGACTGTATCTAGACAGTGTTTTTTTATTTGGTGAGGTTTTTTCCCAGCAACCAGTGATAGGGTTTTTTGGAATGAAGTGGAGATTTTGATTCCTTCCTTTCTCCTACCATGCTCTTTACTGACCAAGGGTTTATATGCTCACTGTTTTTAATTTTTTTTGCTGCTTTGCAGTTGGGAAATGGAGTCTGCCCATAGATAAAGCAGCAGGGAAAATTACTCTTGCAACATATTTTCTCTGCATAGATGATAGCAAGTAAAATGTTACCCATAGAGGGTTAAAACTTGCTGAAAGAAAGGATTTTGTCCCTTCAGACCAGAGAAGCTGTGCAATTCATTCTGCCCTGGTTACCCTCTTGCCTACAATGTGCTATTCCACTGCAGCAAGCACCTGTCAGTACTTAAGACTGAGAACAGCTTTTTGGTGCAACTGAGCTAAGGTGACAAATAACAGATAATTACAATTTCAGCTACTCTGTTGTTTTGGGGAATAATATGAATGGTGGATTTACAGGCACCAACGGTAAAAGAGCTGTTGCTTTCCCCTTCTATTCCTTGTATCACTTACCCCCCTGACTTCATCCCTGCACAGCCACGTGGTACAAGCAGCATTTGTTGGCAACCTCTTGTCAGCATTACTAACACAATCCCCACGAGATCTGTGGTAATTCACACAAACTCTGTATCCCATATCTGTGATGCCCTGTGATGGCCTCATCCATGGAGCTGTACACTTCCATCATCCAGGTACTTAAACTATTTATAAGAAAATAAAAACAAATTGTCTTTTTCTTTGTCTCGTGATGATAGTCTGGATAGTCTCATGATGATTTTCTGGAAGCCAAAACAAAATTCTTGTTATTACAAAAACACATGTAATTTTTACGTCTAATTAAAAACAGGAAAACACAAAACCAAGCACAAACACAGATACAGAGAAGGACATGTCAGCAGTAGGATTATCTTCTGATGCTGTGCCACATAGAAAGGAACTAAATGTATCCAGGATGTATATGAGAGTTTGTGGGGTGTTTTTTTGTCTCAATAGTTAAAAAAAAAAAGTTGGGATTTTTCAAAGGATCTTTTTGCACAGACTAACAGATTTTTGTACTTTAATTGTATAAATCTACTACCTCGTTTGGTCTGACACAAAATTTTAAAAAGTCTGGCCCAAAATAAATTGGATTGGACAAAATAACTTCCAGTGGAAATCTAAACTTTTCATAGAAGCACATGCTTTTCATTGCAATAAAATAAAAAATGTAATCAAAGTCTTGCCTTTCCTCCAAAAGTGGTTCCAATAGATGATGTTGAACAAATCCTTTTTCAGCTGCCTGGAGCTAGTGATGATCATAATCACAAAAGGAATAAGAACATGAAAGAATAATCACAGCATCATAAAATTGCTTTTGCAGAGATTTTTGCTTTCTCCTAAAAATCTGCATTTTCTGATTCTGCTTCTACTTGAGGTCAATGGCTGAATTCCTACTAAGTTGAATGGAACCACAGCCTACTTTCTTTGATATAAAAATGTAACCATAATACAACTGTAGTTGTTACTCCCTTTTTTATAAGCTAGCAATGGACGTGGTTTTGACCCAATACAAGTCCTTTCTTGGTATATAAGATTTAAACAATGACCTACCAGTCTGGGTGCAGTGACTCCACAGCACTAACACAGATTTAAATGGCACTAAATGCAAACTGGTGTTGCAGCATTCTCTGTCTTAGCTTGTCTGCAGTAAGGCATGCTGTTGTATAACTAATTACATAGGGTTCATGTTAACATGCAATAAAAACATGCATTTTGCAAGCATGTCATTAGATCTTTCATGTGGTCATGGTTTACACTACTTCTGTAGAAATACATGACATGCTGTGATCCACAAAGCACTGTACCCTTTAAGTATTGCATGAACAGCATGGGGAACATAAAATATTGAATCTGAACAAATGGGTAACTCAGGGTAGGGGAATGCAGAGATTTTCACCTGTAAGTCACTGGTTAAAAAAATAGCTCAGGTTACTGTCAGCACCACACCAGATGTAACTTGGCAGGTGTTCATGGCTGAAATGCTTTATGTCCTCCAGCTTCTGTTGGACAAAGGGTTGTATCACACAAGCCATGGTTGTTGGTAGCACCCATAGGACAGATCATTGTTTCCATAGAACAGATGAGGTTTAGAAAGACTTGGATACTGTGAACTTTCCAGGCATGTCTAGGACTGAGTTTTAAGACTTGAAAATCACACAGAATTTTTTTTTCTGCAGAAAGAAGCAGTTTTCCTTTTCCAGGAAGGCTGGGTGGCACATCTTAAGAGTATGAGACAGGGATGTGACTGCACAGCCCATCCCCAGACACTTTTCTCTGTTGGACACCTTATCTTTTCCAAGGACAGCACATACTACCTGGGGCTGTCTGCCTGGGGCCTCCTACTGTGGAAGCATTTCTGAACCAGTCTCACTCCCGCTGCTTCTTTGCTTTCCCTCCCACTCCCTTGCTGTAGGTTTGTAGCTGCTCCTGCCTCCAAAGGAGCAGTCACTGATGTGTTTTTTAAGTTCAGGAGACATAAAGCAGATGTTCTTAGGACCTTGACTGGGCACTCATGAAGAGACCATTTCCATAATGCCTGCTCTTTGCGTTTCCCAACTGGACTCATTGTTATTTGTTCCTCATTTGCCTGATCTATGAATTCCTTACTCATCTCTTCAGCACAAAAGCACAAGTTCTTCTCTGACAGGTGCCATTTTTATTATTTGATCTTTTTGATTTATTTGATTCTTTGATATGAATATATCCCTATCTATCTCTGCATCTGTCTTCAAGAACATGCCCGGTCTATTGCGGTTCTTCTGTGGATGCCCTTTTGTAACAACCAAAGCTATCCTTTCTCCAAATCTCAACTACAGTAACAAGTATAGCTGTCATATATCATTACTGTGGCTTCATAAATCCTGTCCTTCAAGCAGTAATGGAAAGGTTGAAGTACTGGTATCTAATAGAGTAAACTGCTGTGATCTATGAAACATGTATTTTGAGAGTAACAAAAGTTTGTGCTAATAGATCTCCTACTTGATAATAGGGAAGCTGAAGGCAGAGCCAACACTAGCAAGTACAGTTGCTTCTCTGAAGGTCCTAGTGTAGCAGAAGTGCATAGGATTTGCCCCTAAAACACTAATAGGACTGGTTTCTAAAAACGCCTGTGAAATCAGAGTGAGAGCCGTTGATCTATGGGCAATGGAGACTGGGAGGGAAATGGTATGAATCTGTGGGTAGGAGAAAACTTTTGCCTTCCAGCTCCTCCTGTCTCTTGGTGACTGACATGGAAAAACAATGTGCAATGTCTTTTCTCCCTCAGAGGCAGCTGTTGAAAACTAGACCTCAGCTCTAGTTTTCGCTGAGGTCTGCTCTAAGTGGGAGCTGGGACCCTGCATCTCTTAGAATGGCAAGTCACTGCCTCTGTTCCATGCTTTCAGAGACAGCAGATTGCTTTGCACAGTGCCAAAGGCTTGCAGAGGGACAGAAGAGGAGATCCCACCTCTGTGAAAGCATCAAACCCACATCCTGCCCCAGCTGTATTTGCTCCATGCTGGTGTGTGCACAGGTACCTGCATTAGTGCTACGTTCCACAAAGAGATGAGGTGAGCTGGAGGGCATTTATTTTGCTGCCTTAAAAAGAGAGCCCTGTTTTCCGGGAGCTTGTGGGCACCTGTCTCTTCTGTCTCCTCTGTGTTGTGTAAACAGCCTGTTTGGGACACAGAGCTGCAGGGAGCACTCACTGCAGTGGCTGCTCACCTAGTGTCAAAGGGAGCATGTGTAGCACCTTAGGGCTAAACCTCTGCCTTCTCCTGGCCATCTCTTAGCATGGCAGTAGCAAACAACTCCTCCTTTGTTCCTTAGATTGTAGGGAGGGGCTGCTGTTGCCACAGGTGTTGGTGAAAACACAGGTGAAGGTGAGAGAGCTTCAAGTGCCCTTACACAGTGGAATAAGGGCATTGCACTAATCATTTGTGCACTTTTTGTGCGAACCCACATCTTGTCAACCTAGGGGAAGTAATTGCACACGGAGAAGCCATGAAGGAAAGGAAAAATACACTAGAATAGGTGACAAGCAGATTTTGCCAGCCCAGCAGACTGGGTTTTGTAGGGAACTAAAACTCATCATCAAAACAGCTGGCTTATTTACTCTGCCATGCTCATAAGCAAGAGAGGCTATTCCAAGAGATGGCTGCAAACTGCTTTTTTAGAAACTGCAAAACTGCTACACCTGTGTTTTGTGTCTATTTTGAGGCATTTGTTTAATGACTGGGGGGAGAGCTGGGGGAGATAATGGCAAAACCACATTTGATTTCTCTCTTTCATCTGAGCTTGGGCAGGCAGAAATGGACATCCCTGCTGTTGATTGTAGCACAGATACTCAGTGGCACAGAGCACTTTGGCATCCAGCACATCCACTGCTTGCCTAAATTTACAAGCAAATGAAATTTGTAAGAGCACTACAAGGAATTCTGAGTGGATCCCATTCCCCTGCTGTAAGGTCATTATGCAGTACAAAATTAGGCAGCCTCAGCTAACAGCTGATGTCCCGGCCACACATGAGCCCTAAATATAGCAGAGGCTGGAGGAAATTCCCCCGTTATTTTCCAGATTGTCCGTGGGAGTAAAATAACATCAACAAAAAGGTAAAAAAATGTTCAACTCAGAGAGCATAGTCTGACTTGCAAATATAGCTTGTCAGTGCAGTATAGAAACCCCTACTGAGTACAAAGATGAGTCCCTGTATTTCTGCTGCATGCTGCTCTGGAAACCAGGCACTCCAGGGCAGGCTGCATAGGGCTGTGCTGAGAGGCTGCAGCCATAGACCAGAAGAGGAGATACTCCCAAACACCTCCCTGCATAATGTTAATAAGAGCATCAGGCTTTAAGTGGGGTGGGAAGAAAACGTGGATGTTTGTTTGGATGTATTAAGATATGTTGTTGAAGAGAGCTGGCAAAAAAAAGAGAGTTTCTGGAGATATGAATGAAGGGAAAGATGTCACTGGGGTTTAGAGAAGAGAGAATGGCAGGAATTGGTTTGCCCCTCCTGCAACATGCTCTCCTTAAGGTGTGAACTCCAACTGCATGAATTTCTCTGCAAGATCGGGAGGAGAAATTACAAGCTTTAGGCAGTAATTCAAATTGATTATCACATTCTTGCCTCTTCACACCAGCATCTTGGTTTTCACATTAGCGTTACAGAGCTGCTGAAAGGCAGCAGATGCCCAGGTCCTTGCATCAGATCTCGATGGAGGAGGAATTAGGCCATATCCTAAATGGGTGTTTTAATTGTCCTCATTTTAATTACAGATACTCACCTGTGCTAAAATGAGTTGCTCAGAGGGCACCCTGGGAAGCCTGTCATTCTTCAATAGGTTTCACCTGCAGCAAAACCTGACTCCCATTAGCAGGAGTGAAAACACCAGCAAGGGGGCTCCTCCTTTGCCTCATGTAACACGTTCATCCTGAGAAGCCTCTGTGGGAAACCTTTTTTCAGCGTAGAGCCAAAACTACCCAAAAGGTAGGAAATCACTCGTGTGCTAAGGAAAGCGTGAAAGATAGTATGTATGTAGCTGTGCTGGTTTTTTGTCTTTTCTTGAAACAGATCACTTTTAAAATGGAAAACAACATGCAAACTCTATTTTTCAAAGAAATACATGATTTTAAGTATGTACAGGAAAGATCTTTTCCCCTTCTTCCACTAGTGGAAACAACTCAATTACATCTGAAAGTAGAGAAAATCCCCTTCTGTTTTCTACACCCTAAAAATATGGGAAAATGTTTTAGAGTAAAATTTGTGTTTGTTTTTGTGGGAAAAGAACTGTCCAGCTTCTCTTTTCAATCATATTTTCTTTATTTATTATTTTGTACTCTGGTAGTGTTCAAGTTCACCTGAGGCTACCAAAATCTGAGAAAATTCATTGTGTCTTTCTGAATAACAGATGCTTTTTCAGAAAACATCAAGGAATGTTTTCAAACTTTTTCTACATGAAAAATGTTTTAATATTTCTCCTTGGTAAAAAGTTCCAAACTTCATAAATCCTGAAACATAATATTCTTTATATGGTGTACTTTAATGGCGTTCACTTTATTTCAAGTAAAATTGACAAAGATTTTGAAGATGTTAGAATCAGAAAGTCAGGAGGTTTCATTTTGAAAATATCTTTTTGTGTTCACTATATTTGCTAATGATGTTGAATATATTTTTTCACCTATGAAAAATGTTCAGAGGAACTATTTCATTAGGCCTTGTGTCTTAGAGCTTTTAAAAGTTTGTAGGTAACGTTTCTTAGTAGATGGAACCATAGATCACTAATTCCTTTTGACAGAGATTAATTTAATTTTTGCATCTGGATTGAGTTGGTTACTTCAAAAAAAGGGGGAAGCAAACTGAAAAAATAAGCTTTTTTTACATGGTCACAACCACCTGGAAAGAACAGTCTCATCAGAAACATGTTCTTTGTCAATACTCTTCTTAAAAAAATTTCTTCGGCAATCAACAGTCATGAAATCAAGAGTTCTATCTCTGCACAAAAACAAGTTTTTAAAATTTTTTTTTTCAATTTTTTTCATGACTGCACATCTCCAGGAAAAAAAACCAAAAAGAATTAAAAAATTATAGGATTAAATAAGCACCCAGGTTTGAATTCTTCCATCTCTTATTCATGGAAATGCTGGTGTTTTGTACAAAACCTTTAAAAAAAATCATATTATTTTGAATATCAGAAAATATTGAGACAAAAATTATCTTCTCCTCAAAAATGTTCAGCTTTACATAAGAGAAAAGTAATTTGGAGGGAATAGCTGTTGTAATGCTTTTATTTCAGAAGCGTTGCTTTTATGATGTAGTTGGTCTGTAAAAGTGTGTCTACATGTTAGAGGTGCAGAAGATTTAATGATGTGTAAAAGCTGAGGTAGAATGATAAGGATGGAAAAATTTATAGCCACAGTTGTTGCTTCTTTGAATTTTTGGGTTTACTAGACTTTTTATTTCAAACAATGGATGGCAGGCAAATAATAAAAGAGAGTGACACATTATCCAAACAGTTTCCCTGGACTGGCCAGATAAGTTAGAAATGCTGGTAATGCAATCTATGGGATTTTTAATTGATTTTTCATGAACAAAAAAGCAATTAGAAAAGGGAGAAGAGAAATTTTTAAGAATAATGACTGTCAGGACTTCAAAGAGCTACCACACTTTTCAACTTTGAAGAAAAGTAAGCTCTTATAATAAAAAAAAAAAAAGAAAAGAAAACAAAAAAAGCAGAAAATTAGGGAATTTAATGTTTGTTCTGGTTTAATGATATTTTGTGGCTCCTAGACTCTTTTAATAGTTATATCATGCTTACCATTTTGTGTTAGGCTGAGCTATGAATGGTAATAATGGCTTATATTTCCTGGAATGTCAATTACTGGCATGTTTCTTGTGATCTCCGGACTCACACTCCGTGTGCTTAAATGGAAAAATATTCTCTACTTTGGAAGCAAAACCTGTGAGGATCTATGTGAATAAAGCACATGGCTTGTGCTTTAAAACACTTCGATGAACACGTCTTGTTCAACATGATCTGTTTTTCTAACCTAGCTGGGCAATTAAGTATATGAAGGAAAATAGGATGAATGCATATGTTCATAAATTTCAGCATGTAGAGGGATTTTTCAAGGTAGGAAAAAAAAATGGGGAATTCCTGATGCTTAGGACAGATGGTCCCCAAGAAGCCAGAGTGCTGGTGTGTCAGCTTGCTGGTGGTTAGAAGGGGCTTTGTGCTCTCACAGGTGCAACTTCTTTTGCAAGGTAATTGAAAAGGAGGTGTCTGTGCTTGTGATTTTCCCTTTCGATGGGCAGAAGTGGGGCAGGGTGGTGGGTCAGGCTCAGCTCTGTACTGGGCTTTTCAGAAGCACCTGTGAAAATACAGTGTAATTTTATTGTTGCATCAGTGGGACTACACACTGCGGTGGTCTGACAACATAGCACTGAAAAAAGAAGCTGTTCTAGGCTGTCATTTTTCAATATATCCTAATATAAATATCCTCTGACATCAGAGCAAATTTAGTTTCTTTAGGTTTTGTCTACCACTTGTATAAAGACTTGAGCTACAGCTCAGTCGTGGGAGGTACCAGCTAGGAAAAAATACACGTAACAGTTGACTGCTGGAGAAGAGAAGCAGAGACTTTAAGGACAAAAGATGCCTGAGGAAGGAGAAACTGAATATGGGATGTTCTTGGGGCACGGGGGAAGAAGGTCCTCCTGTGTTCTCTGCTGCAGTGGAGGGGTCTCTTCCTCCACAGGAGCCAGACACGTGCCAAAAGGGTGAATGCTTTCAAAGATACAGGTGCCTTCATCAGCAGTCAGGTTAATGGCAGGCTTTGCTTGACTGCAGCTGATTGAAAGACCTTAAACAGCTCTTGAAGCTGTGGTTTTGTGCGCAGTCAGAAGGGTTTGGCAGGAAGAGCACCAAAAAACATGCGAGAAGTTCATTACAGTTACAGAAACCCCAAGCAAAGGTGGTATTCGGGGTTCTGTTCACTGAGTCTTCTTTTGTGCAACGTCATTGGCTTGCATCCATAGTCTGCCTGATGATGACAAATAATATCTTCTTTTCCTTGGATATTTAGAGCTATGCACATTTTATCTATACATAATTTCTTTTCTGACTAATGGTGAAAGTAAACTGGGATTACAATGTGACCCAAGAATGTGACCCAAGAATATAATGGATTGTTCTTTCTCATATTCAAAATGTAACAGGAAGACATTTTTAATCTCTTTTGGGCTGGATAATTTTGAAGTAACATAGGGGTTTTTTAACACACACACTAGAGAGATGTTTTTCCTCTCTTTTTTTTTTTTAACTTCCAAAACTTGTCAGAAGTCACCTCCTTTCTTTTTAACTTTCCACTTCTAATTTTTTTAGTGTCCATATAAACTCTTGGATAAATAGTGTCACATATCTAAGCACAACCTGGGCAGTACATAAACTTTCTGCATCTTGCTTGAGAGTTTGGGAGTTTTTTGCCACTGTATTTTTGGCAGAACAGGGGAATTATTTGCAATGAATCATTAATCTGACAAATTATGGCTTTCTCCTGTTGGTCCAGAAATTGCCCAAGTAATTTGAAGCTCTTGGAAGCTAATGCAAGTTTTTTCTTAGGTTATCAACTGAATGAGATATGTGAATAGTGTTTTGTCTGAAGATTGTACTTGATAGTCAAGGTCTGAGACTTATAGTTTAATGTAAGTCTAATAGTTTAGACTTGAAATTATCTAAAAATGGCACACTAACTTGGATATATTAAAATTCATGGCTTGGGTGCTAAAAATGCATAAATGTCTCAAGGCAGCTTGAGATACTAAGACACAAAATGACGCTTCTTTACTATCTCACTCTGAATTACATCAAAACCAAAATCTGTTCTATTCCTGAATGTAAACTGTAATGTTTTAAGGGGTTGGGTTTTCATTGGGACTTTTGTATATTTTGGTTTGTTCAGTTAACATTGCTTGGAAAAGGACTATTATGTCCATTTTCTGTGAGTGCCACTGCTGACCATCACAAATCCTTGATCTGCCCAAGACCCTGCTTGTTGAAAGTAGCAACAGGTTTTTTTAAGTGTCAAGGAGGATTCAAGAAGATTTTCTTCAGGCCTCTCCTGTGCAGCATAGTTTATGGTCTCAGACACACAACATAGGGCCACAATTCCTTCTGGACCTGTTGCACCCTCCCTAGTCAGGTCAGATAATCTTGAATGATTGCCATAAGCATATGCATTAGCATGACTGTAAGTCAGCCTTTATTTTGTTGGGAGAGGTGGGGACAACATGTGTGCCTCTAGCATGTATTTTAGGCAGAAGTATTTGGCAAGTGCTGAACTGAATGTAACTGGTATAACATTTACTTTACACTTTATAATTACAAACCCCTATCTCTGCTTTCAAAGTGCTATGTGAATAACTAATTAAATTAATTAATCCACCTGATATAAAAAGCAGATTTTTCCTTCAAAGTGATAGAGCATTTCCTAGTCCCTCATTTTAACAGGAGAGGAGGAGAAGAATAAATGCAGAGATGTGTGATTAGAAGGACCTTCGCTTGCTTGGCTGAAGGCGAGCCCTGGTGTTAAAGATGCTTCAGACATTTCTTCAGTGTTGCCTTCAAAATGGAGTCATCTGTCATGTTCCTGCAGCCAAGTCTGAAATGCTTGGTGGGGGGCATGGCTGCTGGACCCCTTCCAGTAGTCAGAGCTGAGAATTAGAAACCACAAATTAAACAGCTTGCTTAGCCTTGCATTGGTTTCTCAGGTTCTTTATGTGCTACATGGTTCCAGGTTTCTGCCAAAGCTTGGGAAACTCTGTTGACCAGCTTGTTGCAGTCTGAACAAGCTGTATGCTTATTTGCATCCAATAAATGAGTGGAAAAGTGAGGATATTTGCAGATGGAAAAATGTAAATGTACAGTTTCAGGTGGCAGTAGGCAGAGCTGCACATAGCTTTTATAAAATGTACGTATTTGCTTTTCTTTAAATTTTATTTACTTGTCACCAGGGGCCTGATGGTTACAAGTCATGGCTTGTAACCCCTTAACATAGGGTTAGCAGGTCCAGTGTAAATTTTTTCCACTGTTCATTTCTGAATCTACATCTCAATTCTATGCCTACTTTTGGAGTGTTTCTTCACTTTTATTTTTGTATATTGTACCCTTGCAAGTGCGCACACATTAAATTGCCTTTTTTTTTTTTTTTCCTCTATGGTGTCACTATATCAGAGAAGAGCAATCTTGGACTAACATAAGTGCATAAGTAATCCAAAAAGGGGGGGGCGGGGGTGGGGGGAAGTGAAAGTAGTAAAATAACCATCTCCTCAGCAATTGGTGATATGTGAAGGGAAATGAATTTCAGATACCTTGACAGTGTCTAGCTAAATCCTTAAGATTTCTAAGGATGAAGTACCCAAATGTGTAAAAATCCTTTTCTTAGTTATAAGCTTCAATTAAAGTGGGGCAGGGGGGGAGGAAGGGGTTTTAATCCTGAAAATGGCTTTATAAGCAATTTTACGCATTCAGCAAGTAAGGAGCTGTCAAACCAGTGTCAAATTATACCAAGGCAGGACAAAGAACTTGGTGATAGCACTAGTGGAACTGAAATCAGCAGGGACTATTTCTGCTCTTCCCTCCCTCACTCCTGACACAGGAGTAACCTGGGTTGAAGCCTGAGAGGCTCTGGAGGTTGGGGGACAGGGGCCCAGCCAGCTGTGGCCAGCATGGCCACTGGGGAGAGGCAGCAGTGGAGCGCAGGGATTGCTGAAGTTTTTAACAGCCAGCAAAGGAACAATGTGTTTTTGACAGCCACTTCTTCTGGATCTAATGCCCCTCTGAATTAACTATTTTATTTTAAAATCCATAAACATGAATACAACTATGTCTGGAGCAAGACAGAGAAAAATGATGAGACTAGTGCAATGTAATGTGTATAGCCTGAGACAACAAAACACAATGTTTAAGGAAGGCAATGAGTAGGTAAATAAACATTTTCATTTTGCTTGATGCCTTGGATGTTGGATTTCTGAAGATCTTTGCACTGCTCAAATGGATGTAATACTCTGAATGACTGATGGCTCCTGTTAAAAGATGTCTTGGCTAAATGACTCATGTTGGAGGACATGAGTCTCCCCTTACTGCACACAGACAGGGATTGCTACCTGATCCAGCTAGGCAGTAAAGCATGGGGACAGATGACATGTTTGAAGTGAAGTGGTGGTCCAGATGACTGACTGAGTCAGCTTGCTTGAGGTATATCTGCAGGGACACACTCCTATAGTCTCCTTTGAAAGTTATACTTGGCTTGCTCTGATTTCCTTTTCCCTGGCATTTCACTGTTCTTGCTTTTCACTTTTGCTATTATTCTGACCTGCCATCTGCAGATTTTCTGAACCTTAAACAGTAGCTGTGACTCTGCTGTGAGAACTCAGAAACTCATTAAGAGAAGGACTTGGCTTTAAGCAAATGTCACATCACATTACTGTAATTCTCAGGCACTAGCTAGCTCTTAACTTGGCCCATTCATTCAGGCAGAGCCCAGAATACCTTCTTGTTGCATCATAGAGATATTCTGATGATGCTGATTACTTTTGTCTGCATCTCTTTTGATTGATAACTCACGCAATTATTAGCATTCTGCACACAGCAGGAGCTTTTCTCAGCTCTTGTCAGCACAAGAGGACAGTGGTGAAGAGGAAGGGAATTTGTAAGCAGTATTCCAGGGAAAATAACATACAGGGTCAGAAAGTATTAACGAGAGAAGTGCTATTATAATTAGATGCTGTCTACAGTACATACATATTGCATTATGCTCTTCTTGGGGTGCAGCACTGGGTTCCTGAAGTAAACAAGATGAAGATATCTAAGGTATGCAAGCAACCTTCACAGTGCATCTGCCTTTACAGGGGAAAGCAAAGGTAAAACTGAGTTTAGGATTCAGCAGCTATATACAAGAATGCTGCTTAATTGCCCTTCCTGGGCTACCTGTTTAATTCATCGTTCATTACACAGACTGCAGAAATAGCACAGATTAGTTTGCAGGGCTCTGTAACATCACACTCAGAGATCATCAGAAGGATACATCTTAGAAGAGCAGAAAGGGGATGAAGGAGATTTTTTACCTTCCCAGTATACTAGCAAGTGCATTGGTCCGATATTTCTTGACATGCTTTGTAACCTGCATCTGCCTACACAGCTTCTTCCTCCCCCCAGTTTACATTGGAGGCTGCCAATACTCTAGCAAATGTCTGTTCCATCAGAGTATTAAAGGAATATTAAAGTAATTGTGGCAGAAAACTGAAAAGCAAAGAAACATTATTGTGCTTGATGTATAACTCTAAAAGTCTGGATTTCAAAGCATGCTAACAACTTTCTATAATCTAGATGCTTATTTTGGGCCAAGAGCATGACTGAGTGTCCCTGAGTTCCTAGTGCACAGGAATAACTAAGAAAAACTAAAAAGCTGCTTGAGTACATAGATGGAAAACATAGCTCTTGATCCTGAACTGCAAGTGATAGATAAAGTTCTGTGTGTGTTATGTTGGCTGTGGTAGGCATGCAGAGTAAGCAGATAAGAAATGAAAAGAGTAGAGTGAGCATTTTCAGGGATGTGAGCAATTACAGAATGTTGGGATTATTCCTAAAAGAAAGCTTAGTTTTATGTTAAAGTTTTTTGCCCTGTCTGGACTGAGGTCTGCTGCTTCTTATGACAATTGTGAAGGTACATGGCCATCTGAGAATTGAATGCAGCCTGTTCTAACTGCTTACTGACTCTCACGATCAAGACAGACAGTCTTGATCAGGGAGCAGAAACTCTGATCTCTTGAGTATGGCAAACCATGAAGAAGGGGAAATCCAGCCACCAGCGAGATGATGTGCCTCGTGGAGGCTGCCTGAGATGTGGCTGCAGAGCTTTCTCCCAGCACAGCTCAGCAACTCCAGAATTATCTGAACAGCTCAGTGTGTGTAACTCACACAGCTCCTGAGCCTCACACTCTACGTCCTTCTAGGTTTCTTGGTTTCCTTCTCAGGGCAAAACTGGGCTGGCCTCAGTCTGGAGCACAGAATCTGCCTCTCATTTGCTGTGAGATGTAAATCCCTGAGGCTGGAGTTAATGTTAGTTCCTAACTCAAGCCCTGGCAGCTCTGGGAAACACAGATCTCATTTGTGATCTCATTTGAACCAGTGAAGCTCAGTGACAAGGATACAGCTAAAATCAGTATCTGGTTTCATGGAATGCAGTAGGATTTAAATCTGCAAACAGTCTGGTCTGCACAGGGGCTGTTTTGTTCAGTTACATTTGTAAATCTCTTGGCCAAATGGAGTAAATTACAAAATCTTTTTTTGCACTTTTTTCACATATAACTCCCATATGGCTTATGTTTCTGATAGTGATGAAAAGACATAACAATGTAATTTCCCTATGTAAAATGCAGGACTTGTGTTTAGGGGTATGAGAAGGATGTGCCCAAATGAGGGTGATGTGTGACGTATTGATGGACCTCTACTGTTACTAACTGGATTATGTCTGGTTGGCTGTCAGTGTGAAGGTAATGACAGGGCAATAAGGAGCTCATCATAAACAGGCTTACTTGGGGAGAGGGAAGAAGAGTGTTTGCCACTGGTCTGAATTTTAGGGGTCTCAGGTGACAATTTGAATGATGTACTATTCGGCCAGGGAAATCCATTCAGTCCATTATCAATTTCCCCTGGCATTCACAAGCCTCATAGGGTTTCTGGTGTTGGTTATTTGTTACCAGGCAAAAAGAATTTGATTTTCATACTCCTTAAGTGAAACAAAGTTGGAGAAACAAGTAAGACAAACAAGGTCATCTTCTGTGCATGGTTTTGTAAGTTAGATTCCATTTCACTCACACAAAAAAGTAATAGCTGGTTTTCTTATTTCTTTGCAGCTTTACTTTGGCTCAAAGTAATGTGTGGTTTCTTTTATTATTTTTTAAGACAATATAAAATACAGACAATAGAGATGAAGAGAGAAAAATGCACAGTTCCTTCCAGAGGGACCATTAATCTCATGATACAGGATCGGTGACTTCTGCTGAGTTTCTGTCTGCATAGTTCGGTACCGATACATATTTTTGGGGGCATTAATACCATCAGTAAATAGCTGTTACTGGGGCTTTTCCAAATTGAAATTCTTATGCGCCCATGTATGATTCTTCATGCTTTTACTGTGTGAAAACATGCATGAAAAGTAGTCTTTGGGATGGGTGCCCAGCTCTGCTTAAATGTACCCATCTCAAGAGAAAATCGTCATATGGCAACTCTCTTAAAGAACCTGGTACTTTTTAGCGGAGTGTGAAGCACTCAAGCATTAATTTCAAATTAATCTGAGTTACACTTTCCTGAAACTAGAACCTAGAAGTAGGTATGTTCTTAGCTACTTGATGTTTGGGTTTTTTTCTAATCTTTTCCATTCTTAGAAGATATAAGTTGGGTAAACCATAGTATTCCACTGCCACAGAAATGTGTGGGTCGGTTAGCTAAAGAGGAAATTCATAGTAGGAGGCACTGGCTGTTTAGAGATTAACAATGACAGTAGACACCTAAGCATGGTAAAGAGCATGCATGTGAAGGACTTGTATTTCTTTCCAAATAGTACTGAGAAAAAGTAATAGGAAATAATTTTTCTTATCTACTGTATAGCTGTACTCAAAAAATCTGCTTTAAACCAAACTATTTAAGTCTATCCATATAGGACAGGAAGAATAGCCCACAATGAGGCAATATCTAAAGATTCTCATCTGCGATCAGAGCTGTGCATACTACAGAAAGGAAGGGAGAAAGATCCTCTTCTCTCATCTGTCCTACTGTCACATGAGACAGTGACAAACTCAGAGTGAAGTGCCACACCCTTGTGGTAGTCAGTGAGGGAATGACAATTAGTGTTCAAATAAAAATAAAAAAAATCCCCACCTCAGTTTGGGGTTCTCTTGGCTGGGTGTTGCTGTGCTTGAAGGTGGATGGGGAGAGGGGGGTTACTCCAAACCTTGTGCAATATTGTGTCAGACTTTACAGGTGAGTTTTGCATAAAAAACCCCAACTTCAGTCAAAAGGGATGGAAGGAAAAAAAATGTGGCCCAAAGAAATTTCAACACAGAAATGTCAGGCTTATGTGTGTGAAATGTTGAAGGGAATCACTTCTTCAGGTGACTCAAAGGATGTTAAAGCCGCACATCCACTCATGACATGCACTCTGTGAGCTAAATAAATAAATTTAGAAGATGCTTTTAAACCCACAAAAAGTGCTCCTTAAACGTCCTTAAAGTGCAACATGGTGAAGATTTAGAAGGAACAGCTGCCCTCTGTGATGTTTTTAGATAAGAACTAAAACAGGATAATGATTTCTCCTGAAACATCAGGAAAAATATTTTTAAGCAAAACCCTCCCTTGATGTGGGATACTGCTCTTGAAGCTTTTTTATGATTACCTCAGGTTTGTGCTCCACTATGTAGTATCAGTGTAGATGAAGATGTACAGATGAGACTTCTATGAGAGCTTATGTATTCATTTGGAACATCTAATTTTTCTTTTATCAAGTTCTTTGTCAAACAGGGTTTAAATAAGAATTCAGAACATCAAATAACAGATGGCAAACACTAGGATATTAAAAGCAGAAAGCCAAATTGCACTTCAGTACACATTTCCTTGGAGAATCTTTAATTTTCTTCTGCAGTAAGACATTGCCTGACCCATCCATTGTACAGATCCATGAAACATAATCAAAGCAAGGCTTATTTTGGCATCTCTAGTTGTTCTCTGAGTAGACTGGGATACTTTTTCCTATCTGATCAAATCTCAGTCAAAACATCTTTGCTACACTCACCCTGGAAGAAAACCAATAGTATTTAGGAACAATGGATCATAAAGTAAGAGAAGGATTTTTTCCATGTATCCTATTACGTCTTTTCTGTACCTTGCACAACATAAGTAGTATGTGAGATAGTTAACAGGGGGATTTAAGTGACAGTGCTCTAAAGAGAAATGCAAAGTGATGTGTGAAGCTGTTGCATTTGGTACCTCAGTTCCTCAGGCTGTCTCTTTGTTTGTCACTACTAGGAAACTGTCTTCAGTCTTCCAAATAAGCAAATTCCTTAGATCTGAAAAGTGCCAGACAGTATTAGGCTTTTCTTACGGATTAATCTAGGTAAAAGGAAGGCTGGCCCTCTAGGTAAGGAAGTTTTGTTTCTATTAACTACTGCTCCTCATTCTGTGTGGAGCACTACAAAATTAGTATACTGCTGATAGCTTTTTATTTTCATTTGCCTACACAGCAGTTACATTCCAGTAACTTCCACAAATTGGACATTAATGATTCACCCTCTGCAATTTGTATATCCATAAAGTGGAGTTGCATAATAAATAAATAAATAAATAAAACAAACAAACAAACAAAAAAACCCCACAAAAACAAAGACCATATCTAAGCACTCACAAGATCCTTCTCCTGATTTATTGGCTGATCCTCTATTCAGCCTGATCTCGTGGTAGTTAATGAATAAAGCAAACTCCATATCAGCCTGAAGAAGGTGCCCACTAACAGCCTGGTGTGCAGCAATGGAGAAGGAGCTTTCTGGAGAGGAGCAAGCTGAACTTCATGTCTTGAGGCTTCACAAAGCATTAACCCTTTTTGGAGCATCCTGTGGTGATAATCAGGAGCTGTGGTGTGGAGAGAGAGCTGGAAGCAGTGACACAAGGACAAGGGCATAGATTGTGTTAGCAAACCTCTAGTGGTTACTTCGGCACTCTGGTACTGCAGAAGCAATGGTATGTATGAGCATTTAACCATTTTCCTAGTTCCCTGGGAAAATGTTACCCATATGGCACTTTTGCTGATGGTGGCCTCTGGTGTCTCATTTTTTCCCTGTATCGTTGGACAGGGACACTTAACCTGGTCTTTCGAGGCTTACAACACCCTGCTGGTGTAACTGGAGCCATTGTCTTAATGCTGATAGGAATTCCCTGCTCTAAGATTACTGTTTAGAGCAATGGACCAGTTTTCGGCTTTTCTCCTCGAAAACTGTTACTGCTTGTAAATGCTGTGACAGAAATGCTGCTGATCCAGAAGGGTGGGAACCTTTTTCTGGTTGTACAATTAGTTAGGTGGTAGTTCTGCTACAGGCTCTTTGTTTGTTGTAGTGAATGAGTTTTGATCAAATATTTAATTGGGAAAGATACAAGGAATGCATGGAAAGTACTTCACAGAGCCAGAGCTTTGCTGTTCCCCTGCATGCTTTGATCCATTTTCCAGTGTAGCCCCCCCAAAAGTCCACCAACTGTGCCAGGGTACATCTTTCTGATGCTTCCCTCTATTTGGTGCTCTCTCTGGGCCCTGAAATGCCTGATGCTAGCCATTCTCCAAAGAGAGCCATCAGAAAGCTGAGCTAGGTCTGGGCTCTTGGCCTCTCACTTCCCAGGAGGGTGCCCCAGCCATGAGGACCCTTTCTATATTTGAAACATCTTTCCATGTCCAGTACTGCACCTGGCTAATTGAGACCTTGCATCTCAGTGGCTTGTTATTAAATCTTCAATAAAGTGGGCATAACCTGATTTTTCTGCTGAGGAACAGAGATGTATCTTTCAGTTGGAGCTAAGGAGCCAACGTTCTTCACTTGCACACAGAAAAGTAAGCTCCTTGAAATGCTGGGTGTCCCTCTTAGTAAGATCATTGGTGAGGAGTATTCGTGTCCTCCGTGTTCTGGAAAGCCAAGCACCAGAGCTGCTGAGAAGGAGTGAAGCAACTATTAAAAAAAGTATTTGCTTTTTTCCCTAGCCTAGTTAATGATTTTGCTGCCAAGTTTACAAGAGATTCGTGAGAGGAACACACCTCCTGTGCTTACTTCAGATGTGCAGTTGATGGGAGAGGAACCTGCTCCCTGTCAGAGGGTCACTTTCCTTCTGCTGTCTTCCCATGAGCCCTCTAGAAATTGTTTTCCCTGCAATTAGTGCTTAACTGTTTTCCTGTGCCATTCTCCAAGTGGAAATCTTATTTCCTCTTGGTGTTAAATAATGTGCAAAAGACTTCTTTTATGCATTTTTAAGAAGTTTGAACTGCAACAGTTCGTTTTCCCTCTGGATTAAGATGAGCTCTTTCTCTTTCTGGGTTTCTGTACATTCAGGGTATCCACTGCTAATGAAAAAGCCTTCCTTCCAGCACTAAGATTCAGCTCTTGCCTAGGAGAGCAGTGTTTGAATTGAGGAGGATAATTATACACTGCCATATTCCCTTGCCTTATTCCACATGCCATAAGAAATTGTGCAAGGAGACGAGGCAGCAACTATGAACTGCTGATTAACTACTATTTCTTATACAGTCATGAAAACAAAGATCCCCTGTAAATAGCAGTGCTATTACTTTGTGAGCCTTGGTTACCCATGGGCCTGGGATTGTGCCTTTGTTCCTTACCTGCAGTCCCTTGTTTCTCTCCCTTAGCTCAGCATCATGCCAAATTAGACAAAAATTATCTCTGTGCTTGTACAGCTTGTGCTGAATCCTCAGTGCTGGAACAAAATGCAAGTTGATAATAATCCCTGCCATTAGTCCATTTAAAATGGGTCAAAAAGATGACCTAATTGTGGTAATTGCCTTCTGGCTTTGCCTGTGCAACACCTTTTGGCTGCAAGAGTAGGCATGTGTTCAACAGTAGACATTCTCCTATCCCTTTTAACTCGGCTCAAACATTAAACTTCTATTTCACAGAGCTGCCATCTGCTGCAGCCAATGTCCAGTCACTGAAGAACCTTGATCACTGATTTTACACACAGCGCTAGCATTGTCGCTGTGCTTTTTCATACCACCTTACTGGAACAACTTGCTGTGACTGAAACAGACTGAATAAACCAAAATATTCACAGAAACAGTCTAACAGGTGAACAATGATGTTAACTAGCTCATTTATTCCCTGTCTTGAGGCGGGATAAAGTAAAAACCAAATAGTTTTGAAAAGATATGTTCATCCAAAGAATGGCTAAGTACAAGTTCTGAATAAAGGCACTAATTGAGTGTTGCAGGCTTGATGCTGTCACCTGCAGCTACTGTGAGTGTGATACTACTTTGCTGATAGTGCCATTGAACTGAGTGAGGCCACAACTTCCCTAAGTTCTTCCTGGTCCTGGCATTTGCGATAAGAAGGTAGGATGGGATCGCTTGAGCTGAGCTCAAAAGAGCTCAGACTACATTTAACACTCTCCCCTCAGGTTTTTGTTTGCATTACTTGGGTGGGGGAGAGACATGCCACTATGCATCCTATATAGGAGTTTTCAGCTGCTTCCATCCCCAGCAGAGCTGAAATGCAGCTTTTAGCAAACTATAAATAGATTACATATTGTCATTTTAGTTTCTCTTTGGAGATTTTTTTAACTTGGAATTCTTGCAGGCATGAATGCAGCCTCCCATCATTCCTACACCCCAGCATCAGGAGCTCTCTGGCTGCCCTTTGGGGCTAGGCCAGGACTCATGAACTTGCAGAAGTGACATACAGAGAGAGACTTTATGGCACAGACCAGGTCTGGGAGGAGGTGACTCTGGACTGGGATGTTTGAAATGGGTTGGTGATGTGGACCACCCAGTGCTCTGGAATGAGTGTTTTGAGTGGCAGGTATGTGGTACAGTAATCTCTGAAAGCCAGATGGAGTGGATTTAACGTCAGAAGACATTTTCCAGGGATCAAAGCAGTTCATAGAAGTAATTCATTTTTACCTTTAAATGAAAAGAAATATGATAAATGTTAAAATGGCCCTTAATTCATGAGCTTCACATCCCTGGGGTATGATTAGCACCAGATAACTGGGCGTCCCTGCTGTGCCCTGTTGCTTAGTTACGCTACACGAGTACACTGTGCTTTCATTTTCTGTCTTATGTGAGCAGAAGCAGCATGATATAGAAGTTCAAAAAAGTGGAAGACTCTGAGAGTACTCTCAGCTGTATTCCAAATCACTTGGGCTCCAGCAATGGCCACATGTACTGTGCTTGCTGCGAATGGAAAGCAGCTTATTCTGGTCGTGGGTGTAAATCGCTAGAGACTCCATTAGCAGCAGCTGCTGCTGCTGGAATACAGCACTGCAGGCAAAATCCGAATTGTGCCCAAAAGACTGATCCTTTGGGGGAAGTAATTTATTTTCATTAAGGGAGATTAACATCACAGTGGTATGATAAACTTCAAAGGCTCTGGAAGAGCTATTGTTGCTCTTAAGTAAATATTGGTTCCTAAAAAAATAAAAAATAAAAAAAAAGTAGCAGATTGCATATTAATCTCCTTAAACAGAACTGCATTGAAGAGTTGGATACTTGAGGAGTGCATTGTGTCTTTTTTTTTTTTACCAGGTTTATTAATGAGGGTTTGGTTGTATTGTGTAAAAGCAGAGTTGGCCCATGCTGGGCCTCACAAGAGTCACTGGGCAGGTGTAGCTGAAAAATCTGGGGAACCTCCATGGAGAAAAATATGAAAATATATGCCTACACTGGAGAGAGAGCCATCAGTAGGTTGCAGGGTAAGGTTTCTGTTCAGTTGGGAGATCTTCTGCTGACTGTATGGAGAAGTGGAACACGTCTTTTGGAGCTCTTTCTTGCTGTCAAAATACTTACCTTTCTGATTCATTTGTCCTGCTAGTGGATTCTTAAATACATACACATAAAGGTCTCATAGGAATTAAGAGAAAACACAGTTTTGCTTGAAAAAATTGTCTGGCAATTCAAATAGTTTTGTGGAAATTCTGGAACACCTGACTCTAAATACGTGGTTGTGTGATAGCAACAGTTTCCTTGGGCGACTGCTAATACTTTTTTGTAAGAGGGCATGGGGAAAAGATGCCTCATATAATATTTAAGTCATATTTTTTAATGGTGATTTAATAAATGTATGTGAGAAACTAATTTTCCACTTCTAGTGGGGGAGGTGAGGGAATTGCTGGTGTAGTAAGGCAGAGAACTGGCAAAAGGGGGGACACTCATGAGTTGGCAGTTCCATTGACAGGTTTTGGATGGTGAACAAAAGGTGCAGTTTTCTGGCAAAGAGCAGCTCTCCTGAATGCCCTCATTCCTCATTTGTTGTTAAGGGCTGTGTCAATCAGCAGGTACTCTTTTCAGAGTTGGAAGTACCTCTGATACCACTGTTGCTACATGAATTTGGTAGGAATCTCTTCTCCTACAAAGTCCAGAGTGAGCAAATTCCAGGAGTCTTGAGGTGAACAATGATTGTCATTTTCATTCAACTGCCTTTTGACAGATGGTAGGTCCAAAGTGGTAAAAGCAAACCAGCAGCTTTGCAAACTTTATCACTTTTATTTTCCAGTATTTTTATGTGGCAATAGATACACTTCTCCCTCAGATGTGTTCTGCTTATTCTCATCCACATTTTACACTGTGGTCCCTGCTTTTAACATCCTTGTATTTAGACAAACAGCCAGCCTCCCTGTATCAACAGATAGCTGTATAATTTACTGAGAAAACAGTTCCTTTCCTGGCTGCTTATTAATATGAAAGAAGTTTTACTTTTATCCTAGGCAGCCAGCCACTTTTTCCCTGTTACCTAATAGTTAAGATATTGCATATTTAGCTAGAAATGCATAAGGACAGGCGGTCCCATTTTCACTTAAAATATCTCCAAGGCACTCATCCGCAGACTCCTTAGTCGAGACCTTTTGCCTGGTTTTCAGCTGACAAGCCAATAAGTGTGCAGATATGTAACAATGCAGTAGGCTGACTTAGTCCAAATGGACTTTACATATCCATGCCAACTGTAAGGGACACCTTTTCAGATTTGAGGTGGGGGGAAGGTGGTTCCAGTTTGATGTGAAAACATCCATTTGGTAAGGTAATGACCAGCCATGTGCAACCATGGAGAGAAGGAAAATGCATGCCAGTAGAGATTTATTTTTTTTTTTTCCCCTGAAGTGGTAATCTATATATTTCTTTCTTACTACTTTACTGTCTTTTTGCACAGTGACTTTTTGCTTAATGCAGTAGAAAATATGGTTGCTGGAGCATTCAGTGTTATTATTAAAAAGCATAATAAACAAATAGCTTATAACAATAAACTTATCTAGGTGTTAAAGACAACTCTCTTTGAACTAGATGCATTGGAGGGATGTATGCTTGCGGATGTACTCAGACCATATCTAGTGACTGCAGCCTGTGCAAGCAAGAGCTGCCCTGGGCAGAGGCAACCTCCCTACCTGGTTTGCTGCTCTTAGTCAGGTGAGCACACAGGGGTGAAGGGTACACTCTCTGCTTCGGCTCACTGGAGTGCTAGAGCCTGTGGAAGGGAGTTCCATCAGCTCAGTGCTCCCTTCCTGAAGGCCTATTACAGCCCAGAGCTCTTTCATCCACACTCATCTCTGAGTCCCCACACCCAAAGTCAAAAGAAAAAAAAAAATGAGAGGGTAATTAGACTGATATCTCACCATAACTGTAATTACTACCCAAGAGAGACGGCAAGGTATCCTTTTAAAGATAAATATACCCTGGGATAATACACGTGCTGTCCAGCAAACATTTGGTTTACTTCTCTGAGGAAAAGCCCTTCGATGGGAAAACCTGCCAGTCAGAAATGCTTGGAAGTGTGAGAGTGCTTACTGCAGGAGGGATCACTCCTGCCTCCTATTTTTTTCTGAGTGTAACATCACTGCAGTTTGATATAGTTTTAAATCAATGTGGATGATAATTAAATATTCTGTTTTAAAAATGAAAAATTGATTTTTAGCAGGAGGATATTTCAATAAGGTCAGTAGGGGCATGGCAATGAGTAAATCAGCTTTTGTTCACAGTTTACAAAATCTCTGTCACAATAACTTAGATTTGTAAGCATTTGTAAATCCAGTTTCCCCCAAGGGAAAAGTGGTATTCAGGGCCTTTTCCTAAAAAGAGAGGAGGTTGGCTCCGCATTGATTGAGTTCAAAGGAACTCTGTGGATTTACACTTGTGAAAGTGCGCGCCAAGAGATGACTTCGAGGCATCTCTAACTGTAGCCTGTTCTGCTTTTTGCCTTTGATACCACCTGGTTCGTTCACATGGTGCAATTTGATGTCCACTCTGCCCCTGCACAGATAGCAAAGGCACCACTTAACACTTTGCTAAGTGAAAAGATGTGCCCAGTGGTTCTTGGCTAAAACTCTGCTCCACTGGTCTTTGGCTAAATCATACCCACATCGTTTTGCTGCCTCTCTGCGACTTACTCCTTCAACAGTGATCAGCAGGTATAGGCTGCTCAATCCTGAAATTCAGACATAAATAATGTGTGTGGCTTACTGCCTGTAAGCCTGTGTTTGTAGTTTCTCAGCTTTCTAACCCATCTGAAACTGCCACAAACCATAGACGTGATTTGATGAGGTAGGGAGGTATGAAGAGCTGTGTAGGACACAATTTTAAGGGTTACAATAAAGAGCAGTCTCATACTGGGTCTGGACAGCAAGGTCATGCACCTGGAAGAAACTGATTGGGAAGATGACTGATGGTTGTCTTCTTGGGGTGGTTCCTAAGCTGTTTGCTTCAGAGCGAATGGGACCTGTTGGGATATATTCATTTCCCATGATAAACCCTCAGCACAGCCCAAGGGTCAATGAGAGACTCTCTGAGCTAGTCCTGCTGTTGGTAATAGGATGCTGAAAGCTATTTCTCATCCGTGTTGCTATCCTGCCCCTTGAGATAAGTGAATTGTGTGGCATTTCTTACACACACAAAGCTGGATCTAAGTTCTGGTAACTCCTGCAACTTCTCTGTTTCTCTTGGACATTTGCAGAGACCTAAGAGCTGTGGCATAAGGAAGGTACCTGTTCATCAACCTGAATTTACAAATCAGTGAGAATAAGGGGAAACAACCCAGGTCCAGATTTTAATGAAAAAAAAAAAAAACAAAAAAACCCTACCTTTTCTGGCTTACCTGTTTCCAGTTTTATCACTAAAGTCACTAGGTTTGTTCTATGTTTTCCTAAAACCTGTTTTTATGTGGTCACAGTGCAAGTGAATTTCAGATTTTGTGAAATTCCATTCAACTAATTAGAAGTGGTTCTAGAAAGAGATTTTATCCTGGATGGCTTAAGAAACTCAGAATCAGTGATAGAAAGTTGTAGACGCTGGCTTCAGAGAATATTGTGATTCTTGAAGAAATCTGAGTGGAGCTGATGGATTTAGAAATGCTGAGTATTAATAGTGTCATATTCATACTATCTCTGTACCTGTTTTGAAAGTGCAGAAGGCAGGGATGGAGATGTTTTCTTTTTCTCTAGAAGGTTGGACAGGAGAAAACTCTAAATACAACTTTTTGTCTGTGATTGTAGCATGGGGAATGCAGATGAGAGAGGAAAGATTGTACCCTCTAGCTTATTTTAGCTGACATGGATTTGCCACCAGTAGGAGATGAGTATAACTAAACCTGGTGTAATAGGGAAGCAGAAGAGGAATTACCTCTGAAGGAGGAGTTGGGCAGAAATCCCAGCCAGAGACTACTTGAACTGATTGACTTGTGCAGATAAAACCTGAATTAACACTGATAATCAACACTAAATCAGAAAGCTGTTCTTGGGGAAAGCACTGACTAACCTGCATTTTAAACCTACAGTGCACTCCTGCAAAGCTTCCTGTATTTGTTGATCTGGTAATTTCTTCCTTGCTTAACATACCATGAAATACTTAACTTTTCCTACCCAAACACACGTACACTTGAAAATTGAAACAGTCTCCTGAAGTTCTTTCTTTCAAACTAGATGTGTTGTTCTGCTTTCTGAAGCGCTTGGTGGCCACTTGAGAGTTTAAGCTCTTACATGTGGAAGTGGATTTTCAGCTCTGCCAGCCATCAGTGAGTTGGAGGTGTGGGGTGGAGGTGTTTGCACCCTCTCATCACAGGGTGCATCCTCCCCACATCGAGGAACAGTCATGCAACGTGACCTCTTTATGACACAAGGGCTCATTTAATTTCAGCAGTTGCTCACATGCAACAAAGCCAAGTGTGGCTCCTGGGGAATTCTGTTGACTTCAGTAGATTTACCGTGGTGTAAATCAGGAGCCAAGTGACAGAAGAAGCCCATATGTTCTCCTGGAGTGCTGATTACAGGGGAAAGGAGCTGGATCAGAAGAAAATGATTGCACCCAGATTGTTTTCAATGTTTTAATGACTAGCTTAAGGCAGCAAATAAAAACAGAATCAGAGGTGATTTATATATATGCTGAAATTTAAACAGGTCTGGCCCTAGGCATTTGCATTTGTCCCTGTCTAACACTGTGGCTGACTTTAGACCTCTTGGACTGCAAGAACTGCTAAAAGAGTGAAATTGAAAGCTGCTTGTATAAGTCAGTGTCAAAACTCTTGAAGACAATATAAAGGACAGGAAGGGGCGTATGTATGAGAAGATGAGGATGAATATTATAATTGCAGGGAAAGAAAGCACTGCTGTTCATGGGAAATACTACTCTTTTTTTTCCCCTTTTGTTTTCTCCCTTTTTTTTCCTTCTTTTTTTTCTCCCTTCTT
>VYXB01011839.1:492295-547457 GCA_013397135.1 Pachyramphus minor
TTTTTTTTTTTTCCTCCCTTCTTTTTTTTTTTCCTCCCTTCTTTTTTTTTTTTCCTCCCTTCTTTTGCTAGTTTCAGGCCCAATTCCCTGATTTGCAATAGCTACTCTGACAGACCTATCTCATTGAAATCAAGAATTTTTGGACCATTCCCCCAGGACTCAGATGTCTTATGTGTTGTATCTACTCCAGAGCTTTAGCTGAGTGGTAGGGGAAAAAGAGCTAAGACTTTAAATATGACTGAAAATTTTGCAGCCTGTCCTGAGATTTATTTTTTTTTTTATTACCTTCTCAAAGTCCCCAGACAGAAGGCTGGTTCCAGAGTAAGAGCAGCATTGGGCCCCACACATAACTAAAGTCAACCACCATCGAGGGCAACATGTTGTTGGTAGAAGGGAAAAGACCATGACTTGGAGCCCCATGAAGTAAGGCTTGTTGAAGCTATTAAGGGAGAAGCTGAGGTGTTTGGTAGAGCAGCCATTGGTATATATTAATAGGAGAGTAGCACTCCTTAAATGCCTACCATTGCACCTCATCTTTCTCTGGTAGCAGGAGCAGCCTACCAGATTCTCTGTGGCTGTTTCTGTCTTTGTTGCAGGTTTGTCACTCCAAAGTTTCCTTACAATTGTGGAAAAACCTTTGGCTGTGTCTGGCAGCCTAAGGACCACAGTTGTTAGATCAGCAGGCTGGGTCTCAGTTCACCCTGTTGGGGTATACAAATTTCCTTTGGGGTTGTGAAGCTCAGAAATGCTGTAGTCTGACACCCTGAGCAGGGGAAGATGGCCCTTGCCATATAGGCAGTGATGCTGTAGCAAAATCTGCATATTAAATGGATATGTGCTTTATACATGGCACAGCCTCTTTTATGTTCAAATTCACATAAATGAAATGGTGAAGTCTGTTCTTCCTCGCCCACTCAGCGATGTGGTGTAGGTGTTTCAGTGACACACTGAGTTCATTACTCCATTTCACAGCTTCTTGTTAATGCATGCCACAGTAGAAATCTCACTCATGGATGACACTGATCTTATCACAGATATTGATTCATCAGCCAAGGCTAGGAGCTTTAATGATGAGTCTTTCCTACACAGCTCTTTGATGGTTCTGATGTCTGATATCAGTGGAATAAGTTGGTGTTGGCTGATGTAGGGTAGGTGGTCTCGATGGAGGCTGTTTTTTCAACTGAGGCTTCCCTGTGGACCTGTGAGGACTTGATGTGTGGGTTTGGATTAGCTATTCTGCTTCAAAAGGATTCTCAATTTCTTTTTCCAGCAGTTTCCACTGAACTATAAGTGTTCAGTGAAACAGCAGATCAAAACGGGGAGTGAGAGTGAGGTGAACTGCTGATACTTGCTGGTTGTGATTGGAATTACTCTTCCAAATGAAATCTGTCATTAATAAATTCCATTTTTAAAACTTAGTCCTGGAAATTGGAGCTTGGAATGTATTGGAACAAAGGACACTGAGGAAGGGAAAGTTAGCTGGTTTAAAGCTTTCCAGTTTTGTGTTCATTAATCTGTTTTCATTCTGTTTGAAGAGTGTGGGGAGAAGCAAGGGCCAGAATTCCTGTTGAACTGGAAAATTCATAGGGACCACAAGGCATTTTAGTTGCTTAAGCTTTGTGATCTCTGGATTTCCAAGGTTTAGTTAGAAAACTATAGACCATTTCAGCAAAGGGTCGCTGTTAATCTTTGTCAGACTTTTGAAGAAGGGTTGAGTACTTGATGCATTTCTGTTCATTCATCTACTTCTTGCAATTATAGTGTGTACATATGCATAAATCTTTGTGAACAGGTAAGCAATGTCCTGTGGCAACAGTGTATTCTCTTCAATACTGTTATGTATAAAGCCATGCAGCAGCTCCCGTCAGAAAACTGGAGGTCGCAGAGTCTGAGAGAGAGATGTAAGAGACAAGGTGTGGTAAGGGACAGCACCATCTGCTTTGTTGACAGCCACTTGTGCAGAAAGGACAAGGCACTGATTAATTTGTCAAGGACTCCCCTGAAGAGCTGTGAAAGAAGGCAGATAGGTGTATCCACAATGTGCAAGGGGGTGTGGGGGACAATGAGATGGCTGTCAAGACAAGAGAGAAGGGTGATCCGACCTTTCAAAATGGGTATTTGGACATCTCGTTTGGAAAATGGGAAAAAGGTAATAAGTGACACAGCTTGGCTGCAAGACAGCAATGAAAGTTGTAAGTTGTTGTTGAGTAGCAGATCATGAGTATAATAGTATTCATGGTGCACAATCAGATATGAAAAAGAAAGTGCAGCCAGCTGCTAACCCTTGATTGTGTTTGCATTTGTTGGTTGGGGGGGGGGGGGNTTTTTGTTAGTTAGCTTGTTTTAATTTTTTTTTCTTTCACTGAAACCTATGTGGACAAAGGCCTCTTGGTCGCCACTAATTGGCAGTGTTGCTTTCAGGCTCACTGTACAAAGGTCTAAAAGAGCCATCAGGATGAGTGACTGCTAGGGTGATGCAATGGAACCATAAGGTATACCAGTGGTCAATGGGAGAGCTTTCACAGCTGCAGATTGCACTCTGGGCTTTTACGTTCAGGCTCTGATTTATCCAAAAGCCATGCTGTGAAATGTAGGCAAGTTATGTAATTAAGCAAATTGAAACCAGTCTAGAGGCATTTGGGGACTGTTAGCCTGGCTAACAAAGATGAGAAGTGCTTCTTTCTCAGGAAAACTGTAATAAAAAATTATCTTCTTACAATTGGTGCCAGTACTTTAGATCAAAAGAGGAGAATGATCAAGTATGGATGGGAAAGATTCACAAAAGAATTTTTGAAGGGAAAGGAGTTTCAGGCAGATTAGTAATGATCTCATTACTTTTATCAGTTATCTGGAAGTCACCTGTAAAAGAGACCTGAAAGATGATGACTGATGTTAACCTTTTGGGCAATTCAAAGTTCACTGTTTATGATATTAGTTATCTGTGGATCAACAAAAAATAACAGATGAAGACCCCTGACTTATAGTGGCTCAGTTTAGGTCTTACTACAGCTGGACAGTTTATGACAAGGGTTTGTTGCTGAAATAAGTCCATCTGGCATATTGTATTTGAGTCCTCTAGAGAGGTTTCTTTATGGGGGCAAAGAAGAAAGGAGGAATTATCTCCCATCCTTGGCACTGCACTTTTGGTAATAAAGAGATTAATACCACATCCTCTTACAGGGATATGTATATACAAAAAAAAGAGAGTCAAACTGTAATTATAACTCAGGTTTTTTATACTAAGACTGAGCATATAGAGCTCTCAAGACAGGATGCTTTGAACTGAATGTGTACCTTTCTCAAGTCTAATCCAGTTCACTAGTAGTAAGTGTGAGAAAGATGAGGAAGGGGAAGTAATTGAGGATGTACTGCTCTGGAATGCTCACACATGCATTGCCAATGATTGGCAATGTGGATAGTGAGAAGAGACATTAATCACAGAAAAGGCATAAATTAAAGGAAACTTCCAATTTTGCTGCTAATTTTAAAGGCACTGGATGCTTAATGAAATGGAGAATTCCATTTTGAACTTGTTGCGAGCAACCCAACAGAGCAATGCAGTCTGATCTTCCATGGACAGGCAAAGAGGGACTGAAGCACAGATCCCTTTCACTTCTGCACAAAATCTTTACTAATCCTTCGGTTGCAAGAAAGAATTGCCTCAGTCATAAACTCCTACTTAGACTTCTGAAATACTACCCAGCAGCAGGATTGACATTGGACCTGTGGAGACAGACCTCTGCCAAAGTATAATTGCATGTTTGGGGATTTATGTTAATCAGAAGTCTGTTCCCAAATCTGTAGAAACCATGGAAAGACTTCCAGTAATTTCAGTGGTTTTGGATTAGACCTTCATTTGGGCTTTAGCTAACATGTATCAGAGAGATTTCTAGCTGCCCAGCCTAGTAGGTTTTAACATGTTAGTGTCCACCTCCTTCCAGATTATAAGCAGATTCGTGTCGCTTGGGAAAACTCAATTCCATAATTACTGCGAGTCCTGGTTATAAAAAATAAATGTGTTTTTCTCGCTGATTTTTCCACTGGTGTCATCATTTGCAGCTCTGCAAAGCCTTTGTGAAAATCACTTTCTAGTGCCAAGTAGATTTCTTGCTTCCTCTGCAAGTAAGGATACAAGGCAGAGAACGTGTGGAAGTGAATGTGAAAGAAACACAGAACAGTCTTCTTACTTCAAGCCTTACCCTGACCTGAGCTCTGTGGACAGACCTCACCGGCTTCAAGCTCAGATTCTGTCTGGTTGATCAATGCAGAAAGTCTGAAGGAAGCTAATTTTGTGAGCATTACTTCTGAAAAGATTTTCTCTCTCCCCACTTTACCATTCTTGACCTCTTCCCCTATACTGCTGACTCAAGGAGGTCTCCTCTTTGGATTCCATAAGCACAAGCAAGATTGGTTTCTTCAGCCCCCCTTTTCCTATCCCTCTTCATAATTCCTCCCAGCTCATGCTTTTCTTCCCACTTTCCTTCTTGTCTTTACAAAAAACCAAAATGCATAAAAAACCAAAAGCAGTGGTGTGGAAAATAAAGTGGTAAAAAGCATCTTGTATTTTTGTGGAGGAGACAGGGGAGATCTGTGTGCTAGAACAGCTACTGAAAAATATATACTGGTCACCTGGTAAGCACAGTTTTGAGGAATAGATACAAATATTTCAGTAGTTGCTTAGCTCCAGGCAGAATCTTAATTTTGAGTGAAGAAAAAAAGTTATCTCTGGGAACATGAGGGAGAAGGAGTCATGCTCTCAAGCCATGCCAACAGAGAGATACAGTGCTGCCCTGAAAAGGTTCTGGCTCTCACCAGTGATCCTCAGGACTCTCACCACCTCTGTAAAATAGTACTATCCATTCTCTCTTTTTCTGCAGAAGTACAACAGAAAACTGTGTATTTTTCTAGACCCTATAGAGTTATAGAAAAGTGGTTTCTGCCTTTGTAGAGTGCTCCAAGCATGCCCAGCAGCTGCTGCAGGTGAATGATGACATTAGGCTACATAGTAGGAAAAAAAGTGATGTTACTGGGCAATATTTTAAGGCATTTTAAAGTAATCTGTAGAGAGTGGATTTAATTATAGGTTTATTTCTTAATTGTTTGGATTTGGTTGGGGGTTTTTTGGTTGGTTGAGCTTTGGGTGGTTTTGTTGTTCTTGTTTTGGTTTGGGGTAATTTTTTGTGGTTGTTTTCCTTAAATTTTTCTTATTATGTTTCTTTCTCGTGCTTAATGAGATTTTGGCTGGTAAAATGCCTCATGAGACATCCCAGACAATTCACCCTGTGTTTTGCATGCTATCAAAATATATGAATCCAGCTGCTTGCTGTCAGGTTCATTACATCCTGAGCAGCCATGCCCCCAAGTGATTTCTGCTGAGGCCTCTCCTCATTCATTGTGGGAGATGACAGATTCTGTAGAGAGAGCAGCTGATGCTCATGGAGGTGGGAGTGGAGCTGCCTCATTGATTGTCCACAGAGGACTGGTAGGCTCTGAGCTGGTCTGCAGGGAAGTCATGCCTAGGAGAATGCAACAGGCAGTTTGGTTTTGTCTTTCTCTGGAGCATTTAATTCCTGGATAATGTGTGTTTTGTTTTGCCTTTATACTGGATAATACACTGACAATTGCTATGGACTTTCAAATATTTTTTTTTTCTTTCTCATGTGTTCCTAGAAATTGGAGAGGAAAATGACAGACAAAGCCAGTTTATCTTCTCCATAAAAGCTTAGTATGTTTTACTGCATCCAGCATTAAATAATCTAGAAGTACCACTACAAATAATCATACCTTGGTGCCTTATCTCAGATAGGGAAGTGAGAAGGTAGACTTTTGGAACACACTTCTCCTAAATACACTGGTAGAACCCCACATGTTCAGGGAATTATTGCTGCCTTAAAAGAGTCAGTTGATGCAAGATTGCAGTCAGGGAGTGAGCGTGGCACATGCATGTGAGCTGTGCAATTTGCTGCTCAGCGCCCTGTCTCGGAGCACACGTGGTACCCCTGTGATCCGGGGGACACCAACAAACCCATGTCTCTGGGAGGTTGCCAGCTTCACACCAGAACAAGAGCTGCCACAGGGTTCTGTACTTGTGCCTGGATTTAATATACAGAGCTTTTCCAGCAGGGAAAGAAGTTGGCATGGGTACGACATCTAGTATCTTGTTTTGAATAGGTGGTATCTCTTGCCTTAGACAGCAATGCTGTTGGTGGTTGCACTGTTATCCTCACAGTAATCGTGGAGTGTATAGGCCAGCAGCACCAGTAGTGATCCCGTGGTGAGGAGTACCATGAGGAGGACACCTGGATCTGGGCCAGCACTGCAAAAGCTTCGGGGCAAGGCTGATGATTTAAGTTTCCCTGGAGCAGCACATGGTGTGACTCGACTTCTAGTGCTGGTATTAAAGCCCAACTCTCTCCACATGGCAGGATTTTTAAATGACAGATGCATGTGTTTCTGTGAAAATATTGCCTTATTTCCCTAAACCTTAGCTAAGTGGAGCTTGTCAGGTAAACAGTCAAAAACAAAGGCAGAAGAAGAACTGCTGTCACAAAGTTACCATTTACAAAGCATGTCTGAATCAGTACACAGTTCATCTGAGCAGCTGATGATTTAAGATCATAGTTCAATTTAAAATGACAGAGAATTTGGACAAAGTTTAATAATAGTCTGGCACCTACAGATAGGGGTGGGGAAATGTGAATGTAGATTCTGACATTAAGAAAAAAAACACAGTGTTTAGCACATCTGAACACCAGGGTCAAGTATTTCCCTGTTTCCTACTTTATTACAGCACTAAGGTTCTTAGGTGAAGTGAAAACAAGTGCCTGGTCACAGGAGGGTTCTCTGAGCGCTGCCTTTGCAATCCAAAGCTGAGTTACATGGCAGAACCCAGTTACACAACATTGTATGCATCCCTAGCAGAGATTTGAGCTGATGGTAGTTGTGTTTGTAAACTTAGAAATGCTCTTTTATGTCATCCTGTACAAAAAAACCCTTAGAAAATAACAGATCATTCCTTGCAAAAGGAAAGATCTCATGAACTAGGCAGTGGAACTCTGATCTTCGCTGTGGCACTGGCACAGGGGGACTGACAAAAAGAAAAGCATTTCAGATGCAGTGTGCACTAACTTCCACCTGGGCTGGAATGGCTGTTTAGCACAACATGGAGCGAGGTGCAATTTAAAGCTTCTAATCCAGAAACTTGGAAGGTCCTTTTCCTAATTTGGTGCTACATGCGGCTCCCCAGATGGCTTTGGCACAGAAGCATGTTAGGCCAGATCCAGTTCTGCCTCTGCACCTTCTCTGTAGCAAATACACAAGTCCAGATCACTGTTCTGGTAGCTGTCAGGGGTTTTTGTGTTTCGTGGTTTATGGGTTTTGTTTGGTTTTTTTTGTTGGTGGTGGTTTTTGTGGGAGTTTTTTGTTTGGGTTTTTTTGGTTTGGTTGGTTGGTTTTTTCAGGGGGAGGAGGGGTGGTTGTTGTTGGGGTTTGGTTTTGGGGTGTTTTTGGTGAGGAGGGGGGATTGGGAGTTGGATTTTTTTCTTTTTTTTTTTTTTCCTCTTAGGTTATCTGACATCCTGCATTTTTCTGTGTAGTTCTTCCTCATGTTTAAATGTGTTTTAGTAAATTCATTACTGTCCCTCCTGTTTTGGTAGCTGCAAGGGGTCTGTCTTCCTCACTCCTCAAAATAATAATTGATTTTGGAAAGAAAGTTCATATTGTTTACTTTATAGCTATCCATTGCATCTACCTTGTCATTCAATGATAAGAGAAATATGAGAAATAAAATGAAAGCAAGAGAATGGTTGGCTCCTTAATCAGTATGCTATTAAACAGCGGAACATAACCCATTCAGTGCCTATTACTGAAACAAAAAATTAAAAAGGGACATAATTAAATATTTAATAAGATACATGTAATGAAATGGAGATCTGGAAAAAAGCTAATGTTATAGCCTAGCATGTTCCAAAATAATCGTAGAAAAAAAGTGAACAGTGTGTTTGCCATAATGGTTATAGAAAGGGATGAAAACTTGCCATTTGTTTCTGACCAGTTGTGTTCATGGAGATTTCTGTCTGTCCATTGGCTGTTACACTGTCAAACTGTAACATGGCCATAGTAACACTTAAGTCCTTTACTATACCAGTTCAAATGACCCAGTCTATAGAGTACTTGGGGTTTTTTCCTCAGTTTTTCCTTCCAAATGAATAAGAGTGTTGTCTTTTCATTTCTGTATTCCTGTTGCTTTCTTTTCTTGAGGACATCTTGAATTGAAGTTTATATTTAAGACATGATTCAGCTTTCAAGTCTCCAAGCTAATTTCTAAGAATGATCATTCTAGGACGGCAATTCCTGTTCCTTTGATTCTATTCCATGTCTTAGAATTTTCCTTCAACTTTATTTTTGGAGTCAGGAAGTCATGTAAGGGTCTCTTCTTATGAAAACACACATTTTTAGTTTCATACAAAACGTCCGAATAACATTAACAGCAGGGTGTATAGATGCTAGGAAAACAAAGAAACTTACAAAATAAACCCTGTGATCTAGTGATTGATGTGCTGATAAGGAAAAAGGATAATGTTTTTTGAATGATTTGTTTAAGAATGAGTTTTAGGGCTTTCTTTGGAATTAGTTTTGGAGGCACTTCTTTTTGCTTCTAACTTGCCAGAGAACAGTACTAACTCTTTTTTCTGGTGGGTTGTGTTTTTTTTTTTTCTGTCTGAAAGAGCAGAAAGAGGCACTTCTATTTATTTATAATCTCTTAAACTGAGATACATAGCTTGGTGTTCTTGGCAGATTGTATAAAAGACCCATATATGAACCAATAAAGAAATGCTCCCAGATTGATTAGGCACTGGATAAGACTTGGGCAGAGGAGAGCTGGCCCAAATCCATTTCAAGTTAGGAGCAGATCTGAGTTATACTTCATCTCTGCCTGCCTTTTCCTGCCTGCAGCTGTAGTCCATTGAAGCTGTTGTCTAGGATACAGGCAGGCTTAGTTCACTCAGTTCATGTCTTAAGTGCAGAAAGAAACATGGTTTGAGGGCTAAAGCACGACTAATGCAGACATCCATGTGGCATTTAACAAGTCACTTATTGTAATCAGAGCTGCCCTTCCCTTACAGGTGGGAAAGTATGTGTATTTAAGAGGCACCTTGAAAATACAGTAATAGAGACCATAACAGTTGAGAGAGACAACAGAATGATACATGCATCTTACAACTACATCCTTCTATATTATGTATTGGTGTTGCAGGTCTGAGAGTGGGGATAAGATCTTCCACTTAATTTGCTTACTTCTCTCAAGTTTAAAACTTCTTCTTCAAGCTTCCCTTCCTATCATACTGGGTAGTCCTAGGAACCAGAGAAGCTACAATCAGTCTCCATGCACTGCCCTGGGCTGCAGGACACAAGCGTCTGGGTCTGTGACCAGCCACCATGAATGAGTGAGAATTAGAAAGCTGTGTGGTTCTTAGGCTGTCATCACTGAGCAGCTTTTCCTGGCAGTAGTGACACAGCCAGCAAGCAAGGAATAGGAAGGTTCATGTTTTTCTTTTCACAGGCTTCTCAAGATTCCTTGGTAGGTGATTATGGCGAGGAAGCAGGAGCCCACCATTTCCCGCTTGCTTCTGCCAAGGAGCATCACTGAGGTTCTGCTAAAACCACTTCCATTAGGAGACCCCTCACTTAAGAAAATGCAATCTCCTATGTCACAGCAACTCATAAAATTACTAGAAGGTGCTACTGCAGGTGATTGATTTGGATATGGGATATTTCCAAAAAGTTGCTGTGTTCAGGCTAGATATGTAGGGGCTTATGCAAGTCAGCCTTTCCCTTCCTCTGATGCAGTAGTTTTCTATGGAATGAAAGTCTCTGGAAAGTGGTGCTCTGCCTCTCAAGAATGGGTGTACAGGAAGGATCTGGTAAGACTTTCTCTCTCTGAGCTACAGAGCTTTAATCAACTTGGTGCACAGGGAAAACTGCAGGGAAAACTCTGTTTATATTGTTTTGCTCCGTTGCTCTAAGGAGTGGCAAGGAAAAAAGAGCAGACAACAAATCCCCAATAATCACAGCTCATAAATTCTTCATCATATGAATGGCCCTTAGGTAGGTACATTTACCCAGGGAGGTATGTGACAGCTTCTAGGCACAAACTGCTGCCCTCTATGCAGCCTACAAATTGTTGTGTACACTAGCTAATACTTTGCTGATGGGCTGGGCTGGTTAACAGGAAAGCACTCTTGACCAAAAACAGGCCATTTTTCTCCTTCAAAGCAGATCTATTTTCTCATCACCACATTTCATAGTAATTCAGTGACACACAGTTTGCAGTGCCAGCATCATTTTCCCTAGCTGTTTGATAACCGTGCTCTGAACTAGAGCTGCAGAGTATCTCATTATTCTGCTCCAAAGGTAGGAGAGGAGGGGTAGATGTGAAGAAAAACATCTGTTCCTGAGCATGTCATAAGTAAGGTTATACTGCCAACTGCAGTATAGTATCCCGGATACCGCAGTTAGTATCCCTGCAGCAGCAAGTGTAGGAGAAGAATGAAATGAGATGAAAGAAAAACCAAGATGGGACTTTTTTTTCTGGAGCACTGAGTTTAACCTGAGTTTAATATCACTTGAATTTAAAATATTCAGGAGCTACTGCTTGCTAATCCATTTGTAAACTTGGATGAAAGCTCCTATTGGTCATTTTTGGAGTGTTTGCAACAGTCAGAAAGAGTTAAGACTGGAGAAGTCTCTCCTCATGTTTGTTCCCCAGTGCCTCAGGAAGGAGACCCATTGACTCACGTGTCAATGAGGGAAGTCAGACTATTTTGAAATGTTATGAAAGCAGCATCTGAGGTGAGCTGCACTGCTGTGAGAGGCTGAAATGTCCTTCCAAGCAGCGCAGGTACCTAAAGCATGGAGAAAACTGCAGAGATGTCTTACAAAGACACATGAGCTTTCTTGTGAATCAGCTTTCTTAGCACAAAATCTGGAGTTTGGGGTTTGTTCTTTGTGCTGCTGCTTGTTCTTTCTGTTGTGATCTGGTCATCCAGTCCCAGCTATGCAGAAGTAGCAGGTCAAGAGAGGTCTTGGGGAAAAGACTGACAGGATAGCACTGCCATCAGCTGGCACTGCTGACAGGTCCCTGGCAGGGACCAACAAATCTTGAGACAGAGAAAATCAATAGGCACTGCTGAAATGTTTGGCTTTTGCCTTTTTGTCTCTTGTTTCTCACCATTTTCTCTGGGGTACAGGTCTGGCCTTAACCTGCTAGCTATGAAAATCCAGGGGAGTGCTTAGATGTGACACCAGGTCTCTCCAGCTTCTCTGCATATCTCACATTTAATTTAAGATTAATTTCTAATGGGAATATTTGACATAACATTTTCAGCTGGCAGAGCATTTGCCCACCACATACTGCGTCTTGCTTTCTGGAAGGTAGTACCACAAGAGAGCCTGAAAATTACTTTCTTGTAATGGGGACTGCCTTCTCTTCACTAGGTTTGCATTGATTTTTCTATCATTTTCAGCCATGAGTTAGAGGACATTTTATTCTCCACTCCAGCATCTGAAAAGGTAAAGTAGCCTGCCTGTGGTATTGTAGTGACTATTTCAGCATGGCTAGAGTTAGTGGAAAAAAAGTATTTCAAAGGATGACTTTGTTTTTCAGCTGCCTTTTTTAAAAACACAAAAAAATATAATAAATTATAAAAGGAAGATTAGGGAAAATGTGGGCACTCTGTGAAAGGAAATGGGAGACTTTAAACTCAAGCAGGGTAATTTTAGGCCAGATATAAGGGAGAAATTCTTCAGCACGAGGGTCGTGAGGCACTGGAACAGGTTTCTCAGAGAAACTGAATGCCCCATCCCTGGAAGTGTTCAAGGCCAGGCCAGACTGGGCTTTGAGTAACCTGGTTGAAAGATGCCCCTGCCCATGGCAGGGGGGTTGGAACTAGGGAATCTTTAAGGTCCCTTCTAACCCAAACCATTCTATGACTGTGATAGACACACCAGTGCCCTTTATTTGTGGGATTGTACAGCAAAGCAGCAGTGCAATGAGGACAGAACAAACCTATCCAGGAAAACACAAGCTTGGGTGAAAACTTGATATTGCTCAGCCTTTGGTTATTTGACTTGAGGAAATTTTGTGTCATGAGATGCATTATGTTTCGACGGCTAACGTGACACAAATATTCAGGGTGAGTGAGAGCAGAAGAGAAGCTAATGAGTGTTTTAATGAATACTACATGAAGTAACTTACAGATTTGGCTATGAGAGAGGGAATGTCGCATTTTGGGATCACTGGTTCAGCCTCTGCTAAGACTAGCAGTAACCCTGGTATCCTTATTTGCTCTTTGCATATTTCTCACAGAGAGGGAGGAAGAGATTTTTCTAGGTGCCTTTTCTCTCTTTCCTGGAGGCAGACTCTGTTGGGAACCTAAGGACGTGGGTAGGGTTGGCCATTACTCCCACTGCTAAGGTAGGATGTGGATAGGATGTGTTACTCCTTCATTTAAGCATGCATACCTGAGTCCCTTCACAGCTGTTTTTCCTCCCTTCATCTACTTTCTTTTACAGCAAAAACAAATGAGAGTTACTTTCTATTGCTAAGACAGGAAGGTGGATATATAGTTGTTTAGTATAGCTGAGGGATTCAGGAGTGAGTAAGGGTGCTTTTTGCAAAATGATATTCAGCAGGTCCAGAACATTAGTGTTTTCATAACACCTGTTAGAGTATTTAAGATGGAAAGTCTTTCAGCAAATGAGATGAGTTTTTTTCAAAAGGTCTCTTTTGATTTTTAAAGCTTTTGGAAAACTCCTGAGACATGAGTCCAGAAGGCTGCCCATTTAATAAATGAGAGATCAAATTTTGTTTAATATTGTCTGTTTCAGAGGAGATGCTCCTGGCAGATGCTGTTTATTGAAACAAAAGCTTGATGGGTTTTGCTAATGATGGTGTACCCTACAAAATATTTATGTTCTGGGAATTCTCTGAGTTGTGATCTTTTGGTAGGAGTTTTTATTGATGGAGTCTAGTACCCCATTATGGCAAATTTATTCTTTCTTTTGAGTTATATATATTAAACCTTTTCTCTGTCATTAGTTTTCCTGTCTTCAAAATGAGAATTAGCATTACAGGGTATTATGGTATGGGTGAAAAGATGAATCGTTACTCTTTAGGAAGGTAATTAACCTCCAAAGACAGCTGCCAGAGAGCTGCCATTATAACATGAGCTGCACTCTTTTTCAGTTTTAGACTTTAGCTGGCCTCCTCCAGCCCTCAGCAATGTGTTGTTTATCAGCACAGTTCAGTGAAAGCAGGAAGATAGATACCTTCAGCACAACACCTTCAAGAAGCAGGGTGACAAATTTTGGGTACACCCTGTGCTTTCCTCTCTCCCCGTCAGGATGAACAGCAGGGCTGTGACCTTGGCAGTCCACCTGAGCAAGTGTTGGCAACATGTAGTGATGCTGATTAATTATGGTTGCTCAGTGTGGGCGAAGGGGGGCTGCTCATGAACTCAAGACCGTGTAAAGGAAATGGGAGACCCTTAGGACAGGGCACTTAGACAAGACCTGCTGGTCTGTGAGTGAAGGACAGCTTTACAGAAGGCATGTTGACTTTGTGGGAGACAGAGAAAGAGCATCTCTCTTCCTGGCAGTTCAGGTTTGAATCCTGGTGTGAATGTACTGTAGCACTGAGAGAGAAATATTTACCCTGTCTACAGGCAGTTGTGTGCTAGTAAACAAGAAACATTGTTCCAAACAGAGATGATTAACAGTGACAGAAAAATTTAGGAACTGGGTAGAAAGCTTTATTCTACCTTGATCACAACTACCCATTATGTCAGCAGGTTCTGATTTTTTCAGACTAATGGTAGGTGTACACTCGTATGAACATGCAATCGTGCACTGATCTTACCCTCGAGGGACCATGGATTTATCTCTAATGCTGTCAGATTTATTTACAAAAGATAGAGTACCCTTACAAATGCTCCATTGTGTTCTGTTATTTGGAGCATAGTGAAATCTTGTCCCAATGGACAATGCAAAATGGAAGGAGCTTTTTAAGGCTTTGCCCTCCCAAATCAAATGGCTTTTAATTGAAATCATTGAAGAATTTCTATCAGCATACATGGAAAAAGGAAAACATAGTCTTTTCAGATTTCAAACAGAATGCCCTGTAAAGAATGTACATTTTGTTGCAATGCTGGAGAAGTGCTCAATGTTGTGCAACAATGATAACAATAAGAATTAATTTGGGGGGTCTCTTGTTGCTGCTGTTGTAATGCATGTTCTCCTATTATGACAGTTTGGGTCTCTGTCATCCTTCAGTGACCTAACTGTAGTTTAGCTTTTCCATTAAAAAAGACAGAAAGATGATGGAGATGATCAAGAGACATCTGAAATAGGAAAGGCTTTGTCATGCTCCCTGGATGTCTACCTGACAATTAGAAAATGTTCCTGATTTTTTTCCTAGATACTTCTGTATCCTTAATACTTTTTTGTGTTATTATATACCTGGGTTTGTGTATACAACCCCACTCTGGAAAGAATGCTCTTGCTAGGGCAGATTTCTTAAAACTTTGAGGAGTTTCTTCCTCCTCTTACATGTCTGTTGCAGCATGTGTATGCAGACATGGTGCCACAGCTGTACATCCCTTTGCTTTCTCCATCCATAATGTTGTTGGATTTTTGTACATATGGGCATGTGAATATCTGTTTGCAGAAAAAGCAAGATTTCTTTTACAAATATCTCTGTTCGCATAAGAAGCAGTATTTTTCTCACCAGATAGCGAGCTCTCTTTAAAGCTGGGCTCTTCAGTAAGTTATCCAAATGCCACAGAATTAAACTCCAGTTAGTGTACAGACACTAGAAATGCATCTCAGCAGTGCTTCCAGGTATGGGTAATTGCTGCTGCATTAATGCAATTGTTTTCAAACTCTGTTAGTGATTTTTATTTTACTGTTTATATTGCATTTCAAGCATGAAACGATGCATCTCCTGAAGTGCAGTGCTCGTTTGGATCTATGGATTCCAGGCTCTCACAGTCAGTGAGAGTGTCTGCACTGATCTTGGCAGGCTCTGGACAAGATCATTCAGGCATTCTCCTCAGGTTCTTGTTCCATTCCAGGTAGTAAGTAGATTTCAGGTATACATCCTTACATCCCTATGCAATCCTTGAGTGGTAGCAAGGCTGTATAAACAACTGCCCTGTGTCAGAACAGTGCTTTCCTAGAGCTTTGAGAGTTTTTGCAGGAGAAGCATTTCCTCCCAACAAACACTATTGTACCTCCTGACAAATGAGTCTAGTAAAAGAATTGTGAATTTGTGTGGGTTTGTTCCTCTTTGCTGCCTCTGCTGCTTGAAGTATTCTCAGGAAGGTCAACTGACCTTTATCGAGCCCTGGCCATTGGCAAGATGATGTTCATAATGAACGTACTTCAAGCAGCCAGTGCTTCAGCATGAGTGTTTTAACATCTGACCCCATCAGTACAAATAGGGCAAGACACAGAAGATACTTGACCTCTTTTCCTGGAGGAGAGCAGCTTCCAAGTGTTGTACCACATAGGGCATAAAATATTATATATGTATGATCTAGCTAGAAGAATAATGGGTCCAATCCTTCATTTAGTGGAACACAAAACTTCTTGCACCTTGTTTAGTTTTTTTCACTGTACATATGACCTGTATTGATGTCTGGGCAGATGCAAAGGTTACTAATCTTGTGGTATTGTCTAGGTTTGCTATGATCTCACTTGCATTAGCCTCTAAAGAAGAAGTACTTCAATTAAATCATAAATATATGGCATAGTAAAATGAAAGCAAATAGCAGGCTTGGAGCTGTAACACCTACTTTTCACTTCCCATGAAACTGGACATAACATCATTTGCTCCACATTGACCAATTTTTAATAACACCTTGTGATTCCTGCATATCATGATAGAAATGTCTTCCCAGTTAAATAGTGATGAAATATTTAAGGCAGAGTATACACCTTATGATGAGAATTGATTGAAAGGTGGCAACGTGCTAGTCTAGGCCTTGAGTAAATACAGTCAGGCATAGGGTAAATCAAGTGCTTCCTCAGTACACTTACATATTTTAATCCATTACTGTTTTCTTAAACTGAAGAAAATGACCCATGTTAAGCCAAGCATAATAGAAACATGTTGCTGAAGTAACCCTTTGTCCACCTTAGGGGTTTTTACATGCACTGTCAGGCCAGCCAAATACAGAGTGTGCCAAGGACATATATTGACGGGAAATCACAGTTCTTCACTGTGGTTGAGATAACAAAAATGGGGAGATGCCCTCTGAAGGGGAAAGGCTCATGCATCAGCCACTGCCTTGTAATTTTTGTTTGCACATGTATTGAGTATAACACTTTACTTTCTTAGTAATAGCATGGCTTTCTGTTCATTGTGAGTGGTATTTATTGCACACTCTTTGAGGTTTTCATGTTTGATTGTCTCCTTGGGGAGAAACAGTTGAGGTTTTGAGATGGACTAGGTTTTTGGTTTAGCATCATCTAACATCTTTTAAAGGAATTAGATCTTTCTCTTTGAACATTGAAACTGGGATCTTATGATGTATCATTTATATATGGAGAGATCAGCCATACCCACTCAAGTATCCCTATTTTCCCATTTGTACAGTACATCCAAATGTACTTCTGTGTCATGCTATATTCATAACTGACCTAAAATTAACTTGAGCTTTTGCTGTTGCACATTGTTACTGAGTTTAATAGCAGAAAGTCATCTGCATTGATTGGTTGGGATTAAAGCTCTCCAACTTCCCTTCCCCACTCCCTGGTTCAACCAGCTTTTTGCAGCTATCCTGTGACACTGGGTGGCACTTGAGTTTGCTTCTATCAGTGATCCTGAAGGCTGAATTAAAATCACTCTATATGGGATTTCACTTTGTTTGAAAACAGAAACAGTGTGGCCTCCTCTGTGCAGAAGGTGTTGTTAAGAGATACATCTCTTTTCTAAGACTATTAGTTCTGTAACTCCCATCTGGGGTTTCACTTGTACCCTGCTGCTATGCAGCTGTTACACAGCTAAGTGCTGTGCCCGGAGGGTAAGGACCAAGACAGCCCATGAGCAGATGTGGTCCCTGGGAGAAGGGAAGAGGAAAACAGCAATGCACCGGAACTGGGAACTCTGAAGAAGTGAGATTCTTTTCATTTCTTCACCAAGATGGTACTTGGAGTTTACTGAGGCACTTGTCCTACAAATAAACCAAGGTTAAATGCTTTAGGCAAGAGATAGAAATAAATAATTGAGCTTAAAACTTACTAGGACACCTACACTTCTTTGACTAAAGAGTAACTTTCAAATAAAGATGTTATATGCTTCCTGTAAGGCAGCCATTATGTCAAACATAGGAGGGAGGGTAAAGCCAGACAAATGGTACAGTAACAGTGGAAACTAATCAAATAAATAGGGAAAAGTAGAATTTAATGAGGAAAAAGTCACAGCAAATATGTTGGGAATAGATCTACAGTAAATTGTCACGCACTAGGTGCTGTCCTTGTCCCAGTGATCACAAGTGTATGTTATGTGGATTACCCAGTTGCTAAAGGAGGCTTCCATTTCAAAACCCTAATCAAAATCTGTGCCCTTCAGATTGGTTTGGATGCAAACCAAAAGTGCCAAGTGTTATTTCTGTTCTGATAGGCCAAGATAAAGTTTGAAATTCAAACCCTGCAGATTTCAAAGGTGTGATCATATCTGAGGCATTTGTTTCTTGTCTGCTTTAAGCTGTTCAGTCTCTGTTTCATGTGAGCAGGCTTGACCCAGGCTCTGAGTCACTGGGCAGCCATGCTGTTGCACTAGCAGAGCACCTAATTTAAAATTATACTTCCAACTGAGTTTCTCACAGCATCTAGTGAGCTGCAAGACCTTGCCTGTGTTCACCTGAAAAGGACTAGCTGAACATACTCTGATTTCCTTTTGAGTGATAGTCATCTTTACACTATTGGAGACATCTCCATCTCTGTTAATGCACAAACTACAGCCTGTTCTGCATTCCAGGTCTATGGAACTTAATTCTCTACTAACTATTCTTCTGTCTCAGCAGCACTGCTGTGATTTGGGTGTGTTGTGGCTTTGGTGGGGGTGAATTTGCTCTGGAGGCCTGTGAATTTTTCTTCTTTGCGTAGGAGTCGAGTGGCTCCTCATGTGAGGGCACAATAAGCCTTTTGGTAGTGATTGTATACTAACATTTGATCATTACATGCAATTGTTCTATATAATTTTAAGAACCGTTAGGCTTCTAGATACTCCCTTCAATGACCAAAGAATACACAAGAAAAGTAACACTTGGAATGCTTTCTCATACTCAGAAACTTATGAGCAGTTATTTTTTCTTCCTAGTTCGTGCTCAACCTGAATTAGAGATTTTATTTATACTTGTAATGTTATTACTAGTAGCTAAATTATAGAAGTCTACGTTTTCTTCTGTACCTCAGATCTAGATAAATGCAAAATCAGAAGCTACTTGAACTCATTTGAGATTAAATAAAAGAAAAATGAGAGAGAAGCCTGAGGAAGTGGAAGTATTTCAGGGTGTTATCACATATTGCCAGAGCACTTAGATTCCAAGGTGATACATATCAAAAAATGCCAAAGACAGATGTATTTGACATTATCTCACCCTCTAAATGCCTGGTAAAATTACAAAAAAAATCCTGAAACAATAGACAAAAGGGTTTTTTTCTTCTTTCTATACCTTCACCTGTGACAGTTACCCTTAAGAAAGCCTGTCACATCTTTTGATAAAAGGTCCATCTTCAGTTTTAAACGGGAGCTATCTATGCTGAAGCATACATTCAAAAGCACTTTCTATAAACAGTCTCTCAGGAGCCTTTAGCTCCCTGCTAATATAGCAACAACAGCTCCTGAGTCAAGCTGTCCTTGTTGGAGGTGGCAGGTAGGAAGCCTGGCAGAGGCTGCATTTCCCATGCACGGTTCTGAGCCCAGCTCTGTGCTGCTTTGGCCCCTGGCAAGTCATTTCTTTTTATCCCGTGTGGGCACAAAAGTAGATTGTTTCATTTACACCCCCCGGGGGAGTTCATAGCCCTTCTGCACAGGCAAAAACGATTCAAGCCTGCGAGGAGTCAGGCACCAATTCCTCTTCTCTCCTTGAAAATCCGGGGCAGCACTGCAGAGGTAAATGAAGCTGCACTCTGCTCTCACAAGTAATTTTAGCGACATGTCAGATAAATTTATGTGTCTCAGAAGAAAAAGATGGAAGAGCTTAGGCCAGTTCCTCAGCAGGTGTAGCAGGGTGCAATGCCTTGCACTCTCAGGGAACTGTGTCCCTTTACTCCATCTGAGAATCTGTCCCCAAGTCTGCTGTTCCCTGCCTCTGCAGTGGCAGCTGTGGGAGTTTGGGTGAGACAGAAGCCTACAATGAGCCCAAGGCTGTTTTCCCCCAGCCACTTCTTTTAGCATAAACTGTCATCAAGTATACCTGCTTGCAGAAAATGCACTTTGTTCAGTGGTGAAAACTCCCTGAATTCTGCTGAAGGACACTTTCTCTCTACCCCACATGCACTGTGTCCAGTAGAGATTGATTAATAATAATAATTTAAAAAATTAAAAAAAGAGCCATTCAGAGTGAATTTACTAAATTGTTGAGCCAGGAGGGAACTAAAAGGTCTGCATCATGCTGTTTGCTTTTCTGCGTTGAAGGATCTCACCGGATCTGCAGCACAGGAGAAAGGCAGTGAGGGACAGAGGCGTGTATGTGAGCATGAGGGAACAAGGATCTCTGTGTGGCTGCAGGCTGCACGATATGAGGAGAAACAGTGAGTAGCAAGAAGCTTTCTTTTGAGACAGAAATACTTTAAAACAATTTTTCTGAAAGGGGATGTCTACTATAGACTTGGCAGGGGAGGGGGTGGGGAACACAAAAAAAAAAAGCCTGACAACAATAGAGCCTGCTGCAGTGGTGAACTCGATGGTGCCACCCAGAGTATCTTTTGGCATAATATATGACGCTCTGCGTGGATCTGGAAACTGAGAAGATTAAAGCAGATGATCTTTCTGCATGTAAAGCAGCCAGAGACAGCATGATGGATCATTACTGAATACATTCCTGGCCATGCATAATTGTATTCTGATCTTCCTTGTTGAAATACTATCAGCTTCTCTCTCCCAAGCTGGGATCACTTGTATTGGAAGCATGCTACTGCCAGCTATAGTAAAACATTAAAATGGCATCAAAACATCCTACAGCAGAGCAGCAAGATGAATCAGATAACTGGCTATATGTAGGGTCTGGAAAATAAGTGCCTGTTTGGATTTTGATAGGCATGTGCTTTGTTTCTCTTTAACGCTTTGCGGTTATTTCTGCATTGTCTGATTATCTCTTTGCATGCAAAGTACAAAACAACAGAGAGGGATTGTTTTGTCATTTAGTTTCCTTTAATTTCTATTTGACATTTGATCAGATAAATATTGTGCAGTGTATTTACTGAATAAGGGTTAAATAATCCTTAACACATAGTGTATGGCTATGTAATACAAAGATTTTGTGAACAATACAGAAGCAAAAAAAAAAATATCTCTTGCTTACAAATGAAAATCAAAATTGGAATCAAAGGGACTGTGTGTGCTGGGAGTTTTGGCTGCTCTGAGATACAATTGCTGAGGGACAGACAGGTGGTCTTGGTCTGCACAGTTGAGCTGCAGGTCTCTTGGAGACAATATTTTTGGTGACATCGTTTGTACTGCTGCCCTCTGCATTGCTTAGAGGAGATTTATTGCTGGCTTGTCAGTGTGGATCATTACCTGCCTTTACATCTGTGGGGTGTCAGCTACTTCAAATAATCTATAATTTATCCCCTGCATTAAACAACTCTTAACTGCACATGGTTCCTATGAATACTTAGGTGCCTTTCACTTCTTAATAAATTCAAGTGAGGAATGCAGAAACTGGCAAAAAATGTCTTCCTCTCTCTTCCATTCCCTAGCTCAGAGAAGAAAAACTGGAAATTTGATGAAAGATTTAAACCAAACTTATGTTCAGATTTTTTTTTCCTCAGAAATAAATAGTGAGAGACATTTTGAAGCCAGGTTTAAAATGGAGATATTACTCCTTCACTTAAATCCCTGAAGCATTTCAACAGTCTTTATTTGAACAACTATCATATTGGTAATTACTCTTGAGATATATATATATAAGTGTAGATATATCCACAGTCTTTAATTTATATTCAGCATCACTGTTAGTCCTTAATATTGGACTGTGCTAATTAAGTTGCAATGAACAAATACACATCATTTTCTTTCCAAGATTTTTCATCTAGAAATGTGAGATTTTAATCTATATTATGACGTTATTTCTCTATTTACATAGTGTTACTGAGCCCTTTGGGTATAACCTTCAAGATTATTGATGCTTTTTATTTTCAACATTTTAATTTCTGTCCTTAAAAAGAGATGTCAACAGGTGAAAAGTGTACTTTAATGCCTTATTATGCTGCTCAGCTCCATCTCTAACACTATGAATATTTGTCATTTATTCAAAATTAAAGAATTCATGCCATAAATATACCTCATGGTATTTTCTATGTGATAAATAAATGATACAAATAATACATTTTTTGCTTTCAGAGTTATAAATACGTTTTAGTTTGGATCAGCATATAGCTAGTATAGGCATATGGTTTTTTCAATGCTTTCATTTTTTTCTTTAAGATGTCTGGAATTGTCCAATTCCAATTTGCACAGGACTCAACACAAAATAACATGTTAATGGAAAGCAACTGATGGCCTCTAGATAGGTAAAGCTCAGATTTTTCTGACCTCAAAATATTTGCTTGTCATATTAGTCATGGGGAAGAGAACTATTTGTCTCAGCTCTTGTTTTGGCTCCTATTTCTCTGAGCTGACCAGTGAGGCACACAGAGCTCTGCTCTGTCCTAGAACTGCACTGAAATATGTTTGGAGTTGCTGGAAGCTTCATGGCATGAATTATTGCCATCCTGAGCAGTGGCCTGGCCATGGCAAACCTTTGGCTTTGCTCAGCCTGGAAGCCAGGCCCTGAAGAATAACTGCAGGTAGTTTTCATGGAACAGGTTTTCCACAGTTGCTCTTCATATTTTGCCTGGGCAAGACCATGTCATGTCAGGAGAGGCCAACCTCTGGTCCTTCACTGCAGCTGCACCTTTCTAGTAAACAGCAAGTTGGTATCTCCTTGCTGAGGAGAGTCAGCCTAGTAAGCATAACTTATTAAAAGAAAATCTTCCAGTGGGACTAATTGTATCTGTGAAGTCAAGTATCTGTGATGGTTGTTCTTTTTGAAATCAATCATCATCCCTAAAAGGATTCTGAAATGCAGTCACTGGATGAGCAGTTCTGTGTTTCCATTTGCAGCCCCCACAGGGGCTAACACCAAAAACAACTCCATGTTCCATAGCCTGAAGGCTACCTGTATTGACTCTTGGTAAAAATATATGGATGTATGTGACTTCTCTGTAGTTGCAACTGTTGTCCTGCCTCTGGGTTACTAGTAGTGGAGAGCAGCTTCTCTTTTAGGAATTGTGCACTCTGCTCCTGCAGCTGAGAGAAGCTGGGGAGGGGTGGCAGCAAAATATACTAGAGTTCACATCAGACCCCCAAAGTCATGGGGAGGCCCTGAAGTATACCAGGAGTTCAGAAAGCCTGTAAAGGGGTCAAGAGCCATGACAGCAATGTCTGTGTTGAGAGGGCAGGAGAGAAGCATAAGGAGAGTGTGTGTGTTTCCATCTGAGAGGGTTCAGGACAGATGGGTGAACTTTGTGGTTCTCTTTCCATCCCCTGCTATGTGCATGTTCCCCCTACATTGGTTTAGAGCAGTTGCAAGGAGGAACTTCAGACATGGGGGAAGAATGTAAATGTAAACCTGCTCTGTTTAGAAATTACTGCATTTGCTTCTGATGGCAGCATCCCACTGATGCTTCCCTGGGCCATTTAACTTTCTAAAAGCAGTCCTGAATGTGTACCCTGGTGGACTGCATGCAGAGAGTATCCTAAAAAGTCACAACTTACTGATCTGACAATGTGATGTTGTGTTTAGGCAGGTTGTTGTTCCATTTCTTAGCAATGCAGGAGGTATCTAGTGCTAGCAACAGCAAGTTTCTCTTTGATGTCCTTAAATTTTAAGTGTTAACATAATTGCTGAGGATTGCACAGGACATCTCTGAGAGCCTGCAGAGTACTGTCCTAAGCTGTTCACGGAGGAAAGTAGGAAAAAATGTGCAGGACTCTAAAACAACCTCAAAGCAGTGATGAAATTCTCTGCACCCTTCAGTTCAGATTCAGAGGTCTCTGTGCAGGCAGAGAGCATTCTCCAATGTTAGCTTGCGTTCTCCGAAGTTTACCATTAGCAACATGCATAGATAAATTGAGATTTCTGTCCACTTTGTACACTGACCGGATTTCAGGAAGATTCAGAAAGATTTTAGGTTTAACACTGGAGAATGATAATAGAGCTACACTATAGTTTTCAACTATGATTTCTACAAGAGGACAGCATCTGCCACAGCTGTTAGAAGACTGACTGACTTTTGTGCTTAATGGAAGCCATCAATGAGACTCCTTTTGTTGCAGAAGTGTTTACCTCTAATTATTATAGATAAGTCATAAGAAAGTATTTCTGGCAGCACATAAACCTCAGTCAGAGGGGAATAAATTGTAGCTACCTGAAAGCCAAACTCAATTTCCAGTTTTAGTGCAAGTGGAAAACTCTCAACTTCTCGACTGAGGGATTTTCATGCCCCTAAAATGTTTTCCTTTGGGACTTGTGGGTTTTTCGTTGTTTTTTCTTCTTCTATGTCATCTACCTCTTAGGCATAGTCCATTCTTCCTCTAGAGAATTTTTTAAGACAAGGCACTGAAGAATTAGTTCATGCAAGTCGTCCCTGAGCACAACCAAAAAGCCTTGAAAATGATGAAATGGGTTTGTGTAATCTGTGAATGCATTGATATTTATCCATATTATCCTTCACATTTTCAATTCAAGCAGCACATAATTTATCACCACTGTAGTCAAATGCTGCATGTAATTGTGTTTAGCAGAAAGCTTGGTGGGAGAGAGGGGAGAACAGAAGCGGGGAGATAAACATTCGCTTTTTCCCAGGAGAAGTGCAGAGCAGCCCTGGCTTTGAATTTGGTGGCCATCTACTCCTTTCAAGTACTCCCATGGCACTATATTGCAAAAGTGGATCAGGATATCAAACGTAAGAATGTAGTTCAGCAAGGGCAACACAGGTAAATGTCTTACTGGAACAATGCAGAGCACGAGACTGGAGATATTTTGAGGGTTTGCCAAGAGGAAGGGTTGCATAGCAGCCCCACTGCTCATTGCTATCACTCTGAAAATTAAGTCACTTGTATATGGGATGTCAGAGCCACTGCAGTGGTCTCCTTTTAGTATCAATACTATTCTACTTTTGAAATACTTTAGGCTTTTAGCCTCCTTCAAGAAAACATGGATACAACATGGTTAACAGATGGCACCACCTAGACTGGGGAAGTCAGCTACAAAAAATGCTATTGTCACGCTTTAATTTCTATAGGAGAATATGAACTTGTCTGTGTTCCCTGGCTGTACTGTATTCAACAGCCATGGAGTCCCAGCAGAAGACCTGCCAATCGTATCCCTTAATGTGTACAGATGCTAATTAATCACATAGTTAGGGAACACACTTATAAAGGATGGCTATAAAGAAAATGCAAAGGAGACAACCTGCAGATAAGGACCTCCATTTTATTCCCCAAGTTAAGGCTGTTGCAGCCGGTGTGATAACAGGTTCTTCTGTGGCTTCTCCATTTCTCATCATAAACTCTGGTGTGTTGACTTCTGACAGAACAGTCCTTTGGAAAGTTGTTCTTGTTTATGTCTCTGTCAAAGACACATGGGTGCATTTTCACGAAGCTTCTTCGCTTCTCTTAGACCTAAAAAATGGATTTGCTTCTTGCTGTTATCTCGCACTCTGGGGGAGCTGCAGCGCAGGGAGCATGTTGTGAAGTGACAGACACCTAGATGGATTTCACTGCACCTAGTAGACCTGGTTAGGAGACAACCCTTCTGTAATTTTCATTTTCCTACTCACAGAGCAGCACTGAAGTACGCTGCCATTGGAAGGAACAGGCTCAGTGCCTGCAATGTGGGGCAGCCTAAATGTAATAGGGAAAGAAACCGGTTTTTCTTGTCTATTCTTGTGATCAGGAATGGAAATCTGTGAACTGCAATGAAACACTGTATCTCCCAAGGTGCTTAGCTTGTGGGAAAAATGAATGTTGGTACCTGGAACATCAGCACCATATAAACTTTCACAGTAAGCCTAGTCTTTTGGTGTGATGTATTTAAAAAGAGGAGTTTTCTTTAGTCTGGTTTGTTTCACCATGGAAGAATGCTAGTCCTTCTTTGTGGAGCAGTGCTTTGGTATTACTCCATTGTCAGAAACCTGTAGGGTTTTGCCTTTTCCCCTGTCGAATGCTGAGTCCGTACTGGCTGTCATTGCCTACTTAAATAGGATGAAACAAGGCAAGGACCCAGCCAGTCATGGGTATAGGAAGGCTGGACCAGAGAGCCCCCTCGAGGTACATCCAGCAACAAACACCACCTCCTACCAACTACATATCTCTCAACCAGCCTGGTAGTGAAAGGCTTTTCCTGCTGTGATGAAACTGTGCCCCATGCACTGACTGTGAATGAGAAGACTGGTGCTGTAGCTCTATACTTGAAAAAGAAAAAAGCAAAATAGTACATGGTCTGCTCTGGTGTATCCACCATTTGGGAATATTAACATTGAGAAGTGCCTGTCTTAGGCAGAAGAGGGGATGTGAAAGATTTGAGCAAAAATGGTCACTGGACTGGTAGTTTGATGTGAGCCCTCACTGTGCCAGAAGAGTGGTTTATCCCCTGTTAATAGATTAGCAGAAATGTCTGTGCCTCTCTAGGATATTAACAGCAGTTTGCCTCTGTTTATTTACATAAATAGATTAAGCTTTAGCTGTGCTCTTAACAGACAAATTTTCTTTGCTTTTTTTTATTATTATTTTTTGAATAATCATCAGACATTCTCATCAGTCTTGTCCTACAAGCAAAGCTTTGAGAAAACCCTAAAGAGCTGACTGAACAGTTGCTGTTCTTTCAGCATCTGTAGCTGTTTAATATTTTGCTTGCCTGTCTCTTCAGGTACACAGGGGAGAAAAAGCTGCTCTCTCCAGTCTGTATCAAGACAAGCAGAACTTGAGCAACTGGGGAGAGAGGACAAACTGCCACAGCAATGCCAAAATTTCTGGCTCACGTTCTTGATCTCTGCTGTTCGTGTGTCAAAAATTGGAAGTGTAACTGGGTGAATAATCCTCAGGCCGTAAAATATATAAGTGTTTAGGTTTCAGCCAGCTCTTTCCTGGGGATTTTGTGGGTCCAGTTTTACTTCTTCCTTCCATTTGACATAGAAATCATGTAATTTGTGCAGTCCTGGAGGCGAGAAACCAGGTAGTGCTTTTTATTATTGCTATTTTATTTATTAATTTATTTAACTGCTGTGGTGACCTGTTACCCTCCTTATAGGATCAGAATTTTATAAATATTTAAAGCAAACTGACACTTGAAGGAGCTTCATATATAGTTCTAGAGACTTTATACTTACTACCCAAAAGTTGAATGGACTTATATTTGTTAAAACAAAAAAAAATCCTGATACTGTCTGTTGTAATATGAACACCTGCTGTGGTGAGGTCAAACATCAATGACCTCAGTGACAGAGGTTTCTTTAAGCAATTTTGCAAGTAGTGAATGTTTCTCTCATGGACCAATTGATTTTTGTGTTAAGTTTCTCTTTAAGAACCTCATCTGAAGTCAGACTGCTATAGTGCCACTACAGATCTTGTCTCACAAGCTGAATCCTGTGTTGGACTTAGTATCTCCTCTTACTTTTAGGCTAATACTTACCTCCTGGCAAACTCTTCAGGCACAACCACCAATGGATTCAAGAGGTATTTCATGCTTGAGCCAGGAATTTATTTATTTCACTTCTGTGGATTGAGAGTGGAAAGATGGAGAAGGTAGCTGTAGTATCGGGTAGTGACAGCATGGCTTGCTGTTATGTACTGAGAATTATATTGAAACCATATACCTTAGTATTTTTATACATCTGAATCCTGTGCAAGAACTTACTCCTTAGTTTGCTCAAAATATGGCTGTCCTTCTGTGGTGAAACTATATCAGGATGAAAATTAATCTCCCTTGGACTGTGGTGAGAAGAGTTAGCTGTGTTTGGAGTGTGTTTTGGGTTTTTTTTGGCACAGATTTGCGTACCTGAATTGAGATCCTGGTGATGCTATAGGCATTTTTGGGATTTTGCAGAAATATCTTAATATTCATGACCTACGAATAACATGTTATTAATATATGTTTTGCTCTCCCTCATTCTCCTTACAATGTAAACATGTAGAAGCTTGTCATTAATTCTTCAGGGCCAGTAACCTGGATTAAGCCTTGCAGAAGTTGCTGCCATATATGGCAATAAAGCATCAGAATGATATCTGGCTGTGGTCTTAAGTATAAAAGCATTATCAGCTCTTGAAGTCTGTGCTACAAGTTATTTCCATGAGGTGGTAAATGCTGCCTACTTTTATTTCTCCTTGTGTAGAAAGAAGTAATAATAAGAACAATGGTTTGAGGATAGCAGGTAAAGTTCCTTGAAAATATTTTTTACCTAAGTCAGTGGCTTCTCTGCAGTAATCAGACACTGCTTAGTTGCTTTCAGTTTGTGGGGATATTATTACTATTATTATTATTAGTGTTGGTTTGGTGATTTTTTTTTCTTAAATTTATTTGTTTTGTTTTGTTTTGTTTTTAAATCACAACTTTTCATCCCTAGTTCCACCACCACCTCCCATTCTCTCAGTAGTGGGTCAGAATTTGCTGCAGTGCATTCTGATAGCCTTAGTACTTGTCTTTTAAATAAGTTCTGTGGATAAACAGAGACTTTGAAAAGATGACAAAATCCAAAGAGGATGAAAAATCATTCTAGTTTTCCCTAGGGAAATAATATCCTTGATATAGAGTCTGTGATACTTAGCTTTACTCCTGTATTATTTTTGTGCTGTCTTTTTTCCCCTTCTCAAAAAGACACAAGGATCTCACCAGGTACAATATCAGCACACAAACCACAAAGGACCCTAAAATGTATCCCGCTATGTGCCAGGACAGCAGAGTAAAATACTGCAGCTTTCTATGAGAGACCATTTTGTACCACTGGATTACAAGAGAGTGTCACATATAAAATTTACTCCTGTTTTCTGACCTAGAAAGACAGATGAATAATGTAAGATTGTCACAAAAAAGAAAACCAGCTCAAGATATATTCTTTAAAAGAACCAAATTCTATTAATTCCTTCCTCTCCTAGTTCCTTCTTCTTGACCAGCTTCATAGCAATTACTTCTAAATTTCAAGTTTGCATTTCTGCCAACTTGGCATGCCATATAGAAACAAAGCTTTTCAATAATATATGTGCTGTGCCTGCTCTGAAAGCATGCTGTGAAAGCATATTTTGGCAAGGGCTTTCTTAGCTTGAACTGGTATCCACTTTCAGAGATTAGTTTCCTATTACTATTTAATTTCAACACAGCCTGAGAGAAACTGCCATCCAGGGTTCTGGAGAGCAGTGTTATGTGGGCAACTGCTTCCTGCAAGAATTTAGGGCCCATCAAGGAGCCAGAGAAGCAGCCCTGAAAAGTCAAATCCTGCGTGCAAAGAGCAAAGCTTCTCACTTTACTGAGCTCCCAGTGAGGTTCAGTGCTGTGGTTCCTCAGAGACTTCTCCTGGGGATTCATGAACTTGTTACATCCCAGAGCTAGCTGAGTGTTTATCACCTCTACTGATGCTGATTACCATTGAAGGCAGGTTTGGACACTGAGGGCTGTTAGGACCTAGACTGAGAACATTTCATTCCATGTGGAGTGTTTTGGTTTGTTTGTTTGTAAGAAACAACAAGTTCCTACTGATTTCTGCCAAATCAAAACCGGAGAGTGGGCCAAGATTATTGGTAGCTGAGATATTAGTAACTAGGGCATCCTTGCTGCACTTTTACAAGGAGCATATTCACAGATATGAGTCCTGGCAGGGAGGTTCTTAATATTTTCTCTGATCTGCTGAAACAAAGAAGATGGACATGACACAATTTTCTTGGGTTTAAGTAATCTGAAATCATTATGCACTTACTAGTTCTAACTGGAATGAATACAAAGTGTTCCTGAATTTAGTCCACCCTTAGAAGCTTACCTAACATTCTTAGGATATTCAATTACTGGATCACTTATGTTAACAACAGAAAGTCAAAGAATGGCCTGATTTGGAAGGGACCTTTAAAGCTCATCTAGTTCTTACCCTTCTGCTGTGGGTTGGGACACCTCCCACTAGACCAGGTTGCTCAGGGCTCCATCCAACCTAGCCTTGAACATTTCCAGGCACGGGGTATACACAGCTTCTCTGGACAACCTGTTCCAGTGCTTCAACACCTTCACAGTAAAAAATTCTTCCTAATATCTAATCTAAATCTACTCTCTTTCAATTTGAATCCATTCTGCCTTGTCTTGGGAATGTACATGCTTTTGTAAATAGTCTCTCTCTATGTCTCTTGTAGGCTTCCTTCAGGTACTGGAAGGCTGCAGTTAGGTCACCCCAAGCCTTCTCTTTTCCAGGCTGAACAATCCCAATTCTTTCAGCCCTTCCTTGTAGGCAAGGTACCTCTCTAACTATCGTGGTGGCCTCCTGTGGACTCGCTCCAACAGGCCAATGTCCTTCCTGTGTTAAGAACCTCAGTTACAATGACCTGCAAACTTGTCTGTTATGCAGGAGCAACACTTTCAGTATTGGTCATGGGTATAAAGCTGTAAGAACATATTTTAGAAAGGTTTTTTAGATAATATTTGTGCCACAAACATAAAATTAAGCTCCTTGGTATATTGATATTTGTGCCCATGTAATTCTGTGAATAATTTTATTGAAAGCCATGGAATAGGCTGAGTACTTTCTAGAAATTTGAAACTAAGAGATGTAGTAGACTACATTTTTTAAAATTAAAGCAAAAATTCAAGTCTGTTCTTCCTTCATTTCTTATGGTTTTGTTTTAGAAAGCCAACCAAAGTTAAGAATTGCTGACACATGAAATGCTGGCAGTTTAAATGTATATTTTTCTTCTGTTACAGAGAAACACAAGTGAAAGACAAATTTCAAAAGGATGAGGGTTTTTTTAGTAAAACTTACTTTAGAATGTACATTCTTTCTTATTTTGAGGTTTGAGTGGGGTTTTTTTCCAATTAGATTACTTTTTCTGGTTCATGGCACCGTGTACTAATGCAAACTGATCATATGTCAAGTGACACACTTTTATTTACAAAGCATTATGGATAGATGTTAGGAAAATAGTTCTCATTTTCATTATTTTTTTTTTTTCTTTGTGCAGTGGCAAAGCAGCTTGATATTTCATAAGATGGAATTGTAACAATTTTTCGGTCTTTTTACATAAAATAATACAAGTTACATTACAAAATAACTTTCCATAGAAAATTTAGAGAAAATGGTGGAAAGCAGTGCCACGTTTCAACTTCAGATTGAAACCCAGCATTTTTTTCATTAGGAAAATAAAAGTAAAAATGTATGACCACAATCAAGTCTCAGTGTCAGCAATCACTGTGGGTAGTTTTTTGATGTATGTTTCCTTACTCCATTAAATTGTTGCATCTGAATAGTTAGCTCTGCTCCTTTGATCTCCTTCCTCTATTCAGCTCATGTATCTGTCTGTACATCCTAACACTGGCACATAATTAGGAATTCTTTACTGATAACCAGATCTCTTTCAGTTTTGTAGCCACTATAAGCCTGCTATATTGCATACATTTGTCAATAAACTGCAAGAATGTGATTTATTTCAATGCACCTAAAGCCATCTTCATAAATGGAATTTATTTACAAAATGATGTTCATCTGCTTTGCAAAATTGTTCCTCTCAGATACTGTTCTCATTTTGACAAGTCTAAAATACAAAACCAACACTAACAAAGTAGCTTTAGCAGCCCCTCCTGGAAAATATCAGTGGTTCATATTTTCACAGTTGTGTTTTAGCCCTTCCACAGGTGCATTCTCTTGTTGCATATCTGCCTCAAAACTCCTCTGTTTCTCCATTTTATCAGCAAGTTTTTGGATGGTATTTGCAATACACTTAGTGCATTTAAGTTGCAAGACTGTCTGTGATCTGTGGGTAATAAAATGGAACAAGCTCATTGTGCGTTTGTGGAGTAACTCACTAGGGCTGGAACCCATACAAAGCACATATGGAAGAATGGGATGAGTGTGTGGGAAACCAAATGCAGCAAAAATTAATTTTGATCTCTTGCTTTTTTTCCTAAGCACACCAACATCTATCTTTACAATAACGTTGGCCCCACTTAGGATTCTCTAGTTAACTACAGTGTCATACAGTGAGTCTCCTGCTTATCGCAGCTGCCACATTACTGAAGTTTCTTGGCATATGAAGCCGTCAGCTTGCTGTATGGAGCCAGTCCCATGTCAAGCAGCTGCCACTTCATTAATTACCTATCTTGAATCACTCTGAAGACTGCTTGCCTAAAGGGACATTCAGAAAGTCCTTAAATACCCAGTTTTTCTTATCTAAAAAAGAGTTCTTGTAACTTATAGGTAGCACCTTGCTTATGTGCATTTAAGGGTTTTTTCTTAAGGCCTTTTTTTGTCTTTCTTCTTCTTCTAACATATCTCAAGTTTGCAGCAAAATCTGTATTTCACCAGGCGTGCATATACCCAGTGCACATCCAATCTTTGACCGTCTGTATGGATGCTGTTAACATTATTTATACATTACCAGACACAGTCTGGAAGCAGCAAGATAAAAGCTGTATTTTATGAGTGCTCCCAGAAGCACTACCCTCAGTTGCATAATTACCTGTGGCATCTGCTGGGAGATGTTTTATGAAACAGTGTGAGCTATTAATTTGCATACAACTATTACTGTGTTTTTCCCCCTTTTGTCAACTGACCACGGCATGCTCAACACCTAGAGGAGGAGGTTAACGCTGCTGTTTTTCTGAAACAGGGCACCTGATAAGTAGTGCCTGTGAACAGAAAGGAAGGAGATGGAGGTGTCCCACACTACGTGTGTCTGTGTGTGCATGAGAATGCATATGTGTAAGAGAGAGACTGCACAGCAACATTTGGATGTGCCTGTGTGTGCAACAGAGAGGGAGAACCAGGTTGGTTGTGTGCTGCAGGCTTCCTGTTGGCCTCCTGCAGTATTAGGGAGAATTGTGCCTATTCAATCAAGCATATAAATCTAATTAATAATGAGGAAGGCCATCCTGCCTAATTAGGGTTTCCCTGCTGACCCTGCAGGATGTTACTTATGCACCTCATCAAATCTACATTCATTTACTCTACAAAATATCACTCATGATTAACTTTTCTTTTTGCCTCATGCTTCAGCTGCCCTCCTTTCTTCCCTATACTGTCTTTTCTTGCCCTTCTTCATAAATGCAATGCCAAACAACACCTATTGCTTCCAGTCTTCTAAAGAAATCATTAGTTCAAACTGGATGCTATAAAGGACTAAAAGCACATTTTTACAGCAGACAGGAGAACAAGATTTGGATTTGAGAGTTGGAAATGCCTTCTGACAGTGAAGAGGCTGAGATAGACTTCTCTGGGTAGGTGGTCTCACCAGGACTGAAAGGCTTTAAGAACAGTTTAGATTATTTTTCACCAAAAAAGTGTAGTTGAGTCTGTTTGGGGACAGGAACTTAAACCTGGTAATCTTTAAAGATCTTTTGCATCACCATTATTCTTCAATTCTAGCACAATAAATACTGCAGGTTCAACTCACTGCCTGCCACTATTTCCAGTTAGGAGGTTTTTGGGGGTGGGGGGAGTAAATATAAAAGGAATTAATGTAGCTGGTGAATTTTGTTAGTGACACCTTTAGGTACCTCCAGGCATCAGATGAGGTACAAAGCTGTACGTTACCTTGAGAACACAGTTCTGTCTCTCTGAGAGCCCTTCAGCAATGAAGGTTCTCCATGTCTGAGCTTTCATGATTCCTGTTAAGGAGCTGTTTCACTCGTGGGTTTGTGATGGGAGTGCCAGGAAGCAGACAGAGGGCACACAACTCTCGTACCATCTCATCTGCCCTTCAGGTAAAGGATTGAGGCCCGTAGTGTTCCTTCCATGCCCCTTAGATAATTAAGGATTTCAAGCATGCTAAGTTGTGTTAATTACAAACCAGTCTTTCTGCTGCAGGAATCATTTCAGGACAGGCAGTGATTTCAGGCTGTAGCACTTGAGACTGCTTGCTGTATATGCTGTATGCAGAATGCCACTCAGAGCAGATGAATGTCATCATACTACAAGAAAATGTGATGTATTCCCCATGTCAAATTTCAACTCTGATAATTAAATTCTTTCCACCTACGTTTCCTTTACCATATCAATTCCTTTTCTAAAGTTTAATGTAGGATTAAAGGGGAACTGTTAAATGTTTCTTGCTGTCCATTCCCCAGCTGGCTACAGCTGAGCAGTAAGACTTATCACTATGTTTGAATGGTAAAGTGCTTTGAGTTTTTTGGGATATGAAACGCATTTCACACCAAATAACGCCTTCAAAAGTATATAATTAACTTCTTATAAAATAATGTCTGCTCTTAATCTTAGTGAAATAACCTGGAGGTCTCTAATACACACTGTAGTTCGGATGCAAGACAAGATGCAGGTGAGCCTGGGCCATCAAATCCAGCACTGATCAAAACCTATACAATGTCTCTGCCTCTCCAGGTTCACATTTTTGTTTTTTCTTTGTTTCTGGATAACTTCCAATCGAATTGGAGGTCTTTCCTGAGTTTCTTCCAACCTATTTCTAAAACCACTGTTGTCACGAATGAGCAGAACACACTTTCAGTGGTTCCTTTTATATATATTTTAAATATATTTTTTCGTTTACTTTTTTTTTCATGAGCCCAAATATCTACAAAGGGAAAAACAGTCGAAATTAACCTCACATCTAAAGGAATTACAAGACAGGAAATCCACAGTATTCTAGTATAAGGCCCAGTATAAGCCTATTCTAGTATAAATGATGGTGTCTCATTTTTAAAGTTTGGGGTTTTTTTATAAAGGACTAAAAGCATGCAGTTAAGGGAAGTACATAAGCAAATTTGGTTTGCTGGAGAGCAGTTAGCTGGGATGACAGCAGCTTTGCCCCTGCAGGCTTCATTAGCTGGCACTGCAAGGGACACTGTGGTGACTGCAGCCCCTCTATGCCACTGGTTGTGGTTCTGTGATTTAGTGTCTGCTTAAAACTCTGCTCAATGCTTCAGTGTTTCCCTAACTGGTGAGTCTCATGGTCAGTGCTGAAGAGTTTCTAGATTTGAATCAATAGTTGCTATTGCTGTTTTGCGCCAAGACTTTAACCTTTTTTTAAGCAGTTGTGCACAACGTTAATGAGTCTCTGCAAATAGAGTCTGTATTAACCTGGCACTGGAGTTAGTGTCCTGGAGTTTGTTCAGATATTAAATGCAGCTGAAGGGAGCTTCTGAGTTTTATTCTAAAATGTTAAGTACCCAGAATTTCCTCTCCTCTTCAGCGGGTACACAGCAAGTCATCACTCCTAAATGACCCTGTTGGTTTGAGTTAGAGGCATTTAGTATTATGACTCAGCCATTACAAACTGTGTCTTGTTAATTCCTCCCCCAACTTCCCTTCCGTTCTGAGGCCAGCTGATGGAGATGAGTGAAATGCTGAAACCAGTTCTCAACTTGTTTTGAGCGTTACAGGAACTAGAGTTTTATCTACTGCGATTGTGACCTAAACTAACAGGCCATGTACATATTCACTGTAGTGTACACACACTTCACATACAAACTTATGTTCAGTATCCCAGTCTCTATGGTATTTCTGACAACTGCTCAGGTTACTCAGCAAGATGCCTAAAATGATGTTTTCCTTTGAGCACTCTTCATGCTTCAAAAAGTTTTGTTGTTTAAATAAGCGCTTACACCTTAAATCTTGAAAAGCATTTCAAACCTTTCTTGCTTTATCATCCGATTATAGCTCTGTTTGCTTCACAGACAAAATATGCAAATACCCACAATATGTCTTTACAATTAAATGAGAAATTACCAGAATTTTATTGCTGGTTTTCTTCTCTGCTATCTCCTAGACAAAAGCCACCTTCAAATCATTTCTCTCATCTGGTTGGTATCAGTTGGGCTGACAAAGTAAAACAATCCAGACCAGAAATAATTATGAAATCTTAAGGGAAATCTGAAATATGCATGTTCTCTCAAAGAAAGACAAAGCAAATTTTCCAGATCACTGACACAAGCGAGCATATTCCATGTGGGTTTTGTGAAAAGACATTTAAGAAAAAGCCCTTCATCTCATCAATTGGATGGAAGGATTCAAGTCTGAAAGTGGGGCATCAGACAGGGTGTGGATTATTAAACGCAGAACAATTTAAAAGACTTTGCAGGATGGAAGAACAAAATGTGACAGGCCTGATCCTCTGTTACCCTCAGGCTTTTGAAGGTACTCATGGTTGTTTAGGAAGTGCCACAACAGAACACTGAGAGCACAGGCTCTCAGTACTGCCTCCATGAACATTGGGGTCTTTCTGGTGGGATGTTGCCAGTTTTGACTTCTCCCACCTTACCTAGGAAGATGAAGGGGAAAGAACATGATAATTCTGAGTAGAGGTGCTGGGAAAATAGAGATTCCATTGCTCTGCATTGTGCTAGCATGCTTGGGACCCATCTAGCAAAAGGCTTTCCTCAATAATTGTAACACACAGCACACCTTGTAGGGAAGATAGCAGGCTGGGAGGCAGGAGTCGAGAGCCAGCATGGCCTTCAGATGCCAGATTCCTGACTTCTGAGGGGAATCCCTGAACAAGCCAGAGGTGTGGGTCAGCTCTGGCATCTTCTGTTTGCCAGACTGGGACTGAGTTGAATCGCAGCACTGTCCCATGTGTTTTTTGCATGTGTACCTGCATGGAGAGGGAAGCAGCCTGGCAGTGCTGCACAAACAGGTGTTTGCTGATTGTGTCCACATCACTGGCTGGTGAAGAGCAAGTTTTCATCTCTCCCAAGGACACAGGAGACTTTTGAGTTTGTGGAAACACAGCATTATAAAACCACCAATGTAAAAGAGGACAGTATAATTTTTTTAATGCAACTGGACAGGTGGGGAAATTAAATTATCATCCATTTATGCTTTTGCCACCTAAATCCCAGTACTTTAAAATATCTCTAGGTGACTTAAAAGTGGGTCTAGACTTTCAGTAAAATATTGATACAATTTTTCATTTCATAATGTTTCAAGATTTCCCCATCAACAAGTTGGGTTGTTTTTTGTATTGTATGCAGACTGAAGTAGAGGTTAGATTTGTTACCTAAGACTTATTCCAAGTGAAGAGGATTTGGCAGTGGTATGTATTTGAACTTACTTGTTTTGCAAAGATTTCTTTACTTTGCACTTCCTCTGACATTAAGTTGCCAAATAGCACAGCCTGGGCTCTTCTGCTGGTTCAGAAAGGACAGTAAAAAGTTTCTTCAGAAGACCATTAGAGGTTAGATCCCTTCCCCCAGATTTGATTTGCTGAATTCCACTTGTACAGAAGGCAGAAGCTTTAGTACACTTGGCAGACAACAGTATTGTCATTAACAGCTCAAAATAAGCAGTTATCTGATAACGCTCATAAACTGCCTTCTGGGGAGGGAGTGTGTATTTGAGAGGCATTACCTGAACTGAATTACAAGGTGGGTAAGAACACCCCTGGTTTTGTGTGAGTGGAACAGAAGGGCACACTGCCTCTCAAGTTCATTGTATGGGATTTATGCTACTTCATTATAGTGTGTTACAATAGTCATAGGAATATTTTTATGCTGCTTGCAAACTGTTGTAAGGGGTACATGTGGGAAGGGGAAAAGAATGGACATTAGTCATGTTTTTATCATGTAGTTATCATTTTGTATACTTAGAAGTATGATTTTTTAGAGGCTTGATAAAGGTGACTGTTGCAAGAGAAATTGCAAACACCTGCATGTTGGTAATTTCTCAAAGCAATCAAACATGCCAATCTCAGGTTATGTTTTGCTTTAGTGTGATGTTGGCATAGGGTCATATCTGAGTCCAAATATAGGTTTGGAACTTCCCTAAACTTCAGAGACAATTAAATCTGAAATTTGCTTTTCATCATTCTGCACTATTTACATTGGAGTTATACCACCGAGAGACCATGGCTAGGAGAGAGCAGGATGGACCATTGGTCTGACTCCATGTGGCAGTTGCAAGATCTGAGTATAAAGAGCATCAACATTTAAAATTAACTCTCAGAATTTCTCTTACGCTGCTGATAGCAGATATTGACCAAAACCAAAATTCTAGACTGGTAAAATTCAGCTCTGTATCTCAACTGTGTGATAAGACAGGCTATGACTTCAGGTTTAGGCTGATCTCACATTTCTGGCATGTTTTAGATACATTTTTTGATGGCATCATGACTTGACAACCAGTGCTATCTGACAATCTATATAAGAATAAGATTGAAAGCTTTTTTCATTGTTTATATGTTTACAAAAGTAGCTGTTCTTCTTTAATAAAATAAAAGGCTTCCTTTTGCTTCTGTATTCACCTGCACAGATACTGAAACCCAGCAGGTTAGTAAAATGAGGAAAAGAGGAGTTACTTAATTTTATTTTGGTATGTTACATAGTTTTTTCTCTCTGAGGTGTGGGGTATGATGTATGAAAATGGGGCCTCTCCAGGTCTTTCTCCTACTCTAATGCTTCATTTGTATTGTGGGACCTTTTTCTGGCTTTGCTAAAGAATTAGTCATCCAGCTGAAACACTTCATTTAGAAGCTCAGACCTTTCCAGAAGAATATTCAGCTTCTCAGATGCAGAAAATCTCATATATCTTCTGTCATTAAATACCTGGAGCATTTCCAGGCAGAGCAGGATGATGGTCCTTGTGGTATGGACAAAATATGGGTCTGACATCCAAAATTCCTCAAGGAATTCAGGCAGTCAACAGGGTTTCTTTTTGTATTTTGCTCTGCAGAGAGTTTTGTTATCAGCACAGACAAACATAATTCTTGTGCAGTGCCATTCCCTGATTCTGAAAGGGCTTACGCATATGATTAGATTTCAGTGGAGCAGCTTGTATATAAATTTAAGCAAGAATTTGTTACAGGACTGGAACTATTGTGAATGAGATACATAGTACCTCTGGGATCTTTTGATGAAAGGTGTTGTTATCTGTATCACTCATATCAGATACGTTGCTTTTACATGAGTGCTCTGGTTGTAGTCAATTCATTTTCTAATGTTTGGACTAAAAGATACAAACCCTGGATTGCTTGAAAAGAGAATCAACATATCACAGGTGCTGCATGCAGATTCTTCCCTAGTACAGCTGGCTGACATGTATTTCATGGAGTTAAAGGTCATACATTCTTTTGTGTGTCAGGCTACATTTTGCAAACAGATCAGGTATCTTTGACGTTTGTATTCACACACGGTGCTTAAAAATTCTTCCCTCTGACTGTTGTGGAGGTCAGAATGAGCTGGCTGGCTAAAATCAAGCTACCTGACTTTTCTTTTGTTCTGCCCACCGCTGCTAGCTATTGTTAGATTCCACAAAATTATCCAAATGTTTATAAGCAGCCACTGATTTGTGGCCAGAGCAGGAACACCGTGGACAGGCTTGAACAACGTCATCTGAATAAAAAAGCATCTATTGCATTCCTTGGGGGGTAGTGCAAAAATAATGATTTGTTTTCTCTCCATGCGTTACAGAGATGGAAAGGAGAGCTGCTTGCAGCTCTTTTCTCACCAAAGGATTCAAACTTATCATCCTTCTGAGAGCCCCAGACTGAGGCTCTCATTTGCCTCAATCTGTGATCCCTCTCATATTCTGTGGGCTGGACACCACAGTCAGTAAGATCATTGAGGTGGATTTAAGCTTCTTAACACTCCTTGAAAGTGAACCGCTGAGTTGGAGAGTTCTTTTCTGTGTGGTAGTTGTATTGCAAATGTACCTTTTCTTCAGAAAAAGGCTGAAGTCTGGATCCTGCTGAGGATTCATGTTTGTGTTTGATTTCAGTGGAATCAGGGAATTCACACAAATCAGTCTATACACATGGTCTCTTTGTACTCACTGATGTGCCCGCCACCTGAATGATGTGTGATGTGTTTCTTTTCTGGAACATGTGTCACATTTTGTATAGATTTGTCTGGTTTCCTTCTCACTCATATTGAGATACCACCTTCTTTGCCTTCAACTCATTAGTTTTGTAGAGTGTTAAAGAGAAGCTGTATTTAGCATGACCTACAAAGAGCAGTGGCTGGGTGCCACCATTTTCTAAGTGATGCAGAACTCAGCCAGTGACTGAGAGTTGGATGTGTCTCTCAGAGGTAGTGGTGTACAGTCTGGCATAGTCAAGGGATAAAAGTAGCTGTTGATGCAGCATAACCCATCTGTGCTCGTTCAATTTCTACCTTTGGAGGAGATAAATATAGAAATGGTTATTTCTCTCTTTGGCTGAAATGGGAATATAGCCGGAGAGTTCAGATACAGGTACTTGTTTTGTAGACCTGCAATTTGGATAGACAAATCCCTGCTCATGTGTGCCAAGCAGGAATAAAGTCCCAGTGGTGACTAGGATATGCAGTGCAAAGTCTCATAACCCTAGAAACTTCAAAAATTTTATGGAGAGGATATCTGTGTAACTGTATTAAAAAGATACTAAGATACATGTTAATGGCCTAGTTTTTCTTAATTTACCCTGTAGTATAACTGTGTATATAAAACTGAAACAGTAAACTCTAGGACCTTTATCTGTGGTTTTAATAGGGGATGTATCAGAACTTGGAGAACTTGTCATATGGCTCAATGAAAGCCATTGAAATATCTTTTGTATCTAAGGTAGAAAAAATATCTAACTTTGTAGTGCAGTGACCTCTGCCTGTAAAAGGGTGTTGGGATAGTTTTGACTCCAACAATGAGATTTTAAAAAACATTCTGAAGTAAAAGCTTCCTGCCCCCACACATTTTATTTTAAAGGTCAGGAGTGAACTGTGAGAGCAGCAGAAGTCTGCCTTTGTACTGCACTGCAATTGGTACATGTCCTCGTTAGAAGGAAAGTGATCCACCCGAAGGAGGATGTCAACAACTTTGCTTCTTCTTAGAACTGAGAAGGGGTTTTTTTATTGTCAAAGTCCTCAGGATCATGGTTTATGAGAAACTTCATGCAAGTTAAAAACCTATTTGAGTCTTTTTTTTGGTGCTGATACTTACACAACGCTGGTTTCTTCAATTGTTTAATCTCTACTTCCTACCAGCAATGACCGTCTTAATTTTTTCTTTAGCTGTTCAGTTTTGTTGCAGGATTTTGGTTTTGGTTTGGTTTCTTTAATTTTTTTTTTTTTCCTGAGGTCACACCAAGGATAGCTCAGCAATTTCAAAAGCAGTATACGTCAGCTTACCTTCCCCTTCAGACTCTGAATGAATAAAAACAAATCTATAAAGACATTTAATTCAGGCACCTAATGGCATGCCAGGACCAGACACACACTATATACGCAGTAAAGCAGTGGCTACAGTCAGGTGAAGCAGATAGGTCTCAAGAAATGAAGGTACTTTTAATATTCTGGTTTCAGAACATGACAAAATAATAATAGGGACCAATAAAGAGGTAGTCTCACTTTTAATCAGGAAAATGAAAACTGAGTTCATTGCACAGTCACATGACTCCCATTAAGGGTTTAATAAAGACTCCCTTTATTGTTGGATCATGCTATAAATAAGCAGATGGTGGTGATTTTGGGTCCAAATTGTTGTTTTTACACACAAAATGCCTTTGAATAGCAGGAGGAAAGGTTGAATAGCTTTAAATTAAACAAAAAAAGCATGCAGTATTAAAAAAAAAAAAGGTGGAAGCAAGAGCAACAATACTATCAGTATGAAAAGCCTCAAAGCTTGCAGTTTTGGCAATGTTTTAAAGCTGAGATAATACATAGTTAAGATTACTCAAATACAGTAAATTGGAAAATCAGTGGAGTCTTGCTGATTTATAGCAATGTAGTTTTGCTCCTATGATTTTATTTTCAAGTTAAGACTTCAAATACATTAATTAAAAAAAATATTTAATAGGCTGTAGCCATAAGCCTATTTTGGATGGCTCTGGCTACACAGCTTGCATCTGAAGTTTTATATTTTTAATATTTACTTTTAACATACTTTTCAATTGAGCTGACGAAAACCTGCCCACCTTGATTTACATCCTCAGAAGGATTTGTGCTATAAGATCACTAGTGCTTTGTGTTTTAACACAAGGAGCCCTTCCAGCTCCTGAAAGCATGTACAATTAAAAGAAATTAGGACAGTGATGCCCACCTGATTGACTTCAGTCCTGAGCAGCAGTGTCTACCCACAGAGGGCTCTGTGCCAAAGAAAAGTCATGTTAGATTCATGCCTTTTGCCTCTCTGGATTAACTGTGTCCAGTGTAGATGACTCCTGGGTGCTTTCACATCCAGATATGTATTCTAAAAGCATTCAATACGTAGTATTTGTGAGCAGCACAGGTAATAGTGCGTGGAGCATTTGCCATGGAGCTCTAGCTGGTCTCCTTGCCATGAAGGTAAACCCAAACAGCTGCATGTGACCACTGTCAGTGCCTCTCTCAAACCATTACAAGGACAACTTAGACTTCCCCCTCTCCCTGTGATGTCAAAAGCAGACTAGTTCTCCTGGTTCCTGGAAGCTCCAGTCCAGAGCCTTTCTCAGGCAACTGCAAGGCTTTCTTACAGACTCTTTATTCAACAAACTATTCTATATAAATGTGCTTGGTGGGAGCTGCCCAGAGCAACGCACAGCACTGTCTGGCCACTGGTGCTCTGGGGTCATTAAGGCAAAGGACTGCAGCTCTTGTGCTGTAGGCAAGGTCTTGTGTCGGGAGAGATGGGAGATGCAGGGCCAGCTCTCTGTATTCATGGCAGAGGTTGCTATGCACTGCTTGCTATGAGGAGCTCTTTCAGCTTCTTCCCTCTCAGGATTCCCATGGTACCAGCCCAACCTACTTGTTTTATCTGATAGTAGCCATTCTTCTTAGTGTTGCCCTTGTATCTGCTCAGAGTCATAGGACTAAACTTCAGCATGTTGAATTTAGGTACAAATAAGACCATCAGGAAGGTCACTTTGTAAACTAAATCCAGAAATTTCCTGGCATTAACTTCACTTCTAGCCTGTTTGAATTTATCTGTTGGAAGGGTAGCCCCATGTGCCTTAGCTGAACACTGAGACTGAGCAGGAGGGACCTCATAGCCCCATTCAGTTTCCCTGGAAGGACAAACTGATCGTCCAAGAAGGGTGAGACAGGGAAGGCAACCACACAGCTGAGACAGCGTAATCCTGCTCAACATTCCTGTGCAGCTCATGGCTAAATACCACATGTTGTAGAGGAAGGTTGCTTGTAGAAGCTTATATTGTCAAACAGAGGATAAAACTACTTTGCCTGCTGAAAAAGTCCTCCCAAGCATGAGCCTTGTGACCTCTTGAGAAGAGACAGTGTTCCCTACAGCTGCTCTGCTCATTTGGGTAGTTAAATTCCTAATGAAAGTAAACTGCTGGAGGAGAGCAGAAAAGCTGGAGTTTGTCCAGGTAAATATTGGCATGTAATAATTGCAAGTGAGCTTGTGTTTGCTTCTCTGGGAGCAGTTCACAAAAGTTGTGCGTCGGTTTTGCCTTACTTACAGCGTAAATGCAGCTGTCTCAGGGGAAATATGGAGGTTATTTAATAGTGCCCAGCAATGACACAAAATAACTTAGGGCAGGAAGAAAAGAAGAGCACCATATTAAATTAAAACTGCACAAAGCAAAATTTAGGGAAACAGAATGTAATTATCCACCTTGGACTGTGGCCAAGGCACTAATGCTAACACCTTTATTATTATTTTTTTAAAAAAAAAGGGAAAAAAGTGCCATGAGAGCCAGGGAAATCCCAAAGAAGTGAGACCTTGCTTTCAGCCCGTCTTCTGAAAGATGGCACTTCAGGTAGCACAGTGTCCATTAGCACTATGCCAGGGTATTGATTCAGTACCTACCACGAAGCAAGAAGGCCACCCACTGAAGAACATGCATAATTAAAGCAAAAAATGAGTTGCTTTCATTGTGAAATACAGAGTTCTCATAGCAGTGTTTCTCCAGAAATACACCATCAGAAAAAAAAATAGTTTGTACTTCACCTCCAAGGAATTTTGCAAAGGTCAAGCACCAGAGCCAGCCGGATGCATTATTTAGTGACTTGACCATTTTATTACTGAATATTTCATTGGGTTTATTTTTACAATCAAATATCTCTCTTCATGGTAAAAGAAGCTATCACTAAATCCCCATTTTTTCTGTGGTAGACAGTGAGACAGAGGCAGCCAAAGAAAGCAGACATAGCCAGTTGTCATTGATGTTTAGCACCTTCTAGTTCTTTTGGGTTCCTTCAGTAATTCTCACCCTCCAATAAGTTTCTCAGTGTTACTGTAGAAGGCTACAACAGAAATCAGGATCCTTGTTGCTGCCCAAATAAAATTCAAATAGTCTTCTGCAAAATTACTCCGTATTATACCACGAGGTCCTGAAGATACATCATCAAGTACATGCAAGGTTTCTTGAGCATAGGGGAATAGGGAAAGAGAGGAAATGAATTGAAGGCAGAGGTGTTCTGGAGGCAGCATAGTTTTTGCATTCTCTGTGTAGACTGGAAATGACACATATGTTTTTCACAGTTATGATTTCAGACATGGACTCAGATTCAATCTGAATGTAGTTATCTACCTTTTACAGAAATGGGCATCTTCCTAAAGGAAAATCCAGAGATTTCACCTTGATCAGAAATTTCATAGTTGAAGGAGAAATCACTTGAGACTTTAGGGCCTGTGTTGTGCACAAGTTCTTTTCAGGCTAAAATTCAGTAAACTTGCATAAGATGGTTACTCAAATATGCTTTTGACTTTCACTAGTCTATTGTGCTGTTTTGCTGAAAGGGTAGAGCGAGACTTTCAGGAAAACGCATATAGAAGCTATGGATAGCCTATGCAAAAGTTGCATGCTAGCATTTACATCATGCTCAAAAATATGGACACTATTTATTCAATTCTTTGCATGTTTGGGGTTTTTTTTTCCTTAACTAGTACATCTCAACTTTCCTGGGTGCTTCCAAATAATTTAGCAAGATCTGATTTAGCAAGAGCAGAGCCTGCCTTTTATGAATAAATGCTATTAAGCACTTATTATCTAGTTATGTTAAGTCTTCACAGGTAGCAGCTTCTACTGCTTTTCTATATAATATGCCCTTCAGTGAGTCAGCATTTACCAGTATGATTTTACAGGTATCTGTCGTAAGTTGGAATATTTTAGATTAATAAATTACATAGCACCATTATTATGTGGAGGTTGTATTTGCTCCATAGTTACTGCTGAGACTTACTTTCCATTGTAAACATAGCCACCTTTATATCATCAGAAAAGCTCTATCCAATTCAAATAATGTGCAAGTAAAAAGGCATAGGATGCAGGACAGGAGAATAAGGGACTCTGTCTTTAATAGGCCTCATCTTCTCTGCAGAAGTCTATATTGAGTTGAGGGAATTTCAGAATATAACAAATACAGCCAGAATATACCTACAATGCTTGAAGAGGAAATTCTGCAATTAAAGGCATTTTGCACACACAGATTAGAATGGGTCCTGTATAAGCAGACACCATTAAGGACTCTGTGTTTTTTAAAAAAACTGCATATGTTCAATAGTTATGATTTATCATGGATGACAGGTTTTTCTCTCCACAAGACAATGATTTTTGACTTTTGATTGCTCTCATTTTGATCAGTGCTGAGTACTTTTCAGAGTCCTTACCTATGGCGTCTGTATGAAAACAAACATAAACTTTTAATCAATCTTGCTCTACGTAGAGAGAGTCTTCCTTTATTAATGAGTAGAAAAGACTAGAATGCCTTTTTCTTACTCACCTAGTAATTTCACTAATTCCAGCCTTCTTAGTAATCACATTACAAACCACAAAAAGATATGCTTTAAATTTCTGAGACAAAGAGCATACTGTATGTGGTTTCCATCAAGATCCCATGTACTACCAATTACTTAAGCACTATTAAAAAATGAGCTAAAACATTTGTAACCTTCTTGGCCAATAGCACATAATTACAGCATGTGTGCAAAAACTAAAACAATGATCTCTAGCACTTTCAGTACCAGAGATATGGATGTGCACAGTGAGTTAAGATCCATTTTAAGTGTTGTCATTGCTCTGTTTGGAGCTTGGATGTGCAGAGGTTTCCAACAGCCAATGACAAAAACAAAGCATTATTTCAAAGCTCTAAGTCAGGATAATATAGCTGGCTTGTCACCCACAGTGGAGACCCACCTGAGTCCTCCATGGTGCCTCTGCTATGGAGCTATTCTGCCATGCTTGAAGAGGATGCAATAAGCTGCACAGCTATTAGGATTTTTCATCCTGTGTTAGCATGTGAAGGGTTGCTAGTCCAAAATTATCCTTTTCCTTGTCTTAGCATAAAGATGTCATACAGCAGGTTCTAGTAAAGCCATCCAGAGGGGACTGAGATTTGAATCATTGCCATCCACTCCTGCTGGTATGTGGTACGGCCTCAACATGACCCCTGAACTATGGAAGCAATACTTTTATAAGGCTCCTATATAGTGACAAAAAAGTTGTCTAAAATTCATGTATTGGGATTGCTGTAGAGGCTTCTTCATATTTAAGATTTCTCTTTTTTTTCTTTTTTTCTTTTTTTTTTTTTACAAATCAAGTTATTTCACAAAAGTACTTGATGCAAAAATGCCACATTTTGTTGAAGAGGTATCATCATGGAAAATGAGATAAATGAGAGTGCAGCCACATTCATACTTATGACGAAGGAGAAGGAAGGGGGGGGGACATTTGGATGATGGTGTTTGTCTTTCCAAGTAGCCATTTTGCATGATGTATCCCTTCTTCCCTGGGAATGGCTGAATATCTGCTTGCCTGTGGGAAGTGTTGAGTTAATTCCTTGGTTTTGTTTTGTTTGTATGTGTGGATTTTGCTCTCCCTATTAAATTGTCTTTATCTCAACCCACAAATTTTCCAGCTTTTACCCTTCTGAGTGTGTCCCCAGTCCCACTGGTGGGGAAGTGAGCAAGTGGCTGCATGGGCCTTGGGTCCTGGCTGGGATTAAATCACAACACAAGGTTACTCCCTACCCAAAAAATAACCCCAATCCAGCAAAAATCCTCAGCTCCATAAAGAGGAAAATTCTAGCTTTTCTCTTAGTCTTGGGATTTTGTTATTACTATTGATTTAATAATCACATGTGGTGACAGGCAAAAAATTATGAAGAGGCTTGATAATATCCAGATCAGTATTTTATCTGATTTTTTTCACTCTGTTGTAAAACTGATACAGCAAGATAATAGTACTGCCTTCAGCTCAACCTGCTGTAATAGGGTGGAGGATCAGAGCCAGTAACCACACCATGGTAGTTGTATCAGCTGTAGTAAGTACTCCAATATTCACTAAAAGAGGAAATCCCTTCTGGTCTACTTTCTGGTATTTTATATCGTTTTATCATCAGCAAAAATGTAAAGGGTTTTGGTCATCTTGTTTTCCTAAAATGAATGATTCTATAGAAAACATCCATTACTGCTTACTCTTTAGTTGGATGTTACTCCCAAGTGCTGTGTAATCATTAAGTGAGCTTTAATTTAACAAGTATGCTGCTCTTAGCACATTTTTACTTATGTAGCAGTAAATTAACTATAAGAGATTATAACTGTTCTCCATCATTTAGCAATAAGTAAGACTCCCCATAAATATCTTTAAAACTAAACCAAGGTGTTTTTATGGCACTTTCTCACCACTCGTTATGATCACAGTTGAAACAATATCCATTTCAAAGAAAAGATTGAGATTCAAAATTCCAGTTCATTTGCTTCCTGGCTACTGGGGAGGAAACTGCACCACCTGAGGTATGTCTCACTTGGCTACCTCTGGTAGATGAGCAACACTTTGATAACGGGGATGGTAACACTTGAGCGGCCTAAGTGAATTTGCTGGATCAATGAGGCATCACTGCATTTCCAGAGTGATTACTTTCACTGTCTCACAGTTTCTCACATTTATATCACAGATTTTGCTTTGGTAGCAATCAGCAACTAGTTTCTGAAAAACTAGAATGCTAAGGACCAAACCTTAGAAGTAACTAAACCCAGAGCCTTGCATTTAGAGGAGCTCTCACCATTTTTACCTGCAGCCTGCTGAGTTTGTGTGCTAGCTCAAGCCTCTGTGCTTGTGTCTAAAGGGGAAAAACTCCTGAAAGACTGTCCTGTGACACTTCTTTTCTTTGTCTGCTGTCTAGATAGATAGGGAATGACCATGATTAATTAGAATAGCTACTAAAGTAATTTCTCAAGAACAATGAAGTTTTATAACTTGAATATTGTTTTCTCCAGGGCTTTACCCTGATCCTTTAAGATTCTGCACTTCAAAGGGAAAAAATGGATCTGGCACTTACATTTATGCTAGGCTGACATTGTTGGTTTGATGCCAAAGAGGCTTATCACAGAGTCACCAGCTGAGGGATCTCAGCTGTAGAACCTTGGTGCTAGCCTTATAAGAAATCATTTCAATGGTGACATGGAATTTCTTTGTCCGTTTTGTCCTTAAAGTTACAGAAATGGCATCCCAAGTTAAGTTAAATCACAGCTTTCTTATATAGGCATGTGACCCTTGAGAATCAAATTGATGCCATCAGCTTGTTTCCCATTTCACAGCCTGAAGCAAAGTCTCACAGGATGAAAAATTTGCTTATAAAAATCCTGCTCTGTTTCATCTTCTTATTGGCCCTAGCATATCACAGACCTCTTTATCTGGAGTTTCTTATATTGCAGCTTTGTTAGCTTTTTTTTTTTTTTTTTTTTAGAGGGCAAAAATAAACAGGACATTAAAAATAGCTTTTATTCTTCTGAGCTCAGGAAGGAAAAAAACCCCCAAATTTGTTCTTGCATTTTCATATAGTTAAATTTGCATTTGAAAACTGTTTAATCATAATAGTCCCTTGTCAGTATTCTCACTCAGAACTGTTCTTCTGATTCCTTGACATCTCTTTCCAGTTAATGGGGATTTTGGTCTCCAGCAGAAAACAAAATAACTAAAATAGGCTAGTGGAATCTGAGTTTGCATGGTGGTGTTAAATAATTATTTTTCCAGTAAGTCCATATGTTCTTCTCAATATACAGAATGATGGCATTAGATAGGTAATAATTCTTGATTTCTCTGAGTAGTCTTAGCTGAACTGGGAGACAGAATTGTTCCTCTGGAACTGCCTATTTTAGCTTGGCAAAAGGAAATGTATTCATCCAGTCAGGTAACTGACAGAACAGGAATTCAACCAATATTTTCAACAGTACCATTTTTTAGCATGTAAAAACTTACCTTTTCCTTTATACACGTCACCAAAACAAAGTCTCCCCTTTGGAATTTGGGAATTTTTTTGAGAGAGGGTGTTTTGGAAGTGGCCCACCATGACTAGAAAATACAGTAAATTTTGCTCTATTTAGAAGCTGGATTTCTGTCTGATTTGTATATACAACAGTTCTACTGTGTCCACTCTTCTACTTGAGGATTTATTTTTTGTCAATCCATGTTATTTAGGATTTTATTATTTCAGTTCTTATGCTATTGTGAAAACTGAAATATTTGTAGAACATCTTATGTTTTCAAGTGTAAACTTTTTTCATTTGTAAACTCTATTCCTTAGAGTCTGTAGCAAAAGGCATATGTGAGAGAGTCTAATACAAGTTACAGGTTTTCCTGCATTTCCATAATCTAATCTTGTTCTCAGTTCATGTGACACCCCTGTTTCTCTGCCTCAGTATATTAAGCTATGGTCAGACTTTCAGTGTAGAGGCCTCAAGGAAAGAGGTATTGGCAGCAGAGGTTTGATCTATGTGTATTATATTTATGTGGCTGTGCTTAAAATTATAAATGGGCAAGTTCTTCAGGACAGGATAATGCCTATGTGTGATGGGCAAACTTCTCTCAGCGGTGGTGCTTGTTTTACGATATTTTGAGAGTGTGTGTTTCCCTCTCAGTCTTTTCATTGATAGCCATATGTCAGCGAGTGCTGGAAGCAGAGAGCCAAGAGTCATTACAGGTATCCCAGTGATAGCCTGTGTCATGACTCTGACTGTCAAAAGATTGGAAATTTTCATCAGATATGTAATATTAAAGGCACGCTGGATAAATTATGAAAAGCAAAATGGAAGGTAACTGAGTTGTTTAACACTTAAATAAGAGGAAGAAAAAATAGGTGGATCAAATAAGCCTAAAAAGAAAATCTGTTTGGTCTTTTTTCATCAAATATAAGTAGATCCTGAGGGGTTTTTGTTATCCAGATGAAAAATATTGGGTTTATTTACCAGAGCGCAGAGGCTTACACTGAAATGATAGTCTAGTATGTCTAGAAATGATATTCCCAATCATCATGGGATGTGATACCTCAGAGACATGGACAGTGGTGAACTGATGGAAGCCTTAAGTTTGGCTGTGCTCCTTAGAGGCCCTGGTATCATGTGTTCCTCTCACACTGCATTTCTGCAGCACTTCATTGAAAACAGGGCCTTTGACTGCAAACTTCTTTTGCCAGAGTCTTTGATTGCTTGTCTGCACCATGTGGCTGCTATCAGTTTACAAATAAAGAAAAATTAAAACTGGTTTATGAACTGCTATTATTATAACGAGTTCTGCTATTAGCTAGGTCTAAATGTTTTCATATATTCCACACCTCTGTTGCCCTTTGAGATTTTTAACTGTTGTTTTCTTGTATGTTAATAATTTCCTTGTATAATTGTTCCCAAGAGAATGAGCTGAAAGAATTATGAATTAATTTGCATATTTTAATGTACTAATAAACTATCCAAGAAGAAAATTTCACTCCATCCAGGTAGAAACCAATCACTTTAAATAAAAGCTTACTGAATTTCAAATAGGTTTTTTTTTCCCAAGAAGTTGCAGAAGAACAGTGCTCTGCATGTTAAAAGTAATTAGAAAGCACAAACAGCAATTTCAGAAAAGCTCTAGGTCATTTTTTTGCTGCAGCATAGAGCTCACAGGCATTTAGGAAAATGAGTATTTGTTGTATTGAAACAAAGTGAATAGCAATTTCTTGGAGGTTAAGAGGTCTTATGCTGTAAAGGTAGATTTCACCCTTCCATTGAAAAATATTTTTAAACTGTTTTAGCTTTATTTATCGTCTGATGTAAATAAATAATTCATGCTATAGACTAGAACAGGGATCAAGAAAAAGAAATGTCCTTTTATGTACAATTTATTCAAATAGAATCTTGAGTGAACAAAATGTTCCATCTTCTGTATTCATTTATAACCACACACTGTCAGGTCCTTGTTCACCATAGCACTCATCTTCATTTATCTCTGAGCAACTTGAGTAACCAAAGCACTTCTCCCAAGTAACTAAAGAAACAAGTTTTAAGCATATACTCTAGGTTAACTACATTAAAGTGCTATTCCAAGTAGTATCACAGTTACTCACAAGCTTGAGCAATTTACTGAACTGGGAATATGATGTCCAAGTTTATATACTTTCATGTATTTTAACCTTGTTTAAATCTGGGAACAGAAATCAATGTTCTAGCCCCCATTTTCCAAATAAGATGCAAAATATATAATCAATGGAAAAGGTAAGTCTTGATATCAAGCTTCTGATTTTTGGGAGTTTATTTTAGTAGTTGATAAAGTTTAGCATTAACATTTGACAGCACAAAAAACATTTGTATAAGTAGCCACAAACTGTCAAGGCCAGAATTTTGCAGCTGGTATGGGAGTGGGAACAGACTAGGGAAGGGACTGATGAAGGCCAGGAAGCAAGGACAAAGTGTAGCAGGTTTGGAAGCAGATGAAAGAATGTTGGAATCGTGACCAAGGGGAAGCCTGGGGAAATGTTGCAAGTGGTGAGAAAAGCCTGGTGGGCACTTGGTGGGAAAAGGCCACGAAAAGACACAGTGTAAGTAAGAGGAAAGGGCAGTCCTAGGTCAAACAAGGGGGTACTGCTAATAAGGCAAAGGTAGCCTCTTCCCTAAGGAAGCAGATGCAGATTAGAAACAAAAATTCATCAGGATTATTAATAGGGCCATAGGGAATCAAACCTACAAAAATGTCAATATGATCTGGGTGATGTATCTTCTCAGAAAATAGAAAAACAAAGTGATTTCTAAAAATAGAGCCTAAATATGAATGATCAAAACACTGGACACAGGAATTTTTCAGTAGAACTGGCTGTTCAGACTTTTTTCACCTTTAGGGCTTTGAAGAGCATCAGCTTCTTTATCAACACCATTTGATATGATGCTCCTTTCTCCAAAAAAGAAAACATTGTATTGACTGAAGAAAACCCAACAGAACCTGTTTCTCTCATAGAGCTACTCTGTGACATGCATGTTCCCATAAATGCTACCTGAAAGCCTTTATCCATAGTAAGTTTAAAGTTTGGAAAATACTTGCAGAGCAAACTTGTACTTGTATTCACAGCACTGCTTGTCACAAAAAGTACTGACAACAGGCAGAAAACTTCCAGCACTATTTAAAAGTTTCTATTTGTGTTCTTTTAAGTGTATTATTTTATTTTTCAGTCCGTTTCAGAGGTTGCAAACAGAGATATTGTTTGTCTTCTATTCTTAAATGATTTTTTTAAACAAATGTATATATAAATTAATTTTTAAAATATCTATGGTAACTATTGGCTATTTTTGCTGCGCTCAAAACACCATTTTTATACACACACAAAAAAAATCCAGCTATCCCTTAAATAGCCCAGAAGACATTATTTTACACCAGAAATGCCTGCCCTGATGGATTAATTTTATTTTAGCAAGAGAGATAAAACATGAAATTCCTTATAGCTGGTGCTTGTTCTTACACTGCATAGGGAATTTCTTCACAAACACACACAAAATTTTCCTCCATTTCCAGACTGAAGACACTTTTGCTCCATTAAATATATATAGTCCTCAAAATATGCAAGGTGCAGTAAAAGTTTCAGCGCAACACTTTTTAAAACTAGCAAGGTGCCAAGGGGTGAAGGTACTGACCTCAGAGTCAGCACAATTCAGTACCACTGATTGAAGCAGCTGTCTAAACCAAGACCCCAAAAATTCCCACACCTGTAAAAATATGGACATTGCTTTGCTTTTGGCACATCCCAGCCTGCTCTTGCTGCACAAAGTCCTGCATAGAAGGAGTTATAGCCAAACATATTTTATTCCTCCATGGTAAAGTAATACTCTGTTTAATAGCATTTTTTTCTTGCCAGGGTTTGAGAAAGACATCAGTACTGTCTCCCCAGATTCCCTCTACACTGCAGTGTTTAATGATATCTAATCTAAAGTAAGAACATGATGCTTAATGAATATGCATTTGTCACATGAATAGCAGGAACAGATTAACTCCAAAAGTCCCCTGTAATCTGCTGGGAGAGAGATGTGGAGTGCAAGAGTCAGCACAGCCAGAAAACCTTAAAAATATTTTTCTTCAGCTCTAACTTGAAAAACTTCAATGGCAAAGCTTACCCAAGGAGAAATGGTGCTAACCACAGATTTATTTATTTCCTTATTTCACAAGGCCACGTGAACAACTGAAATGTGGGTTTTTTCTTCCAGGAGGGTGTCAGAGCTGCTGAGTTAACAGCTTAGGTTTGCAGATTGACACTGACCCTATTTATTAATGCAATAATGCGCTTATGGCTCCTGTGGTTTTCCAGGATTGCAGAGAGCTACATGTAAGAGGTTTTTTTGCTGTCCCATTTCAGGTGGCTGGCAAGGCAGAGTGCATGGTTGAAAGTACATTATGTGGTGTCTCCCGAAAGATGGCTGCATTGCTCATGATCCTCACTTTCATGGCAAGGCAACAAAATCCCTTCAGAAACCATTTATGTCTAAGAACAGACTGACTGTATTTTTTGAAAATACATGACGTTTCTCATACAAGGCTTGAGGAGCAGAGCTTGGAGCAGTCTTTTTGGGAGTCAGGCAGTCAGATCAGCTTTTCCCTTGGGCATGGCAGCTGGAGAGCACCATCCTTTAAGCCCTAGCATCAGCCATTTATGGGAAGTTTCACTGCTGAGAACTAGCAGGGCTGGGAAGCAAGTAAAAGGCTGCTCCTCACCTGGCTCCTGCCTGGCAGAGAGGCAGGGCTTGGACCCTGCCCCACTGCCTGCCATGACAACTTCACACATTCCTTCAGCATACACAAGTCCCTTCACAATAGTATTTTAAAATCTTGCAGAATTTCTAATTAGACATTAACCCTTTAATATCAAACTGTACTTGATCCTGCCTAGAGACATGTAAGATTTCCAACAATCACAAAACATGTTGTTGAAAACATGACTTATTGGAAAAAAAAAAGTAAGAAATTTTTATGTCAGTACAAGTTTTCCTGTTTATACTTTTGATTACTGAAGAAGCATTTACTGATTTTCAAAAAAAGTATTTTTGTGAGGTTTTTTTTGTATTTTTGTTTCTTTGAAAATAACTGGGGTTTTTTTTACATATTACCTGGACATAATGTTTACTGTTTTCCAAACACATCTAGTTGGTGCATATCAATCCTAAAAGAATAAGTGCTTCAGTTCCTTCAGAGGTCATATTAATAATTCATAGACTCATAGAATAGCTGTGGTTCACAGGGGCCTCTGGAAATCATTTAGGCCAGCCCTCCTGCACAAGCAGGTTGCTTAGGACTATGTCCAGAGATGGAGACTCCAAAATGCTCTGAGCAACCCATTCCACTGATCGATCACTATTACAGTGGGAAAAAAAAAAATCCACTAAAAAATTCTTATGTTTAAACAAAATGTCCTGTATTTCAGTTTATGTCCATTTACTCTTATCCTGTCACTGGAAATCACTGGGAAGAGTCTGGCTCCTTCTCCTTTACTCCCTGCCATCAGGTATCTATGCACATTGATAAGGTCTTCTAAGCCCTCTCTTCTTCAGATAGAGCAGTCCCACCTCTCAGCCTGTCCTTGTTACTTAATCACCTCTGTGGCCCTTTGCTGGACTCTCTCCAGTATGTCCATATCTTTCTGCTCTCCAGATTGGACAGTCCCAGCCTGTGCTGGTGGATGGGGCTGTTCCTCACCAGATGCAGGGCTTTGCACTTCCTTTTGCTGAATTGCGTGACATTCGTGTTTGCCCAATTCTCATGCCAATTTATGTCCCTCTGGATGGCAGCACAACCATCTGGTGTAGCACCCACCCCTCCAAGCTTTATCCTCTGCAAACCTGAGGGCACGCTCTGCCCCATCATCCAGGTCATTAACAACGATGCTAAACAGCACTGGAGCCAGATCCAGGAGGTGGATGCACAGTGCACTTGAAGACAATCCCACGAAGGAACAGCGCCTTGGAGCTAAAAAGCCAATTTTTATGTGTGCATTTGGCTGCTGTCTCACCGAGCCTCTGTCACGCTGTTATCCTGCTTTTGTCAGCATGAGCTCCAACTACTGCAAAAGCACAGCTGCTTTGCAGCTCTGCAGCAGACCCAGCTGGCACAGGGACTGAAGCTGCCACCTTCCTACCCGAGAGAAAGTCAGGTACAGTGGCACCAGCAGAGAGGATCCAACCTGCTGCTTTCAATTGAAGAACTCTTTACGACATAAGAGGCCACTGTTTACCCGCTCACACATGGATTTTTCTAGCTGGAACATTTCCAGCGTTGGCCATTTAGAAGAAAAGGAGTTATCTGATATCAGGCAAGTTGCTGTGAGAAAGCTTCAGCATCTGATTTGATCTACACAGGTGGGTCCTGTGTAGATTTGGGTTGTTTCTGACAAAACTATCTATTTAAGAAACAGTTGGGGGGAAAAAGCAGGATTGAGTATCTTACTTGAAAGTCCCAGGAGAGTTCTTTACATGATTATATGCCGTAGTAAAAGAGATGTTTGATTCCTGGCATAAATTATTACTATTAATAACTGAATTATAAATTTAAGTATTAATTATTCTAATG